>OX596077.1:101892538-102310038 GCA_951394005.1 Protophormia terraenovae
ATATTCAATTGAACTCTTTTTTTCTTTATGTTTTTTTAGTCACTTGTAAAACATTTTATACGATTATTTAAATTATAAAAGTTATAATAATAAAATTGTTTAACAAACTTTCATTAAAATCTACCAAACTTTCTTTTAAATATTTATTTGCAATAATAATATTTACGAGATTTTTTTTTTATAAATCTTTTGTTTAATCAAGCGTTGCTGGAGAAGACAAATATAAAAATTTGGTATAAATACATATTGACAAAAACTTAAGAAAATGCTTAAAAATTTAAGCAAAATAGTATATTATTTATTTTATTGTTCTTAATTTAACCAGCACTAAAAGTTTGCAAGTTTGCGACTTAAATCTTTTGTTTTGCCTTTCATTTAATAAAGAGATTATACATTAGGGTGGGTCAAATTGTTTGGGAGAAGAAAAAGCGGAAAGATGTATAGCAAAATCGAAATCTATTTAAAATTCTAAGAAAATTACCCTAAAAAACTAGGGGTCTTAAATTAAAACCTAGCTCCCTCCAAGAGACATGAATATTTTAAACTGCATAGTGTCCCGAGAAATTCCTTTTTTATTATTATAATATAGGAAGACCACTCAAATGATATGCATTAATGTGTAGAATACGGGAAAAAAATTTAATTTCCCAACTTAAAATTAGTTCTCTAACAGGGATGAAAAAATCATAGGTTCCTTAAATTAAGGCAAAAAAAAAAAAAAAGTTGCGTTCTTTTCACCAAAATGGGTCTAAAAAATTTTAAGCTTGTTATGAAAAAATATGTAGAGGACTATTTAGCGCATTTTTGTAAATTTTTTTGTGCTTTCAATGGGATCTAAGTTTTGATGTTAGACTTATAGTTTCTTGGGGAAGTTTTCTTAGAATTCTTCGTAGATTGTATTTTCGTTATAAACTTTACCTTTTCTTTTGTTTTTGAAAGGGTTTTTTTAAATTATTATTAATATTTTTGCTTATAATATACATACATATTTTTTTTCTATAATATAATTTACATTCACTTAATGCATTTTTATTGCAACATTTATTTTGAACACGTGTGAAAGTACTTTTTTGGTATATGAGTATTTATGTTTATGTAAAGTACATACAAGTACTTTTATGAGTTTTGCTTTTAAACATAGCTTTGAAAGCTTTGAAAGCTACATTAAATTTGTGTTTAATGTTAATAGCAAAAAATACAGCTGTATTTTGGATTTATGTGGGTAATTTTCAAAATTAGTCAATAATTTTAGTCTTAACTATAGATTAAAGCAAAAGTCATAAATTAAAAGGAAGAATAATTTTAATATTATGCAGGAAACAGTTTGTTAAACTAAATATATTTTCAATAGAGTTCAAAAGAGTCCAGACGGAGAGATAATTTGGAGCATAACTAGTTCCCATTGTATGGCATGAGTGATGCTCTATAATAAAACGTTTAGGTGAAGGAGTAACAATTTTTATTTTCCATCTAATAAAACTCAAATAAACTTCCTGTTGGGCTGAACTAAGAAATCAGCTTAATGAACTTTGGAACTAATTTATTTCCACAATAATAAATTTCAACTTTAAACAATTTTAAGTTGAATTTAAAGCTGGCAAATAGTTATGAAAGTAAAGATACTAAAATTCTTTGTAGAATTTTTAAAAAGCATTGATAAATCCAAAACCTTGACTAGAGAAACTAAATTGAGAAGGAATTAAATTAATAATTAAAATCATATAATCTCTATAACTCATAGATATTGTTTTAAATTTAATTTATAAAAATTCATTTATAAAATAAATTTACTTTTACAAAATTTATTATTCCCTTTTAATTTATTACAAAATAAATGTTGCCACATACCAGATCATAAATAAATAAAAATGAATGTTTCACATTTTATTTTTATTTAATACAATTATTTAACAATATTTATGATTGGAATTTAAAATTTTTAATGCTGGCAATAATTTGTTCTTATTTTATTACATAAGCACAGGTTTATTAATCAATAAAAACTCAGTTAAAAATACATTAAACATTTACTTTTAAAAAATAATTTGGTCAATAAGTGACTCATATTTTATGGGAATTTTAAGTACAAAAGTAAAAGTAAATAAAAAAAATAGAGTTGTAGAAAAAAAAGACCTCTTTTTGATGTAAAAGATTTTTTAAATTGTTAGGTAGTCTGACTGGCTTCAAAACCTGTTTAATCTTTTCACGGACATCTTTTATAACTGCATCATTTGTGAATGAATTTTCTTGAAATGTAATACCAAGATTTTGAAATCCCTAAGGAATATATATTAACAAACATAATTATTTACAAGCCTTCATGAGTTAGGAAAATCGTATTTCAACATACAGATTTCTATTAAATTTTTTAAGTATAAATATTTAAAATACGAGTGGTTAATTTTGATACCCTGTAGCATATATCGTATTAGTACAGGGTGACTACGAGATGATTTTTCTGAAAGCCTAGGTTCTTCTATACAACTCTTTTATAGATTTTAATACGATTCATTCAGTAGTTTAGGGGATACAGTAAAAGCTCTCTTAACGCACAGCTCCCACAGCCGGACAGCTCCGTTAGGCGGAAAATTTTTTAGGTCCCATGGTTTAGGTGGCATTTTTCGAATAAATTAATCTCCGCTAGATGGACGCTCTCTTAGCCGGACGCAAACATTTCTTTAAAAAAAAAAAACATCTCTCGTAGCCGGACAAAAATCATTAACGTTAAAAGAAATGTACCGAATATTATGTAATGAGATGCATCTTATTTTAAATCATATAAGCTGTATTCGGGATAATTTTTTAATCTTGTAGTTTTTAAATAGAGTAACATACCAACATATATAGATGACTTTCTTGTCAAACTTATTCTTAACTTTCATTTTATTTCATTTATAAAGTTAACGTTACGATAATTCATTAGAATCAATCGTAAATGTTAAAATAAAAAGATATTGTACTGAATTACCCCCTGTCAAAAAAATATACTTATTATGTACCATATCCCATAGACGGACATCACCCGATAACGGACAAAATCAGCGTGACGATCGCTATCCGTCTATGGAAGCTGTCACTGTATAGATTTATTACTAACATTTTTGCAATCGGCCTCACTGCGCAGCTCTGGATTATTTAGTGATAAAGAAGTTTTAAGTCTATTAGTCACTTCTTTTGAATTGACTAATAGAATTTGGAGATAAAATGTTACATAGAAATTGTATGAGGTTGCATTACATATTACATCATATTTGGTGAAAGATTTATCCGATTTGGTTAAAAAAAAAATAATAATTATAATAATAATACAAATTATATCTATTATTGGATCATTTCGAAATCTCCTCACTATTTTCGTAGATATAAACAAATTAAAAAAAAATCTGAAAAAATTAAAAAATTTTTGTTTTCAAAAAATCTTAAAAAATCGAAAGCATACAAAATTGCTCCGTCTTCTCCTATATTTTAAAGCTTCATATATAGAAAATAAAAGGAGCTATATTTCATTAAAATAGGTTTTTTAAATGTCTATTTAATCCTCAAATAATTGAAGGTATCAAATTTAAAAATAATGCAAAAATAATAAGTGTTTTTGTATGGATACCATCACTTATTTGTGAATAAAGTTGACATTTATTTATAGATTTTAAGAAAATATAAGTCATTTTTATTTAAAACATACCAAGTTTTATATTAATAAAGAAAAAGTTGATTTTTTTAGTTTTCGATTTTTAACGATTTTTAAAATCAATCATTTTTAAAATTTTCTAAGATTTTTTTTAAATTGTTGATTTTCAAAAAATCGTACAAAATCGTACAAAAGCTGACAAAAATGCTCCTTCTATAACATAAAACTGCATATATAGCAAATAAAATGAACTATATTTCATTAAAATAGGTATATAAATATATATTTTATCCTCAAATAAGTGAAGGTATTTAAAAATGATGCAAAAATAATAAACTTTTTTTTATGGATTAATTGTGAATATAGTTGACATTTATTTATTGATTTTAAGAAAATATAGATCCGTTTTATTTAAAACATATCAAGCTTTATATTAATAAAGAAAAAGTTTAAATTTTTTTTAGTTTTCGATTTTTAGCGATTTTTTTTAAATTAAAAATTTTTTAAATTGTTGATTTTCAAAAAATCGTACAAAATCAAAAGCTGACAAAAATGCTCCTTCTTTTTCTATAAAATAAAACTGCATATAAAGCAAATAAAATGAGCTATATTTCATTAAAATAGGTATATAAATATATATTTTATCCTCAAATAAAAATGATGCAAAAATAATAAATGTTTTTTTATGGATTAATTGTGAATATAGTTGATATTTATTTATCGATTTTAAGAAAAATATAAGTCATTTTTATTTAAAACATCTCAAGCTTTATATTAATTAAGAAAAAGTTTAATTTTTTTTTAGTTTTCGATTTTTAACGATTTTTTTAATCAAAAATTTTTTGTTTTTCAAAAAATCGTCAAAAATCTAAAGTAGGCAAAAATGTTTCTTCTTCTCCTATATCATAAAACTGCATATATAACAAATAAAAGGAGCTATATTCCTTTAACATCGATATATGAATGTATAATTGATGCCCATTTAAGTGAAGGTAACTCATTTAAAAATGATGCAAAAATAATTAATTTTTTTTTAATTTACTTAATTGAAAATAAAATTGACATTTTTTTAACAATTTTAAAGAGATATATCTAGTTTTTTTAGAACATATTCAGCTTTATGTTAGTATAGAAGAAAGATGCTGTTTTTTAGTTTTCGATTTTTAACGATTTTTTGAAAAACAAAAATTTTTTAAATTTTATAAGAATTTTTAAAATATTTTTTATAAAGAACTTTTTAAATATTTTTAATGTCTCCGAATGTATGTATAAAACAAAAAAGAAACGTAGATATAATTTGAGATTGTTTTGTTATTTTGAAATTTTTTTACTTCTTAATAAACTTTTAACTTAACTTATATTATCAGTACTCAACCTACCCTAACAGGTAAACAATTATCTTGTAAAAAACCTTAAAGTAATTATAACAATATAACCAAATGTTTACAAATTTTACATCTTCAAATGGGGGTAATACAAGCTATTTCTCTTTCCCCTTTAAAGAAAGGTTTATAATATAACATTAACATTTAATGAATTTTTTTAGAAAGGCGTTTATTTGATGATTTGTTGCTAAATTGCTTAAAATGTTAAAGTTTATATAGTCTTATTTAAAAAGAAATAAACGAAACTTAAAAAGGGAAAATTATGATGAAAGATTTGTTAAATGATAATTTTAAAAATTTTATACAATAATTTAAGCAGTTTAATAGAGAGAGAAAAAAAAACAACAAGAAATATAAATTGATATTACCCAAAAAGACAAAAAAAAAAGTAAAAAAAGAAATGTTTAAATTGCATGCGTGGGCGCATTTTTAGTTTAACAGGAAATTTAACGGAATATAAATTTTTAGCAGAAAATATACTTTAAATAATCAAAACAAAAAAAAAATATAAACTTCAACGAAAATGAAAGTGTTTCTTTTTTTTAATGAATGAAAAAAAAAAAGTGTATTAATTCCAAAAAAAACAACAAAAGTGAAATGCTTTTTTAACAATTTCCTTAAAATAACAAAAAAAAAAAAAAAAAAAAAAAAACTTATGCAAGCAAATGAGAAATAAAACAAGCTAAAACAAACATATTTACACAAACACTAACATATATTTACTCTAATAAAATACAAAACAAAAGACTTAAGACCCAAACATTATTATTAATGGTGCTTTAACATACTTAAACCAACAAATATAGGCCTAATAATATTTTTAGGCAATTTATTATTAATTAATGATTACTTTTTGTTTTCATTTTTGTTTAAATATTTTAAATAATAATTATTTACAAAAAAAAAAAAATTATAATAATAATAAATGAACTTCAAAAAAAGTGTCTACAAACAACCTTGGCCATAACTTTCATTAAATTCGGTTTTCATAGTTAAAAAAAAAAATACTCTATAATACTTGGAAAATATTTAAAATGCTTAAAACGTTATTATTTAATTATATTCTCTTTCTTTATATTAAAAAAAAAAAAAACTCCCACACCCTCATATTCAAACACACTTATTAAAAGACAAGACAGAAAAAAAAGCACATGTCAGGAATTAATTTAATAAAATAAAATAGTTACCACGAGCTTTTAAGTTGGTTTGCTCTTAAGATTTTATGCGTTTTAAGCATTTATTATGCCACAAACGTTAAACACCATTAATTTAACATATTAATGCGTTTTATAAACACTAAATACAAAGTTTCTTTTAAACAAAAAAAAAAAAAAAAAATTAAATAAAAAATCAAGTAAAAAAATAACACTTGTGAGTAATTTTATTTAAATATTCTATACAAATAATAAAATATACAAAAAAAAAAGTCACCATTAATATAAAATGACTTTTATCAAGGTTGTTTGTAAATAGTCATAACAACAATAATAAATAAATCACCATAAATCTTTTTATTTAATATTATATAAAAATATTTCAATAAACATTCTTCTTTATTAAAAACGAATTTAAAACTTCTGATAATAAAGCTACAAATTATACCAAAAAAATTATAACAATTTCAGTCGATAAATCTATTAACAATTAACATAAGGAGAAAGGAAAACAGTATTTAGCAAATAAATTAATCAATCAGTGTTCAATAAATCTGATTTATAGCAAATTTTTTGTTTTCAATTAAGGAAATTTTTTTAAAAGTTTAAGTCATTCACCTGTTTAAATATTTGAATTGTTACACAAAAAAATGAAAGGAATGCAATTTGTAGTAAAATGAATTTTTATTATATTGTTTATAAAAAGAATTTGGACATTTTTATAAAATTAATAATCTGATACCAAATAATGGTCAACGTTAATTAAAATATTTTAAAAAGAATTTAAATAAATTTTATATGAAACAGTAAAGATAAAATAAAATGTAACTTTAAAATGTAATTTATGAAAAATTTAGCAATAGAACTTAATTTACCTTATTTAAAAACATTTCTATTATACATACTTCATTATTTCTTGGAAAAATATTTGTTCTATACTATTTTTGAAGATATTAAAAAAATAAAAAAAAAAAAAATCTGAAAAAATTTAAAAATTTTTTTTCTTTCAAAAAATTGTCAAGAATCGAAAGTAGACAAAAATTTAGCTATATTCCATTAAAATAGGTATATAAATGTCTAATTTATCCTTAAAAATTATGCAAAAATAATGTGTTTTTTATGGATACCATCACTTAAATGTAAATAAAGTTGACATTTTTTTATCGATTTTAAGAAAATATCAAGTTTTATATTAATAAAGAAAAAGTTGATTTTTTTATAGTTTTCGATTTTTAACGATTTTTTAAAATCAAACATTTTTTTAAATTTTCTAAGAATTTTTTTAAATTGTTGATTTTCAAAAAATCGTACAAAATCAAAAGCAGACAAAGATGATCCTTCTTTTTTTATAATATAAAACTGCATATGTAGCAAATAAAATGAGCTATATTCCATTAAAATAGGTATATAAATATCTATTTTATCCTCAAATAAGTGAAGGTATCTGATTTAAAAATAATGCCAAAATATTAAGTGTTTTTTATGGATACCATCACTTTTATATGTATGTATAAGGTGACATTTATTTTTCGACTTTAATTAAGTTTAGCTAATTTTTTTTAAACATATTGAGCTTTATATTAATAAAGAAAAAAGTTTATTTTTTTTAGTTTTCGATTTTTAACGATTTTTTTAAATTAATAAAATAGAATTTAAATTAGTTTTATTTGAAACAGTAAAGATAAAATAAAACGTAACTATAAAATGTAATTTATGAAAAATTTAGCAATAGAACTTAATTTACCTTATTTAAAAATATTTATATTATGGCTGAAAAATTATTATTTAAATTTTTTGCTTAAATGATTAATAAGAAATTTTAAAAAAATTATTTCAATTACACTTAGCTATAACGAAAAATGATTCGAGTAATCGCTAATTTGCTTCAACAATAACTCACAAAATGTATTTCTTATCGCGCTCTTGCGTAAAATATAAGAGTGTCATACTCAAGACTGTATTGTTACATCAATATTGTTATTTTGTTGATATTTTTCTTTGTAAACTTTTTTGGAAATTTTTTTTACATTAAAAAAAATAAAAATTCAAAAATTATATTTTTTTTTAAATTTCAAGTTTAACTGCAATTTATTATAAATTTTTCTTTGAAAGCCCTTATAAAGATATAATTATTTAAACAGAATAACTTACTTGAACTTTGTACACATTTTTCTTTTTTGCCCCCAAAAGTATGCACCAAATAAAACATTAAAATAAAAAAACATAAAAAATTCATTGATAAGCTTTATAAATTTTTAAAAATTTTAAACACTTAAAAAATATTTCTTTTCATCTAAAGAAAGTTTCTTCAGTGTAAAAAAAAAACGAAAAGAAAAAATTGCAAAAAATTTGCCTAAAAATTTTAAATATAAAAATTAAAAATAATTTCAAAATAGGGAATAATTAATTTGTTTGTAATTTTTGTTGAACTTATTTATAGAGTTTTTAGAATTTGTATTATTCGAGCTCAAGTTCATTGAATAATTGTAGAAGAATACATTGTAAAAGTTTATTGGACACTCGGCAGAATGGAATGCATTTTCTAGTCAGCCACGACCGTCATCAGCACTCTTCAGTATCCCACCGTGGTGTTCTCTGTAAACATCATCTATTTAACTTACAATTTTTAGGAAATGGAATCTGTGACTTCTTTTCCTAAATGTTATTAAGTTAGACGAATGCCGAGTGTCTAATAAACTTTTACAATGTATTCTTCTACAATTATTCAATGAACTTGAGCCCGAATAATACAAATTCTAAAATAGGGAATAATTTCATTTGGAATATATATTTAATCTAAAGACGTAATAAGATTAAGTTTTTTTTTCAAATTGTACAAAAACTGGAAAAGTTATTTAATTTTAAATGAATTTAACTTAATTTACTTGAAGTTTCTGTGCATTTTTTACATTTTGCCCCAAAAAGTATGCACCAAATATACGTTAAAATAAACTTTATAAAATTTTAAATAACTTTTTCAATTTTTAAAGCAATCCAGTGCCTATACCTATACCTTGGGTAGTCCCAAGATAAGGTTTGACCGAGAACCATTATAATGGGGCCATAACTGCCTCGATGTTGAATATATAGAAATATTTGTCCATGTATTCTGTGCAATCCTCGATAAGTTCGGCAGTATTATCGATCTGCAAGGTGAAAGTGGTACTCCGACCAGTAGGTCCGCATCTTCTTGTCGAAAAAGAGAACCGTTTTTGGCCAGTTCGACCCCTAACCCAGACCTGCTCCAGGTTTAAAAGTCTCGCCATCTCATTTAGAGATGTCCGGCATTCATGTACTAGCCTGGATGTCGAAAAGACACCCGAGAGCGATTTAATCGCGGCTTGACTGTCTATACAAATCTTGATGTCCACACCAAATACCTTATAGTACATCAACAAGTTCACCGGTCTTTTTATGGCCGCGATCTCTGCTGGAAGAACACTGCAGAGATCCGGTAATTTGAGGGAAATATAGACAAACCAACACGCCCCCCCACCACCCAACACCATCAACAGATTTGGACCCATCATTGTAAACCTTCATTGAACCGGATCCTAATTCCGGAGCAGTTGCGGTTGACACCGAGAAGTCTCTGTCAAAAAAGGGTATTGGGATTCAATAATCAATATTGAAAGAAATGTCATCAGAGAACCTGTTAATTAACTCTCAGAGAAAAATGTTTAATAAATTTGATTCAAATCAATAGAATAGAAGAGAATTTAAAATTTTTTATAGAAATATATTTAGTATTGAGGATAAAAATCACAAAAAATGTACATAAAAGTAGACATTTTTAAAAAGATAAAGAAAACAAATTTAAAAATACTGCACCCTACATTATGTCGTTTTTCGAGTGAATATAAAGTGTCATATAGTAGCAAATACGGCTTAATTTCTTCAAACTATGACATTTTTTAGATATAAATTCACAAAAATAGATTTATTATCTTTTTTTCATATATTTTACAAGTATTTAAATATTAATCTAATATAAAGTAAAAAAATAAATAAGTTTCTTAATATTAATTTTTAAAACTGCTGAAAAACAGTTTTTCCAGCAAAAAATATTTTCATGCCTTCAAAAGTAGAACTAAGTGCATATTTTGTACTTTTTTTGGAAGGAATTATTAATAAACAAGCGCGAATTATATTCGGCCCGGCCGAATCTATATACCCACCATCAACTTTTTCAAATTTTACGTTATATGGGAGGGGGCGGTAAAGTAGGCAGGAAAGTGGGCGGACCACGCCCATTTTATGTTTCCGAGTTTACATTGGTCCTTTAACTATTTGAACACATTTTCGTTGATTTTCACCTTATATGGGAGGTGGGCGGTAAAGTGGGCGGACCAAGCCTATTTTTGGTTTTCGAGTTTATATTGATCCCTGAACTATACGTACAAAATTTCGTTGTCGTACATACTTTTGTTGAAGAAATATCAGCAGAAAACTATAAAACGGACACCCTGTGTTTCTAGTTTTTAGCCCATAAATTTTAATGTATTTATTTTGTATTTCAAAAATTAAATTCATTTTTACACTTTTTATGCGTCAGAAGTACAGTCATTCTAAAGGAAGTTTACAAATATTTCACTTATAACTCAACCTAAAGGCGTGAATTTTGCTTTAGCAGCATTTATTTTGATACACAACTATATTTTAGCAATATATGCTATTTTATTTTATATCCTGGCATTTTTGTTCATTGGTTAGACCTTTGTAAATGATAAGAATTTCCAATGCTAATTTATACGGAAAATATGAATTTTCTCGAAAATCGCAAAAAATCGCAGTACGAGACAATATGGATAATATAGCTCAGATATATGTTTATTTATTTTCGTTCAGTTTTTCTTTACCAATTTTCACCAAAAACTTGCAGGTCTAATGAAATGTAAAATTTCTTACGAATCCAATTTCATTTTGGGTTTTGTAAAACTAACTGTATTTTTCTAAGACGCCAACAAGTTCTTACTGATTTCGTATTCAATTATAAAAGTACTTAAACTAAGAAATATTTTCTGTATTAAACTTATTTAAAAAATTGTTGTACTCAATAATTATAAATTAATGAAAACCGTTGAAAAAAGGCACCTTTTTTATACATATTTCAAATTTGCTTAAGAAACTGAACTTTGACCTGTTGTATTATGAAGGCAAATTAGTAAAAGTAGCAAAAAACTTCATTTTCTGGCGGTTTGAAGTGTTTGCTACAAAACTACGATAATTAAAACACAAATAGAAAATGTGACCAAAATTTGTTTTGGCCAAGAAAAGTGGTCCGCGAAACCATAGTGCAATGACAACACAAAATTATAATCATGACTTTTTTTCAGCTCTTTTTCATTTCTTTTTTGTTGTGTATATCTATTTGTTTTATATTACAATTTTATAAATAAACTTGAACATAAATTCCTTAAAAATCATTAACATTCTTAAAAACTATGTTTTCCATATCTTTTTTTTTTTTTTTTTTTTGATATTTTTTGTATTTTTAAATTCGTTATTGCAACCAACTGTTTTTCCACCTTGACAAATGTTTAACCATAAATCGTTTGAAGTTACATACCAGAAAATAAAAACAAATAAAATAAAACCTCAAGTAGTAAAACTTACAACAGAAAAAATAAACTTTAAAACAATTTAAATGAAACTTGTTATACAAACATACAAAGATTTCGTGTTCAAAAGAACTTCATGCAATATAAATAGTACTCGTACTTGCACCCCAGTATAAATGTCTATGTCAATAGGATGTGTATCATAATAATAATAATAAAACAAAAACAAAATCTATTTATTTTAAAATGAATACTAAAAAAAAACAATACATACAATACTCATGATACATTTAGATAAATAAGTAGTATTCAAACTAACAAATAAATATAAGATTCTATAAGACATGATTTGTATTCTAACTAGAGTCTGTCTGTCTTTCAATCTGTTCATGGTCAATAAAAATAAAACAATTGATCTTAAACTGCCAACCACTAAATGGACTGACTCTCACTTGGTTAGTTTGGTTCGTTGGTTTATTCGGTTGGTTGCCTTTTAGACTTCTTTTAGTCATTTATTTATTCATGCTGCTGCTGCTACTGCCTGGCAGTGTCAAATATTTCGTTTAACACCATAAATCTTTTTTCCTTTATGATCTAAGGAGTGAGAGAGTAAAAAATCTATTTAACCGCAAATCAAAGTTTCATGATATGTTATAGCATTTTTTCTTCTTTTTTCGTTTTTGCTATTTCATTTTATTTTTTCTGTATTTCAATAGAACATGTGTTAAAAGATAACAATGGCTAAATCATTGGTATATATTCTGTCTAAATATATTGCAATTTAATTTGAAAACAACAATGTTTGCAAAATGTTTTTTTTTTTTTTTTTTTATTTCTGTTTACAAACAAAAAGGTCAGTAACATTATTAACACATTCATATATCTTGAGAAACCACAAAAAACTTTAAATGAATACATACATTTACATATGTATGTAGGAATGTATTAAAAAACCACAAATTTATTTGGCGGTTTTTTTGCAAAAAAACATAAAATGTTTAGTTTACACAATTCTAAATTGAATCATATTTAAGAATAATTTTATAAAAGAAATAATAATGAATGGTTGATTTTTTTTTTTATTAAGAAATTTGGAATTTTAGTAACCTTTGTTATTTTAACATTTGACACTTAAGCAATTAAGGTTCCTTTATTTATAAAAAAAAAAATATTTGATTGCTTTTTTTTAATAAGAATAAATAAATAAATTTACCAATAAATTAAATTGAAAATGAAAGGAATCTGTTAGAACTTTAAAAATCAATTTTGTGTTTCTTAATTAAGGTTTTATTAACGTAACAAAGCACATGTGGATAAAAGGGGTCGAATATGGTGTTTAATTTAGGGAAAGGTGATATCAACACTTTAATGATCACAATTTATTAGTAAAAAAAATGCGCTTTTAGAATTATGTATATTTTTTGGCAGAATGGTAATGTCCGTCCATCCGTCCCACATTGGGGTAAAAGGGGTCGAAAGTGGCAATTAATTCAGGGAAAGGTGATATCAATATTTTAATGATCAAGTTTTATTTTTTATTGATTGTTAGTTAAAAAAAGTTAAGTTTTAGAATGTTCAGATTTTTTTCAGCAGAACGGTAATGTCTGTCCGTCCGTCTATACATTAGAGTTAAATGGGTCGAAAATTATGCATACATTTGATTTAAATAGGTCCAAAATGACACTTAATTCAGGGAAAGGTGATATCAACACTTTAATGATCACAATTTATTAGTAAAAAAATGCGCTTTTAGAATTATGTATATTTTTTGGCAGAATGGTAATGTCCGTCCCACATTGGGGTAAAAGGGATCGAAAGTGGCAATTAATTCAGGGAAAGGTGATATCAATATTTTAATAATCAGGTTTTATTTTATTATTGATTATTAACTAAAAAAAAATAAGTTTTGGAATGTTCAGATTTTTTTCAGCAGAACGGTAATGTCTGTCCGTCCGTCTATACATTAAAGTTAAATGGGTCGAAAATTATACATACATTTGATTTAAATAGGTCCAAAAAGACACTTAATTCAGGAAAAGGTGATATCCAAATTTTGATGATCACGTTCTATTTTCTCTATTTATTAGTTAGTAAAAAATGCATTTTTAGAATTCTAAAATATTTTTTAGCAGTATGACAATGTCCGTCCGACCGTCTATACATTTGGGTTAAATGGGTCGAAAATGCCACTTCATTCAGGCAAAGGTGATATCAAAATTTTAATACCTTCATTTAAGCTTCATATTAATCGAAAAGTGAAAAAAAATATCTTTTTGAGTTTTAAAATTCTTTTGAAAGAATTCTAATGTCCGTCCATCTGTCCGTCTGTTTGTTAATTTTTGCAAACTTTCCAATTCAAAATCGTTTAGCTTTTGACTCAATAAAAATAACGATTCAAAATTTTCTTTATTCGATGGATAATTTTGCTTTTTAACTACCTACATAAAATATAATAAAATCGGTTGAAAATATTTGGCTATATATGGAAAAATCTTAACCAAAATCTTGTAAAATTGAGATTTTTGAAATTTCAAATGTATATAACTCGAAAAATTTATAGGAGGAGTAGTACATGCACTCTTGTTTTCTAATGGATTTATCAGGGACTTTAAGGTGATATAAAAATCTTGGAAATCGGGTAAGGAACAAAAATTCACTAGTGGTTAAACATTTTCCATAACACTAGTACCCTATTTTGTACCCCATAGTTCCGCTTCTGATGCGTATATTGGATCTTGTTTCTAAACTAAAAATGCTGCTGTCCTCTGCTATGCCTGTATGAAATTTTATGGAAATCCAGTCAGCCGATTAGAAGTTACAGATTTATTTCGATTCTTCTCCACTGTTTAATGTTTGATAAAGCACTTAAGCTGTTTTTTGTATGAAATCTACTGGTTTTTTTGAAAAAAAAAATATATATTTTCTCAAATCGGGCTATATATGCGCACGATTTTTTCATAATATCAAAGTGGACAATATATACTATTTTTCAGAAAATTTTCAGAATCAACATCGAAATTTGATGTTGCATTCCATGAAATTTAAAAATTAGTGTATTTTAAGACAATTTTCAAAAAAACAACAAAAATGTTAGGACAAAATTTAATCTACAAATACTTGAAGAAAAGTACAATTAAATATTTGAACTTAATGATTTTATTTTAAATGTTTACCTTAAAAGACTTTTTATTTAAAATAAATACACTGAAAGCTGATGAAAATTAAATTTTATACTATTTTTAAAAAATGTAAAACAATTCTTAACTTTGACAGCTCCTTATAAGAAAACAACACAACCTAGTTTAGAGATTTTAATTGATATTGAAACATAATTTTGTTTATTTTTATTCGGTATCCAACTTCCATTGAGTACAAAATGTTTCTTCTATAAGTAAAATATGCAAAATTGTGCTCTTAAATATATGCAAAAATATGTCATTTAATTTTCTTTCAAATAAGAATTTTCTATAAAAAATATGAAAAAATATGTTGTCAGTACCAAAATATGTTATTTAAACTAAAATATACAATAATATAGCTTAACAAATTAATGATAGAATTTAAACATTTTTTTAAACAGATAAATAATTAACAGTTTGATTTATTTGCAGCCCAGGAAAAAATATAATTTTGCATATTTTTGGCTGCCTTGATAATATGTTATATTTCTTTCTGCTAATGATTTTTTTCTGTTCAAAATTTAATTATTCCCTTAAACTTGAAATTTTAAAAAATCATTACTTCATTTATAAAATCGACACCAAAAAGTCATTAACATTTCCAGCCTTTATTTATTATTTCTTATACTATAATTAATTTTTTAAAGTAATTTGAATATTTTGAATATATATTAAATTCAATCAAATTCAAAATTTTAGAGTTGTAAAACCAAGTGTTTTAATTAGTAGCTGCCAGCAGTTTTTAAACTTAGTTTAAACTTTGAAAATTATCACCTTTCAATTCAACGCTTAAAAAATTATTAATCATTATTATTAATTTTTTCTTTTGTCTCCAATAAAGGAAGGTGTTCTTGTTCTTTTACTTTTAAAAAGAACTTTAAACTAAAATTATCATATTTTTTTTTTAAATACATTTGTAATGAAAAAAACCATAACCTTTAATGTTAGCTTTTGTTTTTTTTTTTTATTTAATTTTATAGTTAAAACGTGTTTTATGCAAATTAACTAATAATTAAATAGAATATTTTTTTCTAACTATAACTAATTTAAAAGAAACATTTAACAATGGTCACGTGGTCATTGATTTAAATATTATTTCTTTTATGGTTTTTTCTTTAGTTCTACTGCACCTTTTGGAGAATGGTGTTTAAAGTTAAGAATAAAGAACGAAACATTTTAATATTTAGAAAAATCTATAGATTTTTTAAAAATAATAAAATAAGATTTAAATTTTATATATAAAATAATTTAAAAATAATATAAATTCTTAATGACAAATTTAATAAAAGTTTAATAATTTTTATATTAAAAGTGAAAACTTAAGATAGAAATAATATTTTTTTTTATTAAATTCCTTTAGATTTTAATATCTAATAGCAGTTTCTTCAAACTGACTTCAATATTTACTCAATCAATTATGTATTTTGCTTTCAATAATTAACAAACTATTTGATTTACTACATAAAAGTATTTATTTCAAATCAATTTCCATTTCCAACTAATTAATTATTTAATTATCCAACAATCACAATTTAACTAAAGCAATTTTTATATTTGTCACGATTAAATCAACAGAATAGAAAATTGTTATTTAATGTTATTTAATTACTTTAATAATAAAAAAAAAAAAACAGAACAACAAATCTAAATTATGATTAAGATCACTGGACAAACTTTAAAATATTTAATTGACAATTTATGATAGAATTTTAACAAAAAATTTAATTGTATGGGAAAATAATTCATAAAGAAAAACAAATAGGTGTGATATACTAGGCACAAAAGAATTTTATTTACACTTCATTTTAATATAAACTAAATTAAGCTAAGTTCATACTAGACTAATATTTAACATAAAATATTTACTCATGTTTTGCAACTAAATTTAGAGTTAATTTTTTGTTTACATTACGCATATTTATTTGACGTTTTTTGTTTAATGAAACAGCCGTCAAACTTCGTAAAATATGAGAGAGGGAAAAAAAGATGCCAATTGTTTACTCAAAATTATTTGATCAAATACAAAACTTCCATAAATTTATTTGATACTAATTATGAAATAAATGATAGGAAAATCTTATTTTTTATTTAGTTTTTATTGATTTAGAATAACTTTCAGAGAGAATTTAAAGTTAATACAAACTTTTCCGGTGCGCTTCGCTATCCCATTTTATGTGAGTATTAGTACTTTCTATGGGGCTTCTAAAGCACTGGTTCTAGTCATTCCTTGAAAATTTTAAGACTTGCTCCATTAGTTTTTAAGACATACGATAATTAATATTTTCAATGTTTTCTTATTAAATTATTGAGTTTGATGAGAAAGTTATTCCTACAAAATTTTAAGACTTTTGCTGTAAAAGCTCTTCAAATATACGATATTTAATATTTTCGTTGTATAAGAGATTACCATTTCCTCCGATCCTATTCGTCCCATTTTATTTTAAGTTTGGGGGTTGGTGAGAAAGTTATTTCTGTAAAATCTTTAGACTTTTAATAGAACAGTTTTTAAGTTATCCGATAATTAGTATTTTCTTTGTATGGGGGATACTCTTTCCACCTGGCCCTATCCTTTTAATTTTCGTTTTAACTATAAAAAATGGAATGAAATTATTTCTTGAAAATTATAAGATTTTTGCAGATGTTTATATGTTCCCCTGATACAAACTCCTCCTGCTCTTATCGAAAATTAAAATAAGTAAACTATTTGAATTCTAGGGTTCACGGGGTGATACTGTGAAAATTCAACGGTTAAGTTGTCTATACGGTACAAAAAACAACATACATTTTAATATAAAGTTAAAATGCCTGATTATTTTAGACAAATATTGTATAAACAGTATTTACAATAAAGTAAAATATTTTATAGTAATTGAAATATACTAACTATTAACAATTTGCAAAATTCTTTAATGAAACTTACTTTAAAAATAAATATATTTTCATATTTTTTATAAGTAATTTATATTTATAACAAACAGCAACCCTGTTTCCTCTTTATGTCATTTACAAAACAGGGATGTCTTCACAAAACAACACTGTTTTCTTTGCATGCTACCATGGCGAAATAACACAGGTGGCAGCAATAAGAATACATCTATAACTTTTTTATACATTGAGTTTTATATTTCAGCGGGTAAGCTAAAATTGTGAATATATAGAGTTTAACAGTTATACGTTCAAAAAAAAAATAATAATAATAAATAATAATCATGTTTTAATTCGCGTTGCACTCCACTTTCAGGTGCAGAAAAAATTACATAACTATTGTATTTTACAAAAAAAATAAAAAAATCAATATTTTGAAAATTTTATTTAAAAATCTTTATTTTAATAAACAAAAAATAAATTGTTTATTTCTTTTCTGCCGATCTAAAGCTTATGACATAAAAACAATTACTTTTTCAACTCAAGCAGTCCCCCGTACCCAGCTGTTATTTGCCTCTGTTTGTTATTACTTTTCATTTGCCAAAATAATGGCAAACTAAATATTTTATATCTTGTGTTCTCATAATGTCCGCACCATGGCGAAGTGAAACAGGTGACAGCAGTTCTGCAAAAACAACAATGCGGCGAATTAATTTTTTTATAAATGCAGCATGAAATCAGAGATACAAATTGATCGGCTCCAAGCTGGCCGGAAAATTTGCTAGTTCATGTGCCGCCGCCGTGTTTATCGGCCCACATCCGCTCAAAATCACCCACCGACATGTTTACACTTTTATTTAAATTCAACAAAAAAACATATTTTTCTATCTTATTCGATGAAGTGAATACGGTGGCTCCATCTATAATTTTATTTACATATGAAAAATTTATTAGAATTAATTTATAAGGATTAGAATTAACGCATAAAAGTGTATTAATAATTAATAAATGCTGAAATCTTCACTTCTATTTCAACTACTTCAATTTTTTTGTAGATAGGGTGCACCCGGGCAGCACAATGTAATATTTACTAAATCCCAGTCGAATATTTTACCGCCGCTTCGGCTTATTTCTCTGCTTGAAATTGTGATTATATGAAATTTGACAGTTTCAAGTACTAAAAAAATATATAATCAACTGATTAAATAAGGTCACCTGTTTGAATTCACCTTGGTTCACACATGACACATTTTTCAATTAAAGCCCCAACCAACTTTGCGACGCAACGTACAATGAAGAAAAGTAGCGTGAAACATTTTGTACAAACAGTCAACAAAAGTAAACGTATCACTTTGAGTCTACATTAGACAAATTTTTATCAAGACAAACGTCAAAATTTTATCAAGATAAAGATTTGTCTAATGTAGACTGAATTTGTCAGTGTTATTGCAGCGTTAAAAGAAAATTGTCAGCGCTCGAGCTCTGACAATTTTGTCTTGATAATTTTTAGTAAAAGACGCCATCTTAATTGTTGTTGGTACTTTTTGCATGGCTTATTATGACATACGTTTTCCCCTATAATTGACAGAGATAAAAAATTATCTGCAACTCAAACAACGTTTGTCTTGATAGAAATTTCTCTAATATAGACTCGACGTCATATGTTTTTGAACATTCATAGTGTGAACAACCCTGTTCTTTGGTTATTTTGTGAAGAAAATTAACTACAGGGTTGTCAAAAAGTCACGCAGCTACCATAGTATAATTATAAAGTATACTCGTAAGAACAGCTGTTTTACAATTTTTCATTGACATACCTCGCGGAACTGTCAAATTGTTTTTGTATTCCTATGCAAAATTTTTATGTGCTGTAGTTTTACACTAACAAAATACAAGCAATTTTTGTAGATGTGCGAGCACTTTCTACATAAAAATCTATTTTCTATAGATTTCTGCGATACGCTTCCTAGAATTTTTGTGTCAATAGCTACTTACACATATCTGCATAAAGCAGTTTGAAACAGCTGATTGCGATACGATGATTTTTTGTTCACTGGTTGGGCCTTAAGACAATTATTTTTGTTTAACCAAAATCAGCTGTTTTCTAATTTGCTTTCGTAACAATATTTAATGTTCACATTAGACAAATCAAATGTTTGCATAAATTCTCAAGTATTAGCCTAATGAGAATTCAGTTTTAGTAGAAAAGAAAAGCGTAAAAAACATATTTTTTTATTTTAAGAAAAAAATTAAGAAAATAATTTTTCTCAGATCTACGAAAATATGAGGTTCTTAAGTTATAGAAAGTGTTTTATAAAACTATTTTCTAATTAAAAATGCGTATTCCCGGGTTTTTTCTTTATAACTCAAAAATTAACAGATCGATTTGACTCTAGAATTTGCCTTCTGTTGATTAATCATAATTCTCTGTAAATTATCTAGGATCTTGAAAATGTTTATTACAACAGTTAGACGGACGGAAGGAAGGACATCACTAAATTATTTTCCTTAGCTATAATTATTTTATAGAGGCCGCAAATGAAAACTAAATATATAACAAATCGAACAATAAACCATAAGAAATAAATTTTCAAATCAAAAGTCTTCAAAAATCATTTTAATGATACACAACCAAACGCCAAAAAAATATATTAAACATAAATCAAATTTTGATATCAAATTTAATAATAACTAGAGTATATTACTTTATTTCAACACAAACTTAAATACATAATTTAGATTTAGAGTTCAATATAAAGTTTATTGGTTGACCGCCAAATGTGTTGACATGTTGTTTGTGGTTAGATTTTAAGGCTGCTGTTTAATATTTTTGTAAGAACATTTTTATTTGTTTGCTAAAAGTAGCAATTTGTAGCTTTTAGGTGTTATTTTTTGTTTTAAATCTATTAGATCAGCATATTCTGTTGTTTGTTTTTTTTTATTATTATTTACTTTAACCTTGAATTTGTTTTAAACCAGAGTACAACAAGTGCAGTTGGAATTTGTTTTTAATTTTATGATTTTTTTACGGTTTACAAAACAAGTTTGGTTTGGGTTTTTTGTTAAAAAAAAATGCAAATAATTATAATAATTTTAAGAATTTTTCTATTAAAATGAAAATACTATAGAACAATTCTAAACAAAAACCGCTTAAGTAGGTTGTTTTGCGCTATCAAGGAGGCCATGGAAAAAATGGTAACATATTTTCAAGGTTTTTGAAAACAAGTTGAAAAAAATTTTATAAAAAAAAGAAATTAAATTTTTTGGTAATATGTATGTAATTAAAAATATTAACATATTTTTTTAATCCTACAAATAACATTAATTTAACTACTATTTTAAAGAATACGTTTTAATCAAATTAATATTTATAAACCTTGATTTTATTTTATTATTTTTTTTTTTTTTTTTGTCTTATGAATCACAAGCTTTAAACTATCATTTTAGCATATTAAATATGTTAAACTTTTTTTGATGTTTATCTTAAATTTATGCCAATATAATTAATAACTGCCAATCATCATACTTTTTTTATGTTCAAAATTCTTCTTAGTTCTTAAGACGTCTTTCTGTCTACATGAACTGAAACTAATTTTTAGCATAAACCTTTGTCATTAGCATTTCTTAAGCGCGTGTCTGTGGAAAAAAAGATTAAATAAATGAATTTTAAATGCGTTTTTTTATTATTTTCTGATTAGTATCGCTTTCTATTTCATAGTAAACATTAATTTTCATTAAGCCTTTATTAAACATAGAGTGTTTACATCTTAAGTCTTTTGTTTTATTTATTCTATTATTAATCTTTAAAGATTTTTATATATTTTCATATTCTAATTTATACAAATGTGATTAATTCACTAAACAGGTCATGGCTTTATTTGCTGTCGTAAGACACCGTTTGTTGTTTAAATCTTTTGTTGTGTTAATTAACCAAAAAAAAAAAAAAAACTATATTTTTGCTTAAATTTTATTAACCTTTTTTTTATACGCAAAAAATAAGAATTAGTTACACAGAAATATTAAGAAATGCAAATATTTAATTTTATATTAGATAGACTAAGTGTCTGTTAAAAGAATTAAGAACTTATTCATAAATACAATACAATTTTAAATTTATCGAAAATTATAAATTATGGTTAAGGTCAACAGTCATTTTTGGTTAATTTTCTTTATTTATTTCATTTAATTAAATGAATATTAATAAATATATAAATCTAAAAATAAATTCTTAATTTTTCTTTATCTATTTTATAATTTATATTTCTTTTAATTTATTGATCTTAAGGAAAGTCTAAACGTTAGTGATTGTGTGTTTAAATTATTATTTTAAAATCCAATATTTTTTTTACAGAAATTCAGCATATTTATTGTATAATAGCTTATTATATGAGCATAAAATCTCGCTTCATTCAAAAAAGTTTCTTCAACAAAATAAAATTGTCTGATCCAACTCTTTAAATATATAAATAGAATTTTTTAATATTCACTCGTATTATTAAATTTTAATAAAGAACCCTAAAATTCAAAAACACTCTTTGTTTTTACTTCTTTACACATTGAAAATGTGGAATACATTACAGTATTCATTGTTTGACTTTAACATGGTTTTAGCTGATATTTGTAGCTTAAAAATTATATATTCAATTTAAATTCGCAATGTCCATCCTTCCGTCCAACTGTCTGTATAAACTTATATATCTAAATGAACTTGGTTCCTGAAAACCTTTTTTGATTTAGATGAGAAAAGGAAAACTTAAAAGCCCTATTGATATTATAAACTTAAAAACTAACTACAGTTTGTATATAGAAGAAAAAATTACGTTACAAAATTAAGAAAGGTTGTGATCACATTGACAACTTACAACTTTAAATACAACAAATTGAATCTACATATGTATAATAATGTAATTTAATACATAACTCGTCTCAGATATTCTTAGTGTCAAATTGATAACAATGGGATATTAATTTTTCATTATTGATTTGACCGTATAATTAACAATTTGATACATTGTTGGCACTTAATGTTGTCATTTCGTACACAGAAGTAGTCGTTATTTTTCAGGCTTGTTTGCCAAAGATTACAACGTTATTAAATCCTAGACTAAGAGTTCTAAGTTCGAACAAAGTATCTCTTTCAATACAAATTAAATAAGAATTTCGTTCATTCGTTATAATGCTACCATAAGGCCCTGCTTTTAATACTTCTACAGAAATATTTGTCATAATAACGCAGAGTACTTTTAAAAGTAGAATTTTAAAACACAATTTTAAAAGAGCTTCCAGGAAAGAAACCAAATTGAATAACATCAAAATTCAGGCGTTTAATGGAAAACACTTTGCGTAACTTTTGAGACACAAGGGACATTTTATTTTTAGACTTTTGGCAGGTCTCTAAATGTATAAGCTCTTTATTAAATTTTTAACGTTTTTATTTTTTTTTTTACAGCTGTACGCTTTCCAAAAAAGTCATTAAATATAAAAAATATCTTTTAACAAAAATATTTCTTAAAATTTTTTCATTAAATTTTGCTTAGTTTGATCATAGCTTTAATCGTCTTAATAAGAAAAATGTTTAAAATATTATTCCATAAAATGGAGAATAACTTATTTTAATATAAGAGAAATTAGTTTGTAAAATATTTTACCCGAGAAGAGATTTGACTCCAAAATAAAGAAAAGAAATATACTTTCAAATAAAGAAAACTCCCCTGGATGTTCATGATAATCAAGCTGGGTTGTGTTGTTTTCTTGTGCGGAGCTTAAACATTTTTTTACATTTTCGAAAAAGAGTAAATAATTAAGAATTACAAATTATAGAATATTTTTAAAAAATGTAATTGATATCGATATAATGATGTCCGTCTCTCAGTCTGTCTATTAAAATCAATTTTTAAAAAGCCCCAGTTATCAGATATACATTTAATACATCAAATTGTAGAGAATATTCCTTAGAAGAATGTTAATGAATAAAATTAAAAATTAAAAAACGAAAAATCGTTTTTGTTGTCGGCTTTTCTAAGTCGCTATACAAGCTAACGACTTCGTTCCTACACGGAAATCAGAATCTTCTTTCATTTTTTTTTACTGAAGATGTGAACAAAATCGTCCTGCTAGTATTCGAGATATTGGCCAAAATGATCTTTTAAACCTTTTGAAGCTTCTATATAAGTACAAGTACAGTACAGGTCATAATGAGTTAAACAAATCGGTCCATTAACAACCGAGTTATTGGCAAATCTTTGTTTTAAATTTATTCAATGTCAGCTTTGCATTTTGTTGTTGCTTTTATGGGCACTGAAAAACAACAATAAACTATATACAATTTGTTTTTCTTTTTCAGCTTTTTGAAGGCCCTTTATAAGATACTTATTTTTTCAAAGAAAATGAATTTTTTTTTAGATTTTTTTGCTGAAGAAATAAACTCAATTGGACCATTAGTATCGGAGATATCTCATTTTTAAATTTTTTGAAACTCCCATATAAGCTCCTATACAGAGTACAGATACAGTTGTTATATTGAAAGGTCACAAATATATTTCTAAAAGTCGGTTTTTTGAGAACCGAGTTATTGGCTCGATTTTAACCCAGATATTGACCAATACGCGTTTTTGGATATTTTGAAACCTAAATTTAAGCTACGGTCTTTTTTCTTGCACAGATCTGTCTCAAATATTTTTTCGAATTTTTAAATCAATTGTTCGGTTCATATATTTTCAAAATACCCTTTTTTATTTAATTATCATTTTTATTTAATTTCATTATTATTTTTTATTTAATTTTATTTAAATTAATGTTGGTTTCATTTGGTGTTTCACTTGGGTGAAAAGTATATAAAATTCGGCGCAGCCGAATATAGCCCTCCATCTAGTTGTTTCTATATCTTGCCAAGCGCTTTACATAAATATAAAAATCTTTGTAGAAGTTATAATTTGTTTAAACATTTACATATTCGAGGTAGCCAACTTTGACACCCTGTATCTTATCTCGAGTAATCACAGGGTGACTACAAGATAAGTTTTCTGAAAAATTAGGTCCTCCTATACAACTTTTCCATACATTTCAATTTGATTCGACTATTAGTTAACATTGTGTCTACATTACACTGGGGCTACACATGATTTTTTTTTTATCATAATATGTAACAGAGAGTGTCAAATCCGCTCACTGAGAGAATTATCTCACATGTAGACTAAAATATTAGTATTATAAGAAATATTATGAGACTGTTGTGATAAGATTTTTCTACACAACTATCTTACTCTCAAGGTTACATCAGTTAAACAGCTGATTAAATATTTATCATGATAAAATTTCGACGTTTGTCTTGATAAAAATTTGTCTAATGTAGACTCAAAGTAAAAAAAAAAAATTACGAATTCGCCATATTGTTGTTTTTGCGCGACTGTTGGCACCTTCCATAAATTCGCGTTCATTTTGACGTTTGTCTTGATAAAATTTTGTCTAATGTAGACACTAGGTAAGGAAATACAGATTTATTACGAAATATTTTTGCGTTTGACCCCACTGTGCAACATCTTTAACCAATTTTATTATATTTTTTGTAATTAGTTAAAGAACAAAAATATTTGAAGTCGATCTCTTTATTGAGTCGATTATAATTAGGAAAATTTGCAAAAATTAATAAACAGACGGACGGACGGACATAAGATTCTCTCAAGTAACAATTTTTAATATTCCAAAAATACAATTTTTTACTTTATAAAAACTAAATATAGACATTCAAATATTGATATCACCTTTCCCAGAATTAAGCGCAATTGTTAGAGGGGCAGACGAACATTACCGTTATGGCCCAAAAAATGCATTTTTTACTTAATAATGAATAAAAAATAAAATGTGATCATCAAAATATTAATATCACCTTTCACTAAATTAAGCGCCATTTTCGACCACTTTTACCCTAATATGCGTTGTCAGCAAATTTCTAATTTGTCCAGTAACCCTGTTTTCAAATATTCTTGAATGATTTTTTTGTCGAAATTTTTTTTTTATCTTTTCACTAATTCTTTTAATAAAATTTTTATTTAGTTTCATATCCCTGACAATTATTCTGGAGTTAACTATTTTTAATTTTCTTAAGACTTACTTTTGCTCCAAAATGTAGTTATAGCGTGGTCAATCACCATCCGTCAATCATCTAAAGGCCCAACCAGTCAACTTTGTGACGCAACGTTGAATGAAGATAAGTAACGTGAAACATTTTGTACAAACAGTCAACAAAAGTAATCTACATTTGCATAAAGCAGGTTGAAACAGCTGATTGCGATACGATGATTTATTGTTGACTGGTCGATCATATATAATATTATGTTGAAATCTTTCTAAAACTTTCATGGCTTTAAAAATATTAAAACTGATATTTTGCTATTTTTAAATCTACATATTATAAGGTTTTTACTGTTTGCCCTTTTAAGTAATTCACCTAAATAATTTTTGTAATTTAATTTAGAGCATTTAAGCAATTTAGACTTCTTTTGGGATTTTATATTTTATAATGCTTAAATTAAACATTTCTTTAATAAATTTTTTGTTTAACAATAATTTCTTAAGCCTAAAAATAGTTTAAAGCTTAAAGTTATGGTTAATTTAGCTTTAAACCTTTAACCAAACCTACAAATGTATGTTTCCTAAGTCTTTTGTTTATATATGACTTGATTTTTTACACCTTTGGTTTCTTTTCATTAAATTTAGTTTATTTTTTTTTTAATCATAATTATATTATTATTAAATTTTCTTTTTTTATTATTTCTTTATATTACAGCTTAATCATACCAGTGATAAAGTTGGTCAAGTTTTTCAAGATGAAGAAAATATGGCTGCTATTTTAATGAGACGTCATGAAGTAACTGGCGATTTAGTAATGGTAAGTGCAATTAACAAATGGCTACAGTGTTTACATGTAAAAAATAAAAAAAATATGAAATATATATATAAAATAAAACGAAATAATTTTAAAAATAATTGTAGCAAGTAAAAGGTGGTTAAATAATGAAAAAACAAAAAAAAAGTGACCTTGAAAGGCCAACCATAAGAGCTGGAAATTAAAACATATTTTAGCAAACAATAGCCTAGATAAATTATAGAAACAAAAACCAAAGTACTTAGTTTTAAATGAAAACAAGAAAATATTAATAGTTAATGGTAACAAAACAGATGATGTCAAAACATTAATAAATATAAAACAATTGTTTAATTTACATGACTAGAAAAAAAATAGCAACAAAAAAAAACTTTTGCATAGAATTTGTTTTAATTTCAGCTCATTAAACCATTGTTTCTTTTTGGTTGGTATATTATCACAATATTATAATTTTTTTCTTAAAGTTTTTATTTCTTTTATTATTAAACACATGTTTGTGGCAAACAATTTTACGGTAAACAATTGCTTTATACTCGTTTATTGCATTATTGTTTTAATTTTATAGAACGTTTGGTGTTTTTTTCTTGGTTATTTAATTACTTTTTAGCTTTGTTTGTGTATAAAAAATTTTATTGAGTGGGAAGTTAATAACTAAAACTCACCTTAAAGACATAATTGTTATTTGTATTAAGTTGATCGTTTTCTTAAATATTTCTGTTTAAGAACAAAAAAAAGAACACTCACGTTTAAGGTAGTCAAGAGCGCCACAGTGATTTTGTTTCAAAGGCAAAAAAATTAAAAATAAAATTATATTATAAATATTAATAAATTTTATATTTTTGAAAAGCTAATAAAATGGCAAAGTTAAATATAAATAAATAAGTTTAGGTTTCCACCGCTTGTCAACAAAAGAGGGCGCTAAATTCAATTATATTTCAGCCAAAATTGTCTACTTGAAAATTTTATTTCAAATTGTTTTTCGAAAAAAAAAATCACCAAAATTTAATTTTTAAAGATATTATTTCAAAGTTTTCTTATTTTGTTTTTAGAATACTATTGTAATACATTAAAAATTATATTTTATTTAAATAATTAGTATTCTTTTTTCTTTAAACTAACTCAAATCTTTAGCATTTTTTTCCAAAAATACAAAATTTGAATAAATTTAAATAACTTTAAAAAATGTTTAAGATAAAATAGTTTAACTTTGATTTTTTTATTTTAATAACATATTGGACTTTTTATTAATATGTGTAAAATTTAGTTAAACATTATGACCACAATTTTAAAACTTTTACATTCGTGTAAATGTCTAAATTTGAAACTCAAAATAAAAATAGACCAGTAACTTTAGTATGTCTAAAAATTAAATAATTATTCCATTTTAGAAATATAGATCGGAAAATTAGACATAAACATCTTAATTTTTCAGAGGTCTATCAATCTTTTCTAAAAGTTGGTAAAATTTAAGAAATTTATGATCATTTAAATCGTGTTTTTTTTTTTTTTTTGCATAGTTGCCAAGAAATAAAGATATTTTTTTTATTAATATTTTTTAAAGCTTGATAATTTTCTTAAAGTCTTTGACCATACGCAGAAACATTATCACTACAATTATATTATGTTCCCAATGTTAATTTTCATGAAATTTAACAAGTCTGTGTTCATGACATCAATGTTTTTATTTAAATTTTGTCATTTAATGTTTATATTCAACAAAAAATTTGAATATGGTTGGCTACAAAAACTATATGTTTTTAAATATTTTTACCAGAAACAAAATTTTATTAAAATGAAAAATATCATTACTTCTACAATCACTAAATATTTACAGTCTTTTTCCTTGTTTTTAAACCATATTCTGTTTTTAAATCATATTAATATAATTATCCCCGTGACAACAAAGTGTTACAAATAAATATAATACTTATCCTTTTCACAAACTTGGTGAAAATTTATAACTTTTATATAAATTGACAAGGATTTTTTTTATATTCAGTATGATAAATTTAAAAATTAATACAAATAAAAAAAAAATAATAATATAAATAAGAAAACATGGGAGTATAAATGATATGATAAATAAGAATTATATAAATGATAAAATGAGATTATATATATTATAAAAAGAGATTATGTATATGATAAAATGGAATTATAATACGATTACATGGAATTATAATATAATTATATTATGATAAAAGCAAAGCTAAAATTAGTTTATAATATAATAAAGTAATATCATTTAATGATAAAAACATGATGAAATCGAAAGCAATACTATAAAAAAAAAGTTATTAATATTATTAAATCGAATCATAAAATGATGAAAAAGTAATAAGATAGAATCATAATAATAATTATGTACAAACACTAATTTTTAACTGTAATCATATATTACAATCATAGTATGTAGCTCTTAGATTATGGTAACCAGAACCATACTTTTTATCCGTGCACGCGGAACTTTGAATTTATTGTATTTTGCTTGTAACTTAAATTTCTTCTTTTTCTTGTATCAAAATTATGATATATAACAAATTTAAGTAGCTTTAAAAGAAAGAAGCTAAAATTTCTCATATATGAAAATAATATAGGTAAACGTCAAGGTATCAATACAGGACCTATAGTACTACAAAATAATCTATACTATAAATTATAAAATACTTTATAGTCAAGACTATAAAATAGTCTATATTCCAGACTATAAAATAGTCTATATTTTAGACTACAAAATAGTCTATTGTCTTCACCATAAAATAGTTTATATTTTAGACTATAAAATAGTCAATATTTTAAGCGATGAAATAACCTTTAGTCTAGACTACGAAATAGTCTATATTCTCGACTATAAAATATTCTATAGTCTAGACTATTAAATAGTCTAAAGTCTAGACTATTAAATAGTCTAAAGTCTAGACTATTAAATAGTTTAAAGTCTAGACTATAAAATAGTCTATAGTTTAGGCTATAAAATAGTCTATAGTCTAGACTATAAAATAGTCTATAGTCTAGACTACAAAATAGTCTACAGTCTAGACTTTAAAATAGTCTATAGTCTATACTATAAAATAGTCTATAGTCTAGACTATAAAATAGTCTAAAGCCTAGACTATAAAATAGTCTACAGTCTAGACTTTAAAATAGTCTATAGTCTAGACTATAAAATAGTCTATAGTCTAGACAATAAAATAGTCTAAAGCATAAACTATAAAATAGTCTAAAGTCTAGACTATAAAATAATCTATAGTATAGACTATAAAATAGTCTATAGTTTAGCCTATAAAAAAGTCTACAGGCTAGACTATAAAATAATCTATAGTCTAGGCTATAAAATCATCTATAGTCTAGACTATAAAATAGTCTATAGTTTAGACTATAAAATAGTCTATAGTCTAGACTATAAACAAATCTAAAGTTTAGACTATAAAATAGTCTATAGTCTAGGCTATAAAATAATTTATAGTTTAGACTATAAAATAGTCTATAGTCTAGGCTATAAAATAGTCTATAGTCTAGACTATAAAATAGTCCATAGTCTAAGCTATAAAATAGCCTATAATCTAGACTATAAAATAGTCTATAGTCTAGACTATAAAATAGTCTACAGTATATGGTCTACAGTATGGTTGCAATCTGATTATTAGTGTAGAAAAAATATAATTTTGAAAGATCTGTGTGTATGGGAGGTGGGCATGTCCTTGAATCGATTTGGCTTTAATACAGTACATATGTATGTAAATGGTCTAAATATATAACAATTTACTAATTTTGGTGACAATTTTCGATTAGGTTAAATATTTGATTTTTTTTTAATTTATACATAAGACACTACTGTCTTATCTATAAATCCTTTATTTTCGAAAAAAAATCAATTAAACTATTAATCAGAATTTCAATATGTTTTCAAATATTTTTATAATTAAATAAATTACTCATAATCGAAGTATTCTAACAAATTAAATTCAATTTTTACATAGATTAATATAAAATATAATTTCAATTACGATTAATTATTTTATTAATTAAAATTAAAACTATTAAAAAATGTATATTCAATAATTAAATTTTTTTTATAATTAATATTTTAATTGATACAATAAGAAAAAAATTAAAAGCCGATAAATTGTTTTTGTTTATTGATATAATTAAAAAAATAATTGGTATAGTTTTTATGTTTGATAAATCATTTAATAGACCATATTTTTCTATATAAAAAGATTAGAAAGTTCAGAAAAACCAAAGATATTTTTTAAGTAAAAATTTTATTCTATGAAACAGAGCAGATTATGAAAAAGTGGGATTAAAAGATAACACAGCCTGAGCTCTTGGCGAGAGGAAGAATCGCATCAATTCTTTCTCCTTTTTGTTTAAATAATTCTTATAATAGATTTTGGGTAACAAATACGTTCCAAAATCTAATTATTTTTTATGATTTTTTACAGGTTTTATCCTATTTCAATACTAATCTTTATTATCTTAGTTAAATCATTTACTAAAATATTTATAAATACTTCATTTAAAATAAATTAGTAATTTAGATGATATATTATAATTAATTTACTATATTAAAATCATTGTGTAAGATGTCTAAACTGACCTGTTTTACATTATTTACATGGATTTAAATAGATTTTAAAATTTGCTTATCAAATTTTTAAACAATAGACTTGAACCATAAATTAAATTCTTTATAAAGAAAGCTTTAAGAAACCAAGAAAAAGATTTAGTTAAAAAAGATTTTTTACAATAGTTTTAAATTAATTGCTTAAATAAAGAAAATAAAAAATTAACATCACCAGACGTCAATGAAATTAATTTTATATAATAAATATATATAAATCTAAAATTGTTTTAAATAACAACAATATAATGACGTCAATAAGTTTTACATAAAAATTAATATTCACACATAAAACCATTTTTAAATAAAATTTACAAAATTCTGTTAAATATACAAAAAACTTCCCCTTTTTTAAAGTATTTTTTTTTTTTTCAACGCCTCTGTTTAATAGTTTAAATATATTTTGTTTTCAAATTAAGTAGATTATTAATTTAATTTAAACAGTATTTATGAGCTAACAAACAAGAACATTATAAGAACATACATTTTTTAAACAAAGTATTTAGTAAACATTAAAACAACCTTGAAAATAAATATGTGTCCACCAAATAAAATTCTTAAAACAAAAAATTCTATGAACGAAAAAAAAAAATCATTAAACTAGAATTACTTACTTAATTCTATGATTTTAAAGTCTTTCACAAAATTACTAACAAAAACAAAGTAATTTGTTAATAATGTGGTCGTCTATTACATTTTAACAAGTTGGCTGTAATTAGTGCCTTGACCAATTTAATTTTTTTTTTTTTTTTTTTGCTTAAATTAATTTAAACTATTAACAAATTATAATATTAAGCAAGAGATTTAAAAAATTTTAACAGATTAACTTGAAAGGGAAAAACTCTTTTATTACCATGTTAAGAATTTTTGCTACCATTTAATATTTTCAGTTACCCTAATTAATAATACCTTAATAAACCCTAACAATACCATAAATTTTCCATTACACTTACATATATAAATACTTTTAAGAAAGTAATTTTTGGAAATAAAAGCTTTTTAGCAAACATTTTATTTTTTAAAATCAGGGTTTAAATTTGTTAAATAATATATTTAAAAATTTAAAATAATTTTTTTTATAAAATATACTTTTTATAAAATAATAAAAAAAAAGCTTTTCATTTAGAATAATGTCAAATAAAGCTTTGCTTTTTTGCTTTTGTAATAAAAGTTATTTTTAAAACATAGATGTTTCCAGAAAGTAGTATATTCATTTTTTTTTTTAAATCTTGTTTCTATAAAAAGCTTTTTTAAAAAAAAGCCAACTCTAAAAAAACTACTAAGTAAAATGCTTTTTCTCACAGAAAATAAATACAAGCTTCACTTAAAAAATACATAAAAAATATTTTTCATTGAGTTATATTAAGTAGCTTTGTTCCCGTACTCTAAATTGGAAGCACTCGGGGTCCCAAATTTACAGAAAAGCGTTCCCGTAGTCTAAAATTGAGTAATTGTGAGCTTTTTTGAGAGAATAATGTTCTTCTTCCATGATACAGCCTAGACTATTTCTTCGGGTAGACTGGGTAAATTGTCAAATAACAAAAATATACAAATAAAAACTTTTAATGAAGAAAAATTTAAATTTTATTTTTTTTTTTTTTTTTTTTTTTTTTAAAGAAGAAAGTTTAATTTAAAAAATTTAAAAACATTCGAATAAGCTTAAAAATAAAAATACATTCACATATTAATTTTTAAAACAGTACCCGTGATCTGTAACTTGTAAAAAGTTTTCGAAACGAAAACAATTTTAAAATTCTAGTAGTCATCCAGTTTTTAGCAGATTGATTCAAATAATATTTGAAGTAAACATATTTAATGTAAACAACAAACAGACAATTTATTATTAATCACCCTGTTTTAAACAGGACGACTATAAATTTCTCGAAATAAAATTTTCTCCCAAACTTACAGCACACGGGTACAGTAAGTGCTCTTTCTGGGTAAACAAATTGTTTATTTGTGTTCCCGTACTTTTGTACATTTTTGCAGTTTTTGAGACAAAAAATACCTTAATCTCATTTTACCCAAAAAGTACGAAAACAATCCTACTAATTAAAAACTATTTCAATTTGATATTTTTAATCTATTTCAAAAGCCTTTTTAATCAAAAGCTTTAAAAAAAATAAAATAATTGTTATAAAATATTAAAAAGCTTTGTTTTTAAACAAATCCATTTTTTCCTATAAAACTCATTCATTAAAAGTTATCAAATTCTGCTTTTTCACTTTACAATAAATTGCTATTTTAACTTAAAATTATGCGTTTTTAAATTAATATTTAAAAAAATCACAATCAAAAGATTTCATAAGAAAAACCAAAAAAATAAAAAAAAAACAACTTTTAATGAAAAAGCTTTTTCTAGCAAAAAATACAGCTTTCTCACTTTTCAAAAAAATGCCAAAATGTTTTTTTAATAAAAGCTGTTTTAAATTTATTAGAAAAAAGCATTTTCAAAGCTTTTTTAGAAAAAATATTTTTTATAAAAAGCTTTTCTCTATATTTCATTAAAAATCGTGATAAAACAAGTTTTTTTTTTACTTTTCCAATATATAATACCTTTTTACTCAAAAATTACGTTTCCAGAAAGAAAAGTTTTTTTTTAAATACTTTTTCAGAAAAAAGTTTTTATCAAATAAAAGCTTTTCTTCAAATTCGTTTTTACTTTTCAAATAAATAATAGTTTCGCAAAAAGCTTTTTAAAAAATTAAAATGATTTTTATCGAATAAAAAAAATATACAACATTATAAAAGCTTTTTTTAAAGAAAAGTTTATATTTTAAACAAAGATGTTTTATTTTTTAAAAAGTAAATACAACCGACTTTTAAACTTAACAGCTTTTAAAATATCAATTTAAATAAGAAAAATATTTTATTTAAACTGAGAAAAAGCTTTTGCAGTTAAAAAGTACAGCTTTTTTTTCCTTTTTAATAAACATTTTTTATCCAATAAAAGCTTTTAACAAATACAAACAAATTTAAGTTTTTTTCACTTAGAAAATTCCATTTTAAAGCTTTTTCATAAAAAAAATTAAATAAAGCTCTTGGAGCAATAATTTTTTTCAAAAAGCTTTGTTCCAATAAAAAAATATATCCATTAAAAGAAACAAATTTTCAATAATTTGTGTAAATTTTTTCTTTTATTCCAACTTTTTATGAACAAATGTTCTAAAACTAACGATATTTAAATAAAAACACCTTTTCCTCTATTTTTTAATAGATACTTTTGTTATTAAAAAGATTTTGGCAAAAAAAACTAACAAAAATTTACGAATGAAAGTTCTTTTCACATAGAAAATGTCGCTTTATTATAAGAAATGCTTCTTCATTAAAAAAAGTTCTTTCAAAATGAAGTTTTTTAAGCAATTTTTTTTTTTTATAAAAAAATTGTTTCTATAAAAATATTTTCACCAAAAGAAACAAATATTGCAAAATAAAATTGTTGCTCTATTTTTCTAATTAATACTTTTGTCAAAGAGCAAAAGCTTTTACCGAGAAAAGCACAAAAAAAAAAATAATAATTTAAAGAATGACAGCCATATTCAAAGAAATTAATGTATGTTTGATAACTAATTACTATATGTATGTATGTATGTATGTATGTAAATTTCCATAAGAAAAAGTTAGTAACTCGTTATCAAACATACATTATTTTTTTTAATACGGCTGTAATTCTTTACTGATGTTTTTTCATTGACATTTCACTAATAAAATCCATTTAAAAATATTTTTACCTTTTTAAGCTTCCAAAGAAATCATGAATGATTACCAGGGCAAACAAAAATATGCTCTAAAAAAGTATGTGCATATAAAATACTCTTAAAATAGTAAAATATGCCAATAAAATTTAAAAAAAATATGCTCTTGAAATATTATTTGCTGGCTAAATTTTAAATTATATATTAATTGTTAAAAAAAAATATACATTTTTTTTTTTTGAATTTAAAATACATTTAGAGCTAATAGTTACCTTGTGTCACTAAATTATAAAATTTCTATTAATTTATAATATGAAAATTTTTAGGAAAATATACATTTTAAATAGTTAAAATATGCCTTAAGATAAGGATTTTTTATGAAAATATGACAAAATATGCAGCTAATCTCAAAATATGCAAAAATCTGCTATTATGATCAAAATATTCGAAAATATGCTATAACAAATCGATGCCAAAATTCCTAAAATTATCTGAAACAGATAGATAAATAACTAAAAGTTTGGTTCCTTTGAAGCCCAATAATAAAATAGGATTTTGCATATTTTTTGTTGCTCTGATGATTACATATATCACGGCCGTTATTAACAATTTTTTAAATTAAAAATATGTGACCATTTGTTTTACAAAAATAGAATCTAGATAATATATACTGACGATTAAAAATTTTAATTAAGATACTTATATTTTATTTAGTAGTTTTGTCAAATATTTTCCTAGTCTGACCACATAAATTTTTTCCATAAGTGCAATAATGAAATTGTAAAGCTATGTTCACATTTGTCAAATATTTGACCAAATTTGCGTGACCAATAGTCAAAGCAATTGCTTAGTAAGAGAAAACAGTGTCAAAATGATTCAGTAAAATGTTAGCTGTGATTAATAATAAGTAAAAAATATTTTCCAATTAAAATGGAGAAGTTGGAAAATATTTTACATCATTTGGACAAATATTTGACTAGTCTGATATTGATAACTCTTTCAAGTTTATAGATAAATAATATTGAATTTGATTATTAATTATTTGTATTTTTATGGCCGAAAATGCTTAAAATTTTTCAATTTCAAAATTGTTTATATTTGAACTTCGAAAAGAAATCAATTATTTTTAATATGATTTACAATTCTATTCTTTAACTAAGGGCTTATACGTCCAAAACTGTGGACGATATTTTGTAAAATACTTGACAAAACTGGTGAATATTGTAGCGCCACTTTGCAAATCAAGTACCTTTAACGATGGACACTAAAATTTATCATTAAATATATATTTTATTTTTTTTTTTTTTTTTTTTAATTTTTTACATAAAATATGGTTTGTGGTTAAAAGCAAGAGATTTAAATAATTATTTACGTAAGTAAGTTTTAAAGAATTATTTAAGACTTTTCAAGTCATAAATTTCTAAATTCATATATTCATTTAAAACTCTTTATATTTTATGGCTCTTATATTTAAACAAAAACTCTTTTATTACCTGTTATTTATAATAATTATTCCTCTTCATTAATCATATTATTACCCAAATTAATGCTTAAATAATCAAATTTTTTCCACTCATTTATATCAATTACTTTTAAGTCTATTTATACTTTAATTCTCTTACTTTTTCTTTAAAGATTTTTGAAAACTACCTGATAATAAAAATAATTTCAAACATAAGAAAATATGTATTATAATGCATAATATACAACCGATTAATGGTCTCATTAGAAAGTAAGTTGCTAAACATGCAACATATAAAACTACCAACAACAAATGCAACAAAATAAAAGAAGAAGAAAAAAATATAACTGAACTAAGCTAAACTTAACAACTTGTTAAATGTGCATCTTGAACTGTTGCATCATTACAGAGTTCATTCATTCACATACATATTCATGCATTCAAACTTCATGTATGTATGCATGTATGTATGTATGTTTGTTTGTTATTTTTTTATTAATTCCGCCAAACGTATTGAAATTTTGAGGAAAATCTGAGAGTCAGTGCTTTATTATTTAAACAGATAAAAATAACAAAAAACAAAAAAAAAAAAACTCAAACAGTAACACATCAATGGCTCATTGTCAGTGTTGTTTGGCATTAAATATTTATTATTGTTGGTTTGGGAATTTTTTTCTTTTTGATGTGGTATTTTTTGAACATAGTATAATCAACAATAACAACTATGAAAAATAAAAAAAGAAAACAACTTTAACAAACAGCAATAAGAAAATTATTACAATGTAGTATGTATGCATGTATGTATGTATGAATGTAGAGTTGTTTGTTATTTGTTGCTACTGCTGCCGTTTGGTTAAGGTATTTTTTCAGTTATGTAATCTTCGTTTTTGTATTTTTTTAGTAGCTGTTTTTTATTATTGTTATCTATGAACCTGTACATATAAAAATACAATCAAATCATACTATTTTCAACATGCCACAATAGCATAGTGGTAATTAATCAGTTAACAATTATGTTGTATAGATGCAACTGCAACCTTATACATATATTTCAAAATATATGTACTATATACTTATATATGTAGCCCAATATTTTTTTTTATTATATTAATAATTTGTTGTTATGCTTTGATCAGAGCCAACAAAAAAACTAAATTTATTTGATTTAAGTATTTAAAGATATTTATGAGATTTGTCTTAAAACTTGTATAATATTTCATATAAAAGGGATCAACAAACTTCAAATTTTAGATTTTATTATAATTATTAATATACAAGTGATTTCTCAGAAGGGTTTAAATCATTTGTGTTTATAAAACAAAAGACTTAAGACATAAACTAATTAATATACTTCTTTTATAAAAACTGTAGATAAAAGATTTCGAAATGACAATGTACTACATTTCGAATAGAAGATTTTTAAGCAAATTATATATTCCAAATATTTAACGAGGGTTGTTTACAGAAATCATTAAGACACAATCAAATTTAGACGAATTGTTCAAGTTATAACACAAAGATTTTTTATTTTGAAAAGCATAAGAAAATTATATTTACTTTTCGAAATACTTACCTTACATTTTCTAAATTTTCAATTAATTAATAAAATAGAAGAAATAGTAAAAATAAAATTCAAGTAAGATATTTTTTTTATACCCACCATCAAAAAGTATATATTTTCTGGATTCTGGTTAGATTCTGAGTCGATCTAGCTATGTCCATCCGTCTGTCCGTCTGTCTGTCTGTTGAAATCAGGATAGAGCTCGAACGGCGCAACGTAGGGGGACAAAATTTGGCATTTATATAAGGTTTGTTTGGTATTGAAAACGGGCAAAATCGGTTAATAAACAAAAAAGTTATGAGCTAAAAACTAAAAACACAGGGTGTCCGTTTCATACTTTTCTGCTAATATCTCCTAAACAAAAGCATCTACGACAACGAAATTTTGTATAAATAGTTTGAGGGTCAATATAAACTTGAAAACCGAAAATGGGCGTGGTCTTCCTACTTTACCGCTCACCTCCCATATAAGGTGAAACTTCAACGAAAGTGTGTTCAAATAGTTCAAGGACCAATGAAAACTAGGAAACAAAAAATGGGCGTGGTCCGCCCACTTTACCAACCACCTCCCATATAACGAAAAATTTGAGAAAGTTGATAGTGGGTATATAGATTCGACCAAGCCGAATATAACAATCGCGCTTGTTTTTTTTTTTTTTTGTTTATTTAATTTTTTAATTCATTCAATCATCTATATTGTCGATTTAATAAAATTTTTAATTGGAAAAGATTTCAGTTTTAAGTTTTTTACAGTTATTAGTAATTGTTACAATAATTTTGGTAAGAGCTACAAATTTTAACAATTTTTAATTGAATTATTTGGTGATTGGTGACTTTTTTTCTACGATATTGTTATAAATTTTAATTAGAAATTAAGACATATTTTTGCTCAATCAAACAAATATTAATATTCTTATTCATAATCATATTTTAATTTTCTAAATGTTTAATAAAATTAATTTTCCATACAAAATTATTCTTATTAAATTTTTATAAAAAAATGTCCAGCTATTAAATTTTTGTTCTTACATTTCTTTGTCTAAAAGATATAGTAAAGCTTCTACTATATCTTATCCAAAGCGTTAACAAAAATAAACTTTTAAAATATTTTTATAAAAAAATAGTAGCAAAAAGTAAAATGTTTATCCTCTAAATAATACACCCAGAGAAATATCAATCACATACGTGTTGAAAACGATACCATTCTGTGTCAATAGTGAATCTACACCGTATGTGTTTAAATTAAACACTGCGTGTTCAATTCTTATTGAAAATCGATACCTAATTGGCACCAAGTTGAAACCATTTCGGTATCAAATTTTTAAATTACATATGTTTTGTATTAAATTTCTTAACGAAAGGTATTAAAAAGCTGTTACAGTAAATTACCAATGTGACCACAACCGTTGTTGATTTTGAATCGAATTTTTTCCCTTAGTGTAGGATTTTCAAAAAATGCCAAGGACATGCTTGATATATTTATGATAAAGAAAGATTATGATTTAAAATTTATTCTATGTTTATAAAAAAGTTGTAAAAAACATAAATGTATATCCTAAACGTTCGACGATTTAAAAAGTACCAAATGATTTCTATTCTGATTTTTTTTAGTAGAGAAGAATGTGACTTCGTTAGCTCAAAAGATACACAGGACTTGTGTATTTTCTCCCACATAGAACTATATATCTTTAATCCTAGCTTAATTACTACAACAAAATTAAAAAAGTACCATTAGAATGAAAATGTACAACAAAATTCCTTCTTATGGATTTTAATTCACTTCGGACCATTTATCTTTAATCTCAAGTTTATTAATAATAAATCGTATTATAGAAAATTGAAAAAGTAAAATTAGATGAACAAAAAAGTACCACAAGTTTCCACTTAAGGATTTTCTCTCTTCATATTTAAAAATAAAATTCAAGAAATTCAAAAAGTACCTTTAGAAGAACAAAAAAACATCACAAAGTCCCTTCTTGTACATTCGTACTCACTTAGGATAATATACTATATATTTAGGTTAATGTTCCTAGGTTCAAATTAATAGAAAATTCAAAAAGTACTATGAAAGGAACGAAAAAGTACCAAAAAGTTTTTTCATATAGAATCTTATTCACTGAGGACCGTTGATGTTTAATTCCAAGTTTCTACCTTCAATATTATAGAAAATTCAATTAATTCATTAAAAGAACGAAAAAATACAATAAATGTTTTTACGTTCAATATTATAGAAAATTCAAAAAATACCATTAGAAGCACAAAAAGTATCAAAACGTTCCTTTATATCTAATCTCATTTACTCATAGTAATTCATAGGAATACAGAAAGTACCATTAAGGGAATGAAAAAGTATCAGTTAATCCCGCTTTTGAGGATGCTAACTCAAATATATATAAAAAAGTACCATTAGACTTATTTCTTTGGTACTATTAGAGGAAAAAAACTAACTAGTATGCACCACCTAACTTAATTACTAATCCACTCATATTAGCTAACTGTTATGTCAAAGAAGTTCATTTATTTAATACATTAGGTTATGTTCTACTGGCAGTGTCCTTGGAAGACATCTCACTTAAGTCCATGATAAGATCTGATCCCGTTATGTTATCCAAATGCAAGTTTGCAGTCACATGACTATTCTGACTGCAGCACTGCTACACCAAACCATTTTGTAGCTACAAGAAAAGATAATAATGACCCTAAATTTCGCGTACTCAATTCCCCATAATTGAGAGCCTAGTATAGCACTCCTTAGCTCTGATAATGCAGGACATTCGCAAAGTAGATGAAATACTGACTCTTCCTCCATCTTTTCATTACATCTTCTACAGAAGTCATTAAAAAGAACACCCATTCTATGAGCATGAGTCCCTAAAATGCAGAGCCCAGTGATTACTGACACTAACAGTCTCACTTGCGTTCTAGAGAACGAGTATAGTGAGTTATGCCCGAGTATAGTGACCTATGCCCGTTATAAGTTGGCCTTATGGCCCTTGCAATCCGACATATAGGTTCATTCTCCCATCTCGTCTGAGCAATTCTAAAGAATTCCCGATGGAACCAAGCTTTACACTCCACAATGGAATACCTATCAGATGATCGATAGACTCGTTATTGAGAGTCAATCCCTGTTTAGAGCAACATCAGCCATGATATTCCCAACACAGTCACCGTGCCCAGAAACCCAAATTAGCTTAACATTTAAAAGTCTCGCTATCTCATTGAGATATATCCGGCATTCAATTGTTAACAAAGATGTCGTATAGACACCCGCTATAGATCTAATGACAGCTTTATAGTCAGTAAAAATACAGATATCTTGTAATACTTCAGCCAGTTCGCTGCCCTTTTTTTGGCGTATATTTCCGCTTGGAGTACACACTTAGACATAGAAACCACATTCTACCTTAACCATCTTTTTTGAGCCGTCGGTATAAACGCTCAGAGACGGATGAATAACGGCCGAAGTGTTAAGTTCGGGAATAAAAAAAAAGAGAAATGTACATCAAAGAACGGTTTCGGAATGCAATAATCAATATGTACCTGTTTACTCGTTGAGTAGAGTTCCCCATTAGCCTAATTACTAGTCACCAAGTCAACAGGTAGCCAATGCAAAAGTGTGAAGAGAACTTTAGTTGGCGTCGTGAGCAGCGCACCCGCTATAAGAAAGGCCTTTGGCCTGAGAACCTTCACAAAAATATTAAATATATTAGAGAAGTACCATTATAAGCAAAAAAGTATCAGGTTACATTTTTCGCCCTAGAACAAATGCATTAAACTTGAATTTTCAGAATGTTTATAGTTTTTTTAATTTGGTTGTCACAGATATGACTGTATAAAAAAATCTACTTTCAATTATTTAAGTAAAATTATATAAAATTATTAAAAAAATAACGTCCCATTAGCTTAACTTTTCTTTGACTAAATGGTCAATGAGTTCGAATAAAATTTAATTTCCCATTTTTATACCTTTTTGGTTATTTTTTTTTCCCTCTTGTATGTAACAAAAATTAAGTAGTAGGATCCCATAATAAAATATTTATATGTAAATTAATTGAAAAAAATGTTTTATAAAAAGTACCAAAAAATAGTTACACTTTTTACCACTTAAACGTTCAAAATTCCAAAAAGTACCATGCTCATATTTTTCATCTTTCGATAATTTATGAATATGATGTAAAAATTTAAAAGTTTACAAGTTTAGGCTGCCAAAAAAAAGTACAAAAATACAGATTTATCCGTTTTCTCCCTATACCCATTGTCTTCTTAAACTCCTCAAATTGGAAATGTTTTTGGTTCAATAGTTTCACAATATGTACTAAAACCTTAAGTTAAGAAATAGTAACTAGAGTATTTATCTAGAGAATATGGTGGAAACTGAAGCACTTGGTAGCCTAATTCATGGATTTTTGTGAATAAACACATTTGCCCATATACAGGGTCTTGATAAAAAAAAGTTCTTCCTTTAAGATAATTAATTGCCATTATGCCACATGTATTTCACAAAACTTTCGCCATAACTTTATTGCTGATAAACCTTAGTTGAAGCCGATAGTCCCCAAGAAACTCATTGATTATAGCTTACCATGGACTTAGTTGTATTGAAAACATTTATATTTTATTATTAGATAATTAACCCAAATCTTTTTAGAAGCTAAATTATTCCTATAAGTTTATTGATCAATTTAAAAAGTTCTTATGGTGAAAGTCTACACGAAACACAAATGAAAGTCAAAAGGATTTATAAAGTAAATAGGTTCACTGTGGGAAAAACAACTATAAAAAATCTACAACGTTTAAGATAATATTGACAATTTAGGGTGTCGGATTTTTAACACTATTCGTTTACAACTTATAAACGCACAGAATCATATATATTAAATTATATAGTAATTCTACAGTCCAGTTGATAATAACACGATAATTTTTTGTTGTTGATTTGATAACTTAGTATACAATTTTAGCTCATACGTGTTTGATACACTATTGACACTAAATGGTGTCGCTTTATCCACGGATGTGACCAATTTTTGTCTGAGTATTTAAATTGTAAAAAAGTTTATAATGTTTCTGGGGGTTAAAATAATTATTATCTTTATTGAATATTTATTTCAAATACATTAAGTACGAGAGAATAACTACGACATTAATGAATCGGATTCTATCGGCTTCATTCACTTCTTCTTCTTCAACTAGGTTTATTATGGTTCTTCGGCTAATAACTGGTACGGTTATTCGGTTTATAGTAAGATCGGTTCAGGTATTCGACTTATAACATGATCGGTTCGTTTATTCGGCATATAACAGTAGTAGAATTAGAATCAGCGTTGTACGTTCTGCTTCGACACACACTCGGTTGTCAAACTGGTTCGGGTTTACGGCGGAATCGGTTTCTGTTCCAGGTGGCAGCTTCGGCAATCGAAGATCGTATATTTTTCTACAATACGAACAATGGTTTCTTAAAGCTAATGTTTAGCTATTTCTCAAACTACTGTTACCATGCACTTCTACGGGTTAATATTTTACTAAAGCAGGCGACACCATGTCACTTGTGGGAACAACTAACCGAAATTTACTGTGAGAACGAGCAGCACGAGGCCACTCGTGAGAACGAGCAACTGAAGTCAGTCGTGAGAACAACCAACCGAAGTTATTCGTGAGAACAGCCAACCGATATTTACTGTAAAATTTATTTGACACCCAACCGAAGTCAAGTGTCCTGAATACGACTTAATTTTACTTTCGCAAAATATAATCAGCTCTTCAATTATATATAATAATTTCCGAGACTTATATGGCGAGTTTTTGTCTTATTTGTTAAATAAATCGGAAAAGTAATATGAACATGAAAATAGTAATGTTGAGTGTACGATTTCCACTCTTCAAGTTAAATAAATGGCCTAATAAATATATAAAAATTTCCCCATTAGCTTTATATTAAAAGCCCTGAATCTTAATATTTGCATTATTATTCTTAAACACTCTTAACTATTTGCAATATTTTTCATATTTTTAAATAACTTTCAAAGTTTTTTGTCCAATCATCATTTCAACATTTCAGCAACTTAATCATGTTTGTCATTTTCGACTTAAAACTTAGACTTAACTGTCAAAAGTTTTACAAAATTGTAACACTGTCAATTTTTATACTTTTTTGCAAAACGACATAATATTTTTTCTTACAATTTTAAGTGTAAAATATAGATTTTTATTTCAAACATATGTGTCGCCTTACGTGTTTGTGTTACTAACTATGTCTTGACGGTTTAAGTCTTAGGAAAAAATATATTTCTGGGGTGCTAATACAATTTTTTATTTTGTTTATTTTTTGTTTTGTTGCTTGGTGTATGTATAAGCTGCATGTCTCTAATGTTGATGTTGCATGTTATTATGTAACATGCTTTAAGGGGGCCTACATTTTTTTTTTTCCTTTATAGTGTGTGGATTTTTCTGTGATACATTTAAATTGTATGTAAGTTTGTATAAACATTAACTATGACTACTGTCTACTTTTCTGGCAATATAAGTAAAATACGGGCTTTGGAAGAAAAAATAATAAACACCAACGCTAGCTAGGAAATTAAGAGAACAGTGGGACTAGTTCAGTAATATTATGGAAAATTTTCTTTAAAAAAAGACATTATTATAAGAAAGAAAACCTTGTTAAGTTAAAGCAAAATGAAATAACAATTATTACTTTAACATAAGTTGATTTTAAAATATAAACCACTGTATCCTCTAACCATATAAATTGCTAACTACGCATGAATTATAACCAACATTTTTTACAAAACCAAAAAAATAAATAAATACATGATGAAAAATTGTAACACTTTGTGATTGCAGAGTTTTTATTTTTATGAAGTTTTTGGCAAAAAGTCAACTTAATTCGAGGGTGTTAAAAAGGAATTCCTAAGAAATATTTCCAAAAAAACAAAAGAAAAAACAGCAAAAGAAATTAAATGGCATGAAGTAATACTTGCACATAGAAACGAAATTAATAGACTCTAATTAAGTAATTTCTTAAATAGCTATATCCTCAAAACTTAACGATTTTAAATTAACCAAAAAAAGTTTTTACAAAAAAGTGAATTACTTACTTACTTATGTTGTTTTTTTTTAACCTCCAAAAACGCCAGCTTAAATTAAACTTCATAAATATAAATGTCATGCCTTTTCCTTTTTTAACCTGTCATTTATCTCACAACCCTCGTTATTACAAAATTTAAACAAAACTAAAACATACAAATCACTCTGCTTAATTACACTAAACTGTATTTAAATTACAATAACAAAAATATAAATTTTCACAAATTTTTGCATATTTATTAATAAAACAAAAGACTTAAGCAACAAACTTTAATCACATTTATTTAAAATTTTTCAAAATATATTAATGAATATTCATAAATTTTTCTCTTCAATATGAAATATTTATTTTAATTTCAAATAAATTTCACAATCAAACACAAAATAACACTATTTTTATACAACAATACAATAAATAGTACCTGTATTATTTACACATTTATCATTTATTAAATATCAAGGCCATTTGATCTGAAACTAACTGGCCATCTTTTAAAAGAAGATACAAAAGAAAAAAAAACATATAAAGACTCAGAAGCTAAAGCTTATGATACTGCCAATTGACTTCTCAATGATGATGTCGTAGCAGCCGTTTACTACTTTGTGCTGACGATCATAGCAAAACTCGTCTTTCATTTGTTTCTCTTGAGAATCTTTTTTTAATTCCTTTTGCCAACAGTAGTACAACCTCAAAACAAGATGATCTTTTTTAATTACAAAGACTAATGTTTAGCTATTTATATTTAATTTGTTAACTAATATTGTCGATGTTAAGCTGTAAATCAGTTCTAAGCATTTAAGTGCTAATTTAAGACAAATGGAAAAGATAATTGAAAATGCTATTTGAAATTGAAAGGAGTTCTTAAAGTGTTAATAAGAAGTTTGTTTAATTTGAGCATAAATTACAATTAAATCAGAGAAATGGAAGGTTTATAAAAAAATGTTACACTAAGTATTTAAGCAAAAAAATCTTAGTATCAATAAGACAATAAAGAAATATCTTTTAAAATTCCGGATATCGATCGATAACAGAAAACCATTTATACAAAGCTCCAAATATAAATCGATAACAGAAAATTCCTGATATCGATCGATAACAGAAAATTCCTAATATCGATCGATAACAAAAAATATTCTATAGAAATTTTCTAATATCGATCGATAACAAAAAATTGTCTATAGAAAATTCTTGATATCGATAAATCAATAACAGAAAATTGTCTATAGAAAACTCCTAATATCAATCGATAACAGAAAATTTTATATAGAAAATTCCTGATATCGATAAATCGATAACGAAAAATTTTCTATAGAGAATTCTTGATAACGATAAGTCGATAACGAAAAATTTTCGATAGAAAATTCTTGATAACGATAAGTCGATAACGAAAAATTTTCTATAGAAAATTCCTCATATCGATCGATAACAGAAAATTTTCTATAGAAAATTCCTAATATCGATCGATAACAGAAAATTCCTAATATCGATCGATAACAGAAAATTTTCTATAGAAAATTCCTAATATCGAACGATAACAAAAATTTTTCTATAGAAAATTCCTAATATCGATCGATAACAAAAAATTTTCTATAGAAAATTCCTAATATCGATAAATCGATAACAAAAAATTTTCTTTAAAAAATTTCTAATATCGATCGATATCAAAAAATTTTCTATATAAAATTCCTAATATCGATCGATATCAAAAAATTTTTTATAGAAAATTCCTAATATCGATCGATAACAAAAAATTTTCTATAGAAAATTTTGATGTTGATCGATAACAGAAAATTTTCTATAGAAAATTTTGATGTTGATCGATAACAGAAAATTTTCCATAGAAAATTTTGATGTTGATAGATAACAGAAAATTTTCTATAAAAAATTCCTGATATCGATAAATCGAAAACAAAAAATTGTCTATAGAAAATTCCTGATATCGATAAATCGATAACAAAAAAATGTCTGTAGAAAATTCCTGATATCGATAAATAGGTAACAAAAAAATTTCTATAGAAAATTTTTTATAGAAAATTCCTAATATCGATCGATAACAGAAAATTTTCTATAAAAAATTCCTGATATCAATAACAGAAAATTTCTAATATCGATCGATAACAGAAAATTTTCTATAGAAAATTCCTAATATCGATCGATAACAAAAAATTTTCTATAGAAATTTCCTGATATCAATAACAAAAACTTTTCTATAGAAAATTCCTAATATCGATCGATAACAGAAAATTCCTCATATCGATCGATAACAGAAAATTTTCTATAGAAAATTCCTCATATCGAACGATAACAAAAATTTTTCTACAGAAAATTCCTAATATCGATCGATAACAAAAAATTTTCTATAGAAAATTCCTAATATCGATAAATCGATAACAAAAAATTTTCTTTAAAAAATTTCTAATATCGATCGATATCAAAAAATTTTCTATATAAAATTCCTAATATCGGTCGATATCAAAAAATTTTTTATAGAAAATTCCTAATATCGATCGATAACAAAAAATTTTCTATAGAAAATTTTGATGTTGATCGATAACAGAAAATTTTCTATAGAAAATTTTGATGTTGATCGATAACAGAAAATTTTCTATAGAAAATTTTGATGTTGATCGATAACAGAAAATTTTCTATAGAAAATTTTGATGTTGATCGATAACAGAAAATTTTCTATAGAAAATTTTGATGTTGATCGATAACAGAAAATTTTCTATAGAAAATTTTGATGTTGATCGATAACAGAAAATTTTCTATAGAAAATTCCTGATATCGATAAATCGAAAACAAAAAATTGTCTATAGAAAATTCCTGATATCGATAAATCGATAACAAAAAAATGTCTGTAGAAAATTCCTGATATCGATAAATAGGTAACAAAAAAATTTCTATAGAAAATTTTTTATAGAAAATTCCTAATATCGATCGATAACAGAAAATTTTCTATAAAAAATTCCTGATATCAATAACAGAAAATTTCTAATATCGATCGATAACAGAAAATTTTCTATAGAAAATTCCTAATATCGATCGATAACAGAAAATTTTCTATAGAAAATTCATGATATCGATAAATCGATAGCAAAAAGTTTTCTATAGAAAATACCTTATATCGATAAATCGATAACGAAAAATTTTCGATAGAAAATTTTTGATATCAATAAATCGATAACAAAAAATTTCTATAGAAAATTCCTGATATCGATAAATCGATAACAAAAAATTTTCTATAGAAAATTCCTGATAACGATAAATCGATAACAAAAAATTTTCTATAGAAAATTGATGATATCGATTAATCGATAACAAAAAGTTTTCTAAAGAAAATTCCTAATATCAATCGATAAATAAATAAGTCGATAACAAAACCTAAATCGATAAAAAAAAAATATTTTTATGTTTTTTTTTTTTTTTTTTTTTTTTACAAAAATCTTGCTGCCAATAATTATTTATTGTAAATACGTTTACATTCACTTTTTAGATGCCATTTATGAAGAAGACTTTATTTACTTTTCTCATACTCTTATGAAAAATTTAGCTTAAAGTGGCCAAAAATATAGTAGCTAAATCTTAGTTTTATTGTAAGTATTTTCGAGCAGTGATTTGTCGTTAACAATAAGGTCAATAATAGAATTAATAAAAATAAATTTATAATAAAAACATATGGCCAAATTGTAGCCATCAATAAAGGAGTTTTTATATTTAAATGGCCAACATTCAACATCTATTAGTTTAACTCTGTCTTATGGATATTTTTTATTAATAAAACATTATTTTTTCTATTAATTTTTAAATAAAAATTAACAAAGACTGAAGCAAAACAAAGTTTTGTAGACAAAAAGGTTAAAAGAGTATTTAAGAAAATACCAGATTTTAGTTGTGGGCTTCTTCTTTATTTTGGTCAAAGACAAGACTTATAGCAAAACGCTAAATTTGCTAAAAAAAAAAAAAAAAAAAAAAACTTTAAAAATGTATAAAAAAATTTGTGTATATTTTTTTATTAAACCTGACCTTTTCGAGTAACTGTTGTTAATGTTTAAAAATTGTAGATTGTGCAATTGAATTTGAAAGCTTCTGCTAATTTAATGGTCACTTTTAAAAAAATGCTAGAAATTGAAAATTGTTGAAGATTTTTTTTTCTTTTTTGGCAATCGTTTTTTTTTTTTATTTTATTTTTCAGGTGAATATAATTGAAGTTTTGTATTTTATTGTTTTGAAGTTTATATACATTGTGTTTGTAGGCTAATTATTTCATAATAATGCTTATATTTATAAAATTTTATAAATATCATATTTTTTTCTCATTATTTAATTTCGATGACCTTTTTAGTAAAGAAAACAAAACATGCACGCATTATTTTATTTAATAATAAGACAAACAATTTTTATAATTATTGTCAAGGGTTTTCATTGAAATTAAATGAGGTTTTCACTATAGAAATTCTTTATCAGCAAGTAAAACTTATTTAAAAAATCTTTATTTAGTAATGTATGAAATTTTCTATAAAAAATGTATGGTTTTATTAACTTAAATATTTAACTTTTATTTAAGTTAATAAAACATAATTTCGTTAATAATTTTAAATTTTAAATCCCTAATTTTTTTTTTTTTTTTTTTTTTTTTTGTTTATTTTTTGCCAATTTGTTTGCTTTCAAAATATTTTCAAACATTTTAATTGCATTTTTAATATTTCCATAAATGACCTGTTTTAGATTTTCACAATCCTTCAAAAAATGTGTGTTCATTGCAACATGTTGCCGCCATAAAAATCTAGTTTATTAAACATATAATTAAAATGTTTGCTTCATAAAATAAACTTAAAAACTTATTGAAATGTACTTAATTTAAGTAAAGAAACAAAAATTATTATTACTAATCATAACGATCATTTGTTAACTCATTACTTAATTGAATAGACACAACACAGACAGACATGCGACACACCTCTTGTGGCAGCACAAAACAAAAATCGTACTACAAACTATTTAAAATAAATATTTAAATATAATATTTGAAGAAAAAAATAAAGTAAAATACTAAACATATCACAAAACATTATACTTGTTACAATTATTAGTAAGACATACAAAAAAATAGTTAACTACCCGATAGACAGACAGATGGACAGACACACAAAAATACATGAATATTTATAAATAAATTACATACCGCTATATTTAAATTTATTATTCAGTTGTCTATACAGCAATCATACATCTTTTTTCTTTTTATTATTTTAGTTAGTTTTAGTTTATTTTTAAACAAAAAAACTCTAAATAAAACTAAGTATAAATGTATTATAAATAATATTACAAGGTGTTGTATGTAGCGCCTTGCAACATGACAATTTTGAAAGAAACAAATAACAAAAATAATACATATATAAAAAAAGATTGCAATAAAAACCTGTAGGAAATTTTACTCCCACAAAATGCTTAGAAATTTGAAATAAATTTAAGAATTCCATAAATAACTAACTTTTACCTACTGGGTCTTTAAAATTGAATTAAATTTAAATTTTTTTCTGTAAATATCTATAGTAATCTTGTTAGAAAAGTTTTGGGCAATAATACTCTATAAATAAATTTTTTACAGATTTAATTTTTTTCAGATTTAAATATTTTTTTTATTTAAATATTTCGATGGCATATATATTTTTTTGGGGTGGTATTAAGTTACAATCATGTTAAAACATGTTGTTACAATGCTCAACTATTTAAATCTAGTACATGTTATATGTACAAATAACATTTTGTAGATACATCTAAATATCCATATATGTACATACGTTCAGATATTTAAACCAGCTTAAATATTTAAAAAAAATCTGTAACTTTAAATACGATTACTGTGAATAATATTTGTTAGTGGTGGTGGCAAGTATTTATTATCAACATCATTAGTTACGAATATTTAATTTATTTTTTCTTTTATAATTTGATTTCAAACTAAATTTATTTGTCTATATTAGATCACACTAGAAATTATGTTCCTCTGTCTGGAATGGTTTGGATTAAAAATAATACTTTTTTTTGTGTTTAAAAGATATTTTATTTTATATTTCATTAATTATTGGATTAAATTGTCTGAGAAGTTAGTTTGAGGTTAAACAAAAAATTCAATAACCCAACAAACAAATTAAAATATGAAAATTCCTATACGTTTTTCTTATTCCAAAGATACTTTTTAATATCTAAATAATTTTAAATAATTTTTTTTTTTTTTTGTTATCGATATCACGAAAATTTTTTCGTGATATCGATATCAGTAATTTTGTAAAGAAAATTTTTTGTTATCGATATCAGGCATATTCTATAGAAAATTTCTTGTTATCGATTTATCGATATCAGATATTTAAATAGATTTTTTTATCGATATCAGGCATATTCTATAAACAATTTTTTTTTATCGATTTATCGATGTCAGACATTTCCCTCGAGACAATTTTTTGTTATCGATTTATCGATATCACGAAATTTTCACACATAAAATTTTTTGTTATCGATTTATCGATATCAGGAATTTTCTATAGAAAATGTTTTATTATCTATTTATCGATATCAGACATTTTCTATAGAAAAGTTTTTGTTATCGATCGATATTAAGAATTTTCTATAGAAAATTTTTTGTAATCGATCGATATTAAGAATTTTCTATAGAAAATTTTTTGTAATCGATCGATATTAATCATTTTCTATAAAAAATTTTTTGTTATCGATCAATATTAAGAATTTTTTTTTATAGAAAATTTTTTGTTATCGATCGATATTAAGAATTTTCTATAAAAATTTTTCGTTATCGATTTATCGATATTAAGAATTTTCTATAGAAAATTTTTTGTTATCGATTTATCGATATTAAGAATTTTCTATAGAAAATTTTTTGTTATCGCTCGATATTAGGAATTTTTTATAGAAAATTTTTTGTTATCGATTTATCGATATCAGGAATTCTCTATAGACAATTTTTTGTTATCGATTTATCGATATTAAGAATTTTCTATAAAAAATTTTTTGTTATCGCTCGATATTAGGAATTTTTTATAGAAAATTTTTTGTTATCGATTTATCGATATCAGGAATTCTCTATAGACAATTTTTTGTTATCGATTTATCGATATCAGGAATTCTCTATAGAAAATTTTTTGTTATCGATTTATCGATATCAGGAATTTTCTATAGAAAATTTTTTGTTATCGATTTATCGATATTAGGAATTTTCTATAGAGTTTTTTGTTATCGATCGATATTAGGAACTTTTTATAGAAAATTTTTTGTTATCGATCGATATTAGGAATTTTCTATAGAAAATTGTTTGTTATCGATTTTTCGATATTAGGAATTTTCTATAGAAAATTTTTTGTTATCGATTTATCGATATTAGGAATTTTCTATAGAACATTTTTTGTTTTCGATTTATCGAGATTAGGAATTTTCTATAGAAAATTTTTTGTTATCGATTTATCGATATTAAGAATTTTCTATAGAAAATTTTTTGTTATCGATCGATATTAAGAATTGTCTATAGAAAATTTTTTGTTATCGATCGATATTAAGAATTTTCTATAAAAAATTTTTTGTTATCGCTCGATATTAGGAATTTTCTATAGAAAATTTTTTGTTATCGATTTATCGATATCAGGAATTCTCTATAGACAATTTTTTGTTATCGATTTATCGATATCAGGAATTCTCTATAGAAAATTTTTTGTTATCGATTTATCGATATCAGGAATTTTCTATAGAAAATTTTTTGTTATCGATTTATCGATATTAGGAATTTTCTATAGAGTTTTTTGTTATCGATCGATATTAGGAACTTTTTATAGAAAATTTTTTGTTATCGATCGATATTAGGAATTTTCTATAGAAAATTTTTTGTTATCGATTTATCGATATTAGGAATTTTCTATAGAAATTTTTTGTTTTCGATTTATCGAGATTAGGAATTTTCTATAGAACATTTTTTGTTATCGATTTATCGATATTACGAATTTTCTATAGAAAATTTTTTGTTATCGATTTATCAATATTAGGAATTTCTATAGAAAATTTTTTGTTATCGATTTATCGATATTAGGAATTTTCTATAGAAAATTTTTTGTTATCGATTTATCGATATCAGGAATTTTCTATAGAAAATTTGCTGTTATCGATATCAGGAATTTTCTGTAGAAAGTTTTCGTCATCGATATCTCAAAATTTTTTATAGACAATTATTTGTTATCGATATCACAAAATTTTCTATAGAAATTTCGATTTATCGATTTCAGGAATTTTCTATAGAATATTTTTGTTATCGATTTATCGATATCAGAAATTTTCTATAGAAAAATTGTTGTTATCGATTTATTGATATCAGGCATATTCGACAGAAATTTTTTTGTTATCAATAGTTTTTTATTTTCGAATTATCAGAAATTCTGTTTAATATTTTTATATCGATATCAAAACAAGTTTGTTATCGATTTATTGACACTAATACTTTTTAATAGACAATTTTCTTGTTATCGATGTATCGATATGTGAAATTTATCCAAAATTCTCTTTAGTTGAGAAATTTTCTACAGTAAGAGTTTGTTATCGAAAATATATTTTAAGAAACAATCGAATTAATATTATTCTTGTTATATAGCTTTTACTAAAATATGTTTAGATATATTTTTCTCTGTATTGAATACCCTTAATATTGCAGTGTTTTTAAATGTCCCTAATACTATTTTATAATGCGAACACCCTTGATCTGTTTTTTAATCATGTTTAAAGTCATCTTTTATTATTTATTGATATTAATCAATCATTAAATGAAAACATTAAAAAGAGTTTAATGAAATTTTCATTGAAACTACATTAATCTAATAATAAAAATGTGTGAAACATTTAAATAATGAATGATTTTTAATATTTATTTTGGTTATCTCAATCAGTATGGGGTAGTCTATTTGTAAATTTTGTTATTTGTTTGATATTAAAACGATCAAATGAGTGTGAATGTGCATTAAAATCGAAACAAGTTTGTTGCTCAAGTCTTTTGTTTTCTTGCAAGACTACAAAGATGAATATTTTGATTTTAAATACTTTCAAACAGGAAATTTTTAAAAAAATATTACATAAAAAAGTTATAATGACAGGATGATGATTTAATAGATTTTTTTTTTCTTCGGCATTTTGTAAAGGTATTATTAAATATTTGTTGTATAGAAATTTGATACTTTTTCTTACTTATGCTATGAAGAGAAAGGAAAATTTTTATTAATCTTAAAAAAGGCGTTGATTTTTTTAGGTTTCCAGCTACTAGGCTTTACACAAAAAGTGTGTGGCAGAGTCAATTTGATGATTTGTCTATAAGCCTTACAACAAGTATAGCAGATAGTAAGATATAATAATTAATAGTTTAATTGCACCATGGTAAAAAAAAAAAAAAAGTTAATAAAATTTTTTTTTCTTTTCATCAAAAATTTCACTTTATGCTAAAATACTTGTTTGTTTTAGCCTGCAGTCTAGTCTATCTTAGGTGGAAAATTTTCGTTATCTATTTAAAAAGAAACCCAAACTTTTCTAAAAATGTATTTAAAAAAATATGATATTTTAATAATATTACGTAGTTATATTATTAACCTATTTAATGAAAATAAGTAGGAGTGTCACATTTTAAATTACATTGACAAATCTTGTACAATAAAATAGATAAAACGAATTTTCTTTGGTCTGCAGTAAGAAAATTAATTAAAAATTTTCAACATTTCTTAATCCTTAAAAATTAAAATTTAGGTTAAGTTAATAACCAATAAAAATTAACTAAGTAGCATAAAATTATTCGCTATGAAAAACATTAAAACATTTTAATCTTTTTAAACAGAATTTTGTAATATTTTTTGTACAACTTATAAAAAAGTGTTGGTTTTCCTCATAATGCTGTCAATGTTTTCACAATATTATTTAAATTACTGACACCATAATATAACAAATAGCCATAAATTATTTTAAAAACTACTCGTATTAATTCAGAAAAAACAAAAAACTAAACAAATCTTTAACAAAATTTTCTTAAAATTTTCATTTAATTCTTATTGGAATTTTTTTATTAGAAAAAATTTTATTTTTTTTCTTTAGAATTTTATAGACTTGTTATAATTTTTATTATAATTTATAGACCAAAATCACGTAACGGTTGTCAAGACTCAACCGTCTGTCTGTCTCTTTAATAAACATGTATTTATTTCTTTATTAAATGAAATAATTAAAATCTACTTGTAACACACTTTAAACTACTTGACAATACATATTAATTTCGAAGAAAAAGAATTTTTTTATAAAATATATGCTGAAATAATGACAAGTTATTTATTCCATAAAATAACAGCAACATTAAACTTATTACAAAACACAAATAATTGTATAAGAGACTTAAAGAAATATGCTGGAAATTAAAATATTTAATAATGATTGAGACAACACAAAAGACTATTGAAAACAATTATTAATAATCTATCATTTGAAAATGCTCTGCAAACGATACATACAATTATTTGATGTCTTAAGCAAAAAACTATTGTTATCGATTTATCGATATTAGGAATTTTCTATAGAAATTTTTTCTATCGATTTATCGATATCAAGAATTTTCCATAGAAAATTTTTGTTATCGTTATCACGAATTTTCTATAGAACACCTTTTTATCGATTAATAGATATCAGGAATTTTCTATCAAATATTTTTTGTTATCGATTTATCGATATCAAGAATTTTCTATAGAAAATTTTTTGTTATCAATTTATCGATATCAAGAATTTTCTATATAATTTTTTGTTATAGAATAATCGATATCGGGAATTTTCTATAGAACATTTTTTGTTATCAATTTATCGATATCAGGAATTTTCTATAGACAATTTTTTTGATATCGATTTATCGATATCCGGAATTTTCTAGAGAAATTTTTTTGTTATCGATTTATCGATACCAGAAATTTTTTCTATCGATATCAAGAATTTTCTAGGGAACATCTTTTTAGCGATTAATCGATATCAAACATTTTCTATCAAAAATTTTTTGTTATCGATTTATCGATATCAGACATTTTCTATCAAACATTTTTTGTTATCGATTTATCGATATCAGACATTTTCTATAGAACATTTTTTGTTATCGATTTGTCGATATCAAGAATTTTCTATCAAACGTTTTTTGTTATCGATTTATCGATATCAGACATTTTCTATAGAAAATTTTTGTTATCGATATCACGAATTTTCCATAGAAAATTTTTGTTATCGTTATCAAGAATTTCCTATAGAAAATTTTTGTTATCGATTAATCGATATTAGACATTTTCTATAGAAAATTTTTGTTATCGATTTATCGATATCAGACATTTTCTATAGAAAATTTTTGTTATCGATATCACGAATTTTCCATACAAAATTTTTGTTATCGTTATCAAGAATTTCCTATAGAAAATTTTTGTTATCGATTTATCGATATCAGACATTTTCTATAGAAAATTTTTGTTATCGATATCACGAATTTTCCATAGAAAATTTTTGTTATCGTTATCAAGAATTTCCTGTAGAACATTTTTGTTATCGATTTATCGATATCAGACATTTTCTATAGAAAATTTTTGTTATCGATATCACGAATTTTCCATAGAAAATTTTTGTTATCGTTATCAAGAATTTCCTATAGAAAATTTTTGTTATCGATTAATCGATATTAGACATTTTCTATAGAAAATTTTTGTTATCGATTTATCGATATCAGACATTTTCTATAGAAAATTTTTGTTATCGATATCACGAATTTTCCATAGAAAATTTTTGTTATCGTTATCAAGAATTTCCTATAGAAAATTTTTGTTATCGATTAATCGATATCAGACATTTTCTATAAAAAAAATTTGTTTTCGAGTTATTGTTATCGATATTAAGAATTTTCTATAGAAAATTTTCCGTTATCGATATTAGGAATTTTTTGTTATCAATTTATCGATATAAAGAATTTTCTATAGACATTTTTTTGTTATCGATTCATCGATATTTTCTATAATAAATTTACTGTTATCGATATCAAGAATTTTCTACAGAATATTTTCTGTTATCGATATGTAAAATTTTCTGTTATAAAAGTTTATTTTTGTTTTTGTAGTCGATTTGTTTGTTATCGAATCCTCAGAAATATTTATTTTTTTATATTTCTGTAGATATGTATTAGATGATATAGGGGATCATTGCTATTGGGGCACTTCTCCATTGCCAATTATTTTGAAGACAAAGTCATAATATTTGTAACACTAATCGTTTTTCTATTTTTTTATCGATGATTTCTCATCCCTTAAGCTTTGACATTTTCAATTTATATATGACAGAAGGCAAACCTACGGAAAGATTTTGCTTTTACTATTTTCTTTTTAAGTTTTGCAGATTTTAAAAAGAAAAATTTCAGCATTTTAATGAAAAATAATTTACAAAAGTTGACGTAATAAATTAATTTTTAATGTGAAAATATTATGGTTTCTTAAAACTACACCTGGGGATCATGTGCCTCCCTCTATTTACTTTTCATGAATATTAATTACACTGTCATGCTAATTAAAGTATTAAAATAAAAATTATACCACATATCGATTAATATTTATTTTTTTACAATTTATTTATTTTTTTTTACGAATCTTCCCCCCCTTATGGTGAATTTACCCCATAGGTGTAGTTGTATCGGCGTATTTGATTCAAAAAGAAATTAATAAAAAAAAAGAGATACAAGTTTGAACTAAAATGACTTATATTAGAGCTCTATTTGGCGGTATCATAGAAGAGTTTGTAGACTGTAGTTGGATACTAGCAAAACGAAATATGTATTTTCTGTGCTGCTACAAACTTCATCAGCAATTGTGGTGTCTTATCTTTTTATGTTTCATTGAAATCCAAATCTTTATAATAAAAAAAAATTTACCAATTTTGTTCACAATTTTGAAAAGAAATCACTTTATAAATGTGGCTTTTGGTCCCCTTTTTTTAGTTAATTTTTTTACGAGAGAATTTAGTATCTCTCATTTTCTATTCCAACAACCGCATTTCTAATATTTTTGACAGCAAGGTTTCTGATCTCTATTGCTTTTGCATATTTTAATTTTTATCAGTTGAATTTTTAAAATTTTATACAGGTGTTTCTTTTAAGACTTTAGTCTCTTATTTTAAATACTATTTTTATTACTTATTATTTAAAAAAAAATATATATAGAGAAAAATTCATAATTTAGCAAGTTTTTTATTTTGCTGGTTATTGCTAAATTTATAAATTATAAACAAAAAACTATTCATATTTAATGTAAAAAAAATGTAGGTGTTAATAGTTGTTTATTAAACAAATTAACACGTCAAAATATTTATTATTATTTTTTTATCTTTTTTTTTTTTTAACAGACATCAACTATGTTAGATTATGCAAAATCTAAAGACAAAATGACATACATAGTTGAATGAACTTTCATTGTTTATGATAAAAATTTCTAGGAATTTTTGCATTATTTTAGTAAATAATAAAACCCTTTGATAATATTTTTTAAGAAAAAAAAGATATTTCCAAATATTTTTTTTTTTTTTCGTAAAAAAAACCGCCAAAGTACGTGTTTTTAACTATTTTTTTATATTTATTTTTTAGAATATTCAACATTATTTGCTTAGTATTTACATTTTGAAACCTGTATTTTTTGTTTGTTTATACTTGATGTTTCATCTTGATTAATTTGTTAACTAGAAGACAAGTTCTGTGTTCTTTATGACGAAGAAAAAAAAACAAATTTACAAGAAAAACAAGTGACATTTAGAATAGATACAAGAAAAATGATGCTAGAATAAAGATGGCTCATAAATATTAAAATAGATAAAAATTAAATTTACAAATTCTTAATGTAATTTATTTTGCAGAGCCATTATCATTTAAAGATGATTATTATTTGTTTTTTTTTTTTTTTTAAGTTTCTTGTGTTCAAGTAATTGGTTTCAGGTGTTTATAGCTGTAAGACAAATACATAAATATAATAAATTTAAGAAGAACCATGAAATTTTTTGGGAAATAGTAATTTAGAAAAAGAATTAACAAAAATTGGTTTTATAAATTAAAAGTGAAATAAAACATTTAATTACACATTATTTTAACAAAAAGAACTTTAAGTCAGAAAAATGGTAGTAAAGATTTTATAAAATCTTTACATATTTTTGGCAGTTTAAAGGCCCAACCAGTGAACAAAAAATCTTCGTATCGCAATCAGCTGTTTCAACCTGCTTTATGCAGATGTGTGTATGTAGCTATTGACACAAAAATTCTAGGTAGCGTATTGCAGAAATCTACAGAAAATAGATTTTTACGTAGCTACGTGAATTTTTAACAACCCTGTAGTTTATTTTGTTCACAAAAAAACCAAAAAACATATGATACGTTTACTTTTGTTGACTGTTTGTACAAAATGTTTCACGCTACTTTTCTTCATTCTACGTTGCAATGGAAAGTTGACTGGTTGGGCCTTAAGAATCTCTTCTGGTATATATAAACTATGTATGTATACGTTAAGATATTTTAGCTATATTAGAGATATTATTATCAATGTTATCAATTAATCAAGTTGGTTTCATAAGTCTTTTGTTTTGCTTGCTTTATTCCAAACTAGATGATACCTTAACTGAATTTATAAGCCTAGAAATATTTACTTTTATATTTTTTCTCTGTCCCAATCTAAGCCACTTATTTATGAACATAAATTTGTTCGCCTTTGAAAAAAACTCCTGCTAATAAAACCTCAGCAGGCTATCAAAAATGCGGAAAATATTGCTTAATTTAAAACACCATTGCTCTTATTTCGTTTTTTTTTTTTTTTTTTTTTGTTACTGAATATTTTTTCTACTTGACAATTTGGCTTTTTCCATTTTAAGCTTGTTATTTGTCAGCAAAAGTTTTTTTTAACACAAAAAAATATAAACACTATGGGGTGTTAAAAATTAACTAAACAAGAAAAAAAACTACTCTAAACAGTTTAAAGTTTTAATTTTTTCAGTTAAGTTTCAATTTAAAATGAAAGGTGCTGAAGGAAAAGAAACACATTTTAGGGTGTTTCTAACAAACTTTTAAATAAAATAAAAAAAAATAGATTTTAATTAATTACCATTGATTTTTAAAAAAAGATTAAAATGTTAGTTTTAGTAGAAAAACACTTTAAAGTTGTTTTAATTTAACTGCAAAAAAATATAAAAAATCAGACAGATTATCTGATAAAGTTTATGTCCCTAGTCTTTTGATTTAATTACAAATACTGATAAAGAATTCAAATTGTAGGCTTTCAAATTGTTAGACATTTTAATAGATAAAACCGCATTTTATGGACGCTTAACATTAAAAAATTTAATTCTGCTTTTTAGTAATTTTTTTTTTGGTAAAATATTAAGTAATTTATTATGCATAATAAATTTTTAAAATTGATTCTTTTCTGTTTTAATTAAAGCCTTTTTCAAAGGTATTTAAAACACTACTCTATAACAATTTTTCCGTGATATTTTAAAATTTTTTTTCCGATAACCAAAAAATATTTATTTTAAGCTTAAATAACAAGGTGCTACGAAATGAAAAAAAAGTTAAATACACTTGGAAGGTAACTTATGGTCTTTTGTAAGTATGGTTGAGTTGATTATTATACCATTTTTAGAATTATATATACCTACAAAATCAGCAGTAATATATAAAAAAAAACACTTTTTTCTATCTTCGAGAACTTATTTATTTTTTTTTTTTTTTTTTTTTTTTTTTTAATACCTGTTAGCCGATTTAAGTTTTTTAACTATATTATATTATATTCATATATTTATATTATATTTTACCCTTTTTAAAAAGTATATACATCTTTGTATTCGTAGCAAAACTGTGTAAGATCTTAAGGACACAAAATCAATTTATAGTGTTTTTATGTATTTTTTCAACTTTAAAGCAATTTTTGACACACACTTTTTTAGAAACTATATTTTTTTGTATTTTTTTTTTTTTTTTTTCTAATACTAAATTTTATGAAGATTAAAATAAGCCATCAATTGATCAAATCGGATTAGAATTATATAATATATTATTTTTCTCGTAAAAAAAAAACTTTAAAAACCTACAAATACACTTAAAACCATAGGATTTTATTTTACTTAAAAAAAAATCATATCTTCTACAATTTTTATCCAATTTTATCAATCGAGAGCTCTTTTTATTCCTAATAAAATATAGTATTAGGAAAATATACGAAAAAAATATGTTTTCTAATAAAGTGTGGGACAAAAATAACTGTAAAGTTTAAAATTCAAGTTTCAAACATTACAGCAATTTTGGCCCCACACAAGGTATATTTATTTATCAGGTAAAGTCAGTTCTACAACAAATACAACAATACAAAAACAACAGGCACTTCTTAAATGGTTTGCTGGTTAGTTGTGTCAAAATCAGCTGATTAGAAACAAAGCGATTTTGTAAAAATAACAAAAAGCATCAGGCGACTTTTAGAAAAATTATGTGGCGACTAGCTGCCGGTTTTGAGCCGGTCCGTTTGATTCTCTGGTAAACGTAAACAAAGTTTGACAAAACAAAGCAAAAAAATATCAGCTGATTAACTGATTTTACCTGTAAATAAATGTGCCTTGGACCCACACTTTCTTAGAAAATATATTTTTTCGTATTATTTTCTAATACTAGATTTTATTAAGATTAAAATAAGTTATCGTTTGATAAAATCGGATTAGAATTATGAAATATATGACTTTTTTTGTAATTTAAAAACTCACAATTACACCTAAAACACAAGATTTTAAGCCCAAATTACAATAGCGCGTAGTCAGCAACAGTATCAACAAAAATTATCAGCTGATCACTGTCAGCACAACATGTTGGTGCCGTTATAATTACAATTCAGCGTAGGCAGCCACAATTTACAACCACCATCTAGCTTTGTTCTACAGCACTGCAAACTGCTGCAGACCAAATGTAATCAACACCATAACAAACAGTGCATTCTAAATAGTCAGCTGATTATGGCAGCACACACTGCTGCTGACTACGCGCTATTGTAATTTGGGCTTTATGAATTTTACAACTTTAAAAAATAAATCATATCTTCTACAATTCTCATCTGATTTTATTAAGCGATAGCTCATTTTATTTATTATTAGGAAAAATAATGTGAGAATTTGTTTACTTAAAATTATTCTCTTAGACGTATCGAAATTTCCAATGATGGTATTCGATAACGAGCGATCATTCGAACGCGAGTTTTTACCCGAAAGAAAAGAAGCATACGAATCACTTTTTTCTTTGCGAAAAAGTGTATAAATAAGAAAATATAAGTTAAAATTATATGAACGTAATATAAATTAAAGAAAAAAACAATTTGTTAGTATTTATTTAATTATTATTTACTTTTTTTTTAATTAAAATTATAAACAAGAAATATACAAAAAATACGAATCTGATGAACATTAATGTTAAAGCATACAGATTTGGCCGAGAGCTTATAGCCGAACAGTTTCCAAAGGAAATAAAATTCTAACAAACTTTATGAACATCTTGCCACCAAACTGAAGATTTCCTCCGAGATGTAACGCAAGCTAATATAAAAATAAAAAATAAAAAAAAACTCTTATTTAATCATTCTTGTATTTTTTAAATGATTTTAAGGTTCTATTTCACGTTTAAATTGGAAAGTGAGCAATAAAAAAAGGAAATTGGAAAATTTTAACTTTTTTTAATTTTTATTTTAGATTATTTCTTTCTTTGCTTTGTAAAAACATATGGTTTTTGTTTACATTTTCTTATATTTATTCAGTGTTGTAAAACAAATTTATTCAAGTTTTTTACAACACTGAAGAAACATTTCGATTCGTTTGCTATCAAGTAACATCATTAGAAAATTAAGTACTATCGAAATAATTTTCGATTCGAAGTTTATTTCGATCAAGAGTGCGAGAATTATCCCCTTTTTTTGGATACAAATTCTATAAATATTGTAATGATCTTCAACAAACTATACTTTATTAGTGTTTTTTTTATTTTTTTTTCTTTCTTTGTAGTACCGTGTAATTTCAACAATTTGTTAAAACAAACTAAAACACCCGTTTTGTTTTGATTTTTTTATGTTAAAAATAGATCATAAATTACTACAAAACATTTAAAATGATTTTAGTTTTATGCTAATTTCTATATTAACAACTCTTATACCACCAGCTCTAATAAAAACAGTACAAAATCAAAAGTAAATAAACACTTGGTGATTAAAATTTAATATCTTACTTTATTTATTTATTTTTTTTTTTTTCAATTGATTTCTTGATATTCACCACAATAATTAATTAATTGACCATGAATTTAATGTTAAATTGTGGTTGTTGTTTTTGTTTTATTTATGTACAATAATTTAATACTTTGAGTGCAATTGAAATTGTAATAAACATTTTTAAAAAACCAATACAATTTATAATTCTTTGTTTTATAGTATTAGAAAAAGGTAAATCAATTAATGTGTGACTGTATTAACAAAATGTTGAAAGCTTTTTATAGAAGAAGACCTTTTTTAATATTACAAAATTAAATGTTACAATGGTAAACAAAAATTAAATTTTCAATGGTACAAGTACCTAATGGCAACGAAAAATTTCATTATAAATAGCTAACAATTTGTTTAGGTTTTTTTCTTTTTTTATTAAATCACATTTTGAAATGTTACGAAAAACGTGATATTAATTTTTTTTATATGAATTTATTTAAATGAAATTGTAAGTGTTAAATTGAAATTATAAATGAGAATTTAAATTAGAAATTATATTAATAATAATGCGATTTTTTATTATTCGTATCATTCGGCCTCAATTTGTCACTAACAAAAATTCTCACATAAAAAAGTGGAAAATTGTAATTTTTAAAGGTATTTATTTTAACCAAGAAAGTACTTTTTTAAGTATGCTTTTATCTCAGTACAATTAAATAATGTTCATAATAGTTCAAAACATCACATAGAGAAAAAATATGGTTTATTACTTGAAAGTTTTTTTTTTATAATATTTGTGGTTATAATCAGGGCAAGTTTTTCAAGCTTTTCGCTTGGAAAGTAAGCATTTGCATATTTCAAAAGAATTTCTCAAAAAATGCTTATATTTTAAATCTTTGCATAAATTTGCATATAATGGATACAAAAGTTAGTTTTCTTAACAAAAACACAATTTTTTGGTGATTTTCTGGAGTTCAATCAAATGATTTCTAAAATTTCTTTTTGTGAGTATTTTGAGTACTTTGCAAAATTGTAAAGAAAAAAATTCGGAAGCATCAAATATGATACTTAAAATTAAAATAGTTATATTTTTATAAACATCGAAATCTATTTGAGATTTGAAGTTAAAAAATGCATATTTGTGCATATTTTCTACACATTAATATATAAGAATGCATAAATTCGTTGGTTTTTATATACATATTCATGCTATTTCTGTATATTTCTGTGCATATTATACTATTTTTTCGTGCTTTTTCAAGCGCATATTTCAATTATTTTTGTGCATATAAAAACTTGCCCTGGTTATAATAATTAAACTATAATTTTCTTAATAATAATATATATCACGCTCTTCTTCACTATTCTAAAATTGGGTATAAGAGGGCAAAAGCTATTTCAAAAGCGTCATAAACTAAAGAATAATTTTACAGGCTCCATTACTCTACCGTAAATGTAAACGTAAGTGAATGGTTACTCAAAAAACGTAAATGTAGCAAGTATAAAGCCCAAATTACAATAGCGCGTAGTCAGCAACAGTATCAGCAAAAATTATCAGCTGTTCACTGTCAGTACAACATGTTGCTGCCGTTATAATTACAATTCAGCGTAGGCAGCCACAATTTACAACCACCATCCAGCTTTGTTCTACTTGTGTATTTTAGCATTTCATTTATTTGCTTACTCTCTTTGTCTCGCTCTCAATCTGAATGCAGCGCAGTGAATTTAGAAACAGGGCTAAATGAAACAGCACTGCAAACTGCTGCTGACTAAATGTAATCAACACCATAACAAACAGTGCTTTCTAAATTATCAGCTGATTATGTCAGCACACACTGCTGCTGACTACGCGCTATTGTAATTTGGGCTTAATAGACAGTGCTTTCTAAATTATCAGCTGATTATGTCAGCACACACTGCTGCTGACTACGCGCAATTGTAATTTGGGCTTTATGTGGCAGTTTTCTACACATCAACATCAGTGATGTCAATTATAACTTTTTTCTTACAAATAAACAAATGCTTAACGAAATAAAAAGGAAAAACCACTAAATAAATAAAAAAATAAATAAACAAAAATAATTAAATACACAAACAATTAAATAGATAAATATTTGGGATGTTTAATTTCAATCAGAGTTGCATTTTTAGGCTTTTTCTAGTAAATAATTTATGGTAACTCTGTGTTTTTGCTAACAAATGTCAAAAACATCGGTGATGTCAATTATAACTCTTATAATTTAAAAATCGCTCATTTAGTATGGGTATTTTCACTTAACTCTGAATGAAATCAAGATTTGTGCATTAATTTTCATGATACATGCCTTATTTTATTCGCATCATAACCATCTTTGAGATAAAGATGATAAACTGAAACATTCTTGATGTTTTAATTTTTCAAAAGAAATTTTAGTAAAAAATTGGAAATTGGAGATTAGTGTTTAACACATCAGGATCCATCATGTCCCACTATTCATCTATAAGGAAGGATTTTTTATCGACCAGTGTAATTTTTTAGGGAAGAAAATTACAAAGCACATTGTTCAATTAATTAACGTTTTATAGCGTATTAAAATAAAAAGCTGTCAACATTCTTATTGCAACTGTCACGTAAAAACCAAGGCGAATTCAAACAGGTGTATAAAAAATATTACGAATTCGCTTTTTTTTTTTTTTTTTTTTTTGTACAACTACTGCCACCTGCTTCACGTAAACTAAAAATTAATTCCATGTATTATGTTGATTTTTAATTGAAAAAAAAATAAAAACAAAGTGGTTATTCTGTATTTCGATTCTAAAGAAAACGCTTTCGAAAATAACTGTATATTAAATATAATCGAAATATACAATAACCCTCCAGTACTTAAGAAAATAGGGCATGGCGAAATAAAACAGATGACAGCAGTAACAACAATAAGGGGATTATTTTATACATGTAGTAGGCAAAAATTGTGATTATATGCAGTTTGACAGTTCTAAATAATTATAAAGTGAGGTCACCTGCTTACATTCGCCTTGATACTAGGGGGATATTGTATATTTTCTGATGTAAAATGTACTAAATTGATCTTCAATTTTAAATATAATTGTTATTCTAAGTGAAAAGTTAATATCGATTAAATTTTCAATGCCAAATAAAAAATTCATTGGTATGTTTTGTATAGCCTACACTAAATATCTTGATCATATATTTTATTTATCTAATCGCTATTTAAATAATATGTATCTTAAATTCTTATATATGTATGTATATTTTTTATTAAACTCAATGAAAAATCAATTCGAACCTGTAGCTAAATAACTATCCCACCTTTGAAAGAACAAGAACAAGGATTTCAACTTCTTCTAAATGCTTAAAACCCGTAATGACTTTGACAGAAAACTTGACAAAAACCAAAAAATTCTCTTTAATAATCTTGCAATTAAAATATAAACTTAATAAATGAATTTAAATAAAATTTTAAATATAAAAAGTCATAAAATGTTATTTTCAAAAATTACATTGAACTTGTTGAAATAAATTTTAAACTTTTTAAACAAATCTCTACATTTAATCTTTCAATGTCTTTGAGAAATACATACTTATATTTGTTTTGTACCTTAATCTCAAACACCTTTCAAATATAATTAAATGATATAAAAATCTATAACTAATTGCTGCTACTAAGAAAACAAATCTTAATGGACAGAATAAAAAAAAAATTGCATGCGTGTTTTGAAACCATCAAAAACAAAAATTCTAAAGGTCATTTATATAAATCTTAAAAAAGTTTAACAACTCTTTTTATTCATTTGATGCAATTTCAAAATCAAGTGCGTTATAAATTGTTCTTAATTTTTAAATATTTTAGCTGCTGTTTTAAGGCAATTTAACGCTTTAAGAAGTTAGATTTAAATTTTTTTGAGTATTTGTATTTAATTTAATATAAACTCAATTACCACTGTTATGGTCAATGTTAATTTCATTTAAAATGCAATTTGCAATTGAGTTTAAGAATGCATTACATTAACAAATAAAAAAATAATATACATAGATAGAACTGAATATAACAAATTGGCAATATTGATTTGACTGGAGATACTACATATAAGAGTAGAATACGTTTCATAAAGATACTATTATGGTGGAAAAATTATCTAAAAAATAAAACAAAAAGAATTTATGATTCCGGTAATAAATTTTATCTTTAATATTACATATTTAGCAGCATTTGTTTTTTTTTAAGTTTATTTTTACACAAAAGGAAAAATGAATTAACAAAATTGTCAACTGATGGTATTAAATCGAAAACAAACTACAGACAATATTTTGAAAACAATTGTTTATAGTAACATAAACGAAGCGATGACAAAACTAGAATTTATTAGTGTTCGAAATTATAAATACATTTAACTACTCAAAGTATTAAACATTTTTGTTATATTAAAAAAATTATATAAAAAGAAATATCACTTCAAACACTTGTGTTCTACTTATTTTGCTCTAACTAATTTGCGGTCTACATTATCCTTTTTCTTGCAGACTGAATTTGTCAGTAATATTGCAGCGTTAAAAGAAAATTGTCAGCGCTCGAGCTCTGACAACTTTATCTTGATAATGCTTGGTAAAAGACGCCATCTTGATTGTTGTTGGCACTTTTTACGTGGTTTATTATGACATACGTACTTAAACACAAAGTTTTTTTGTAAAATTATTTTATTTTAATGGTTATTCTACATTTAGAAACATATTTTCATTAAAATTGTGCTAAAAAATTTCGAATTTCTTAAATAAAAAGTACATGTTTACTCTGTGACTGAATGAAAATAATGAAATATTATGAGATTTATTAGGATACATTTACCCCTTCTTTAAGATTTAACATAATATAAACATAATGTTTACTCTCTTCTGCCGGCGTTATCTTACATATTATATCAACGTGGAGACAGTATGTTAGAAAAATTTTTATCAAGCCAAACGTAAAAATGAACTCGAATGAAAGGTGGCAACAGTTGTGCAAAATCGACAATATGGCGAATTCATTAGTGTTTTCTATATATATGCAGTTTGACAGCTGTAACAACCAAAAATAATAATCAGCTGTTTAACTGAGGCTACCTTGTATAGATTCGCACTGATTTTGACGTTTGTTTTGATAAAAATTTGTCTAATGTAGACTTGACGTGACGAAAAACAAAAAATTATGATTTGTTCGGCAAATGTTCTGTCCACTCAAAACTAAACGGAAAAAATAGTGGGTGATGCTCTGCCGGCGTTTTGTTTTTGTGCGAACAAGAAAAAGTCTAGTATAGACGGTGCGTAAAGATAAACTTCCTTATGTTTGAAACTAAGGACTGCACCATAGTGAAATAAGAAAGTGACCTCGTAAGCACATCTGATTTGTAATTTTTTCATGTGCGTACCTCGCGAAACTTTCAAATTGTATTCGTATGTTAAATTTTTTGCCACGTTTATATATTCTTCTTCTTTATTTTCTTATTTCCTGCTCATAGCATTTTGACATTGTGTTCAGTAGTTTTACAAAATACAAGCAATTGTTGTTTTTGTAGATGTGCGGCCACTTTATAATTTCGCTATGTACTGCACATGAAAAAATCCGTACACATTTAAAGGTTTATAAGTTTTACTATACGTGCAAAAATTATTACCGTTAACCTGTTTACATTTGCCATTTTTTCTCAGTAAAATTTAACAAAATTCGTTCAAACATAATTCAAATTTATTTTTCAAATACAGTTTCTTGAGTTATAAAAAATACAAAGAGTTCAAGGTCACCGTAAAGAATCCTAATAACCGAAGAAAAATTTGATTTACAGACTGTAGGATCGTATACAAAATAATACGAAATATAAAAGATACAACTCTGAAGGGAATGTGACTTATTCTTAAAATTTCTCTGTATATTTTATCAGAAAAGTTAAGAAAAGCTGGGCTAACTGAAGTCTCACTAAGTAAGAGGTGTTCCTAATATAAACTCTAGAAAAAATGTGAAGGCAAAAGAATTAAAAAACATGAATACTGCCTTAAGCCCAAATTACAATAGCGCGTAGTCAGCAGCAGTGTGTGCTGCCATAATCAGCTGATTATTTAGAATGCACTGTTTGTTATGGTGTTGATTACATTTGGTCAGCAGCAGTTTGCAGTGCTGTTTCATTTAGCCCTGTTTCTAAATTCACTGCACTGCATTCAGATAGAGAGCGAGACAAAGAGAGTGAGCAAATAAATGAGAGGCTAAAATACACAAGTAGAACAAAGCTAGATGGTGGTTGTAAATTGTGGCTGCCTACGCTGAATTGTAATTATAACGGCAGCAACATGTTGTGCTGACAGTGATCAGCTGATCATTTTTGCTGAAACTGTTACTGACTACGCACTATTGTAATTTGGGCTTTAAGGATGAGAAAAAGTACCTTCTGGCGGACATTTTACAACGCCCTGGTAAAGAATTAAACATAAACAGGATTGTTTACACAGTGAATGTTCAAGAAATTATGATACGTTTACTTTTGTTGACTGTTTGTACAAAATGATTCACGCTACTTTTCTTCATTCTACGTTGCGTCGCAAAGTTGACTGGTTGGGCCTTAAGTGTTCCAATATGTTCCAAAGCAGCCCAATCCATTAAACAGTTCAAAACTCTGTCCATTTTAAATGTATTGGGTCATAGTTAAAACATTTTTAAAGCCGACTTAAAAAATAAAATAGAGTTTAAAAAGAAGTAGAGCCTTTCCAACAAAAATAAAAAGTAACAGAAAACACAATAATGCTCTTATGGAGGGTATTTCAGAAAATATAAAATATTTATTAAAAACAAAATCAACAAATTCAAAGAGATTGACCCATTGGTTTCATTTGTATGCACCAATTTATTTATGCGCAGTCCTAGTGCTAGAGTGCAGAATTTAAAAAAATGTTTCCCTTGTTTTGGAAAAAGTAAGCAGCAAGTACCTTTAATCTATTATTATTATTTGAAATGTGCAAAATAAATTAAAAAATCTGTTTTTATATTGGAGCCTTATAGAATTATTTAACAACTTATTTTAAGAATAATGTGTTGTCAAAATGTAAACAGAATGTTGTGTTTACAAAATATATCAAATAGCATTGTCAAAATAAAAGCATTCTTTATCTTTATGACAACCATACATCTTTGTCAAATAGTTAGGCAGTATTCGTTAGATTTTTGTAATATTGAACTTAGTTTTTTTAATAATCAAGTTATTACAAAAATATCAACATAATCATGAACATTTCAAACACATTAATTCAACTTTTCCATTTCAATTAATTCAAAAAAATGTACGAACATTTGTTGCAATACTTAATTAGACTCATTAAAACTTTAAAAAAATTATCAAAAAAATATACTTAAGAGAATTCTTTTGTGTCATTAAAACCTTAAGTAGGGGTGTTTAAAGTAAATGTAAACAAAAGCTTGTAATATGATACTTATATTCAATTTTTTTTTTTTCAAAATCAACCAGTTCTTGTTGATTTAATTCATTCTTTTTATTATATTCTTTTTTATATATTTATTTTGTTTTTTTTTAACATTTCTACGCGTATGAGTCTCTATTACCATTTATGTACTCGAACTTGTGAAAATGTAGAATATTTTCTAGGTGTTTGTGTTCTTATGTGTTTAACAATGTGTTAACATGTATTTTATATATATATATATATATATATATATATATATATATATATATATATATATATATATATATATATATATATATATATATATATATATATATATATGTGGGATTGGAGCCTAGTCGCGTCACCAGATCTGGCTGACGTTGGTAACGAAGGGGTTAATATTACTAACGGACAGAATATTCTAGAATAAGATAGTAACTAGTCACGTAGGCTACAGACAAAATATGGACGAGACATCTTATAACGAAAGACGAACATTCTGGATGGGGACTTGTATTTTGATAAACGGACTTTTAATGGACGAGACAAGGATAGTTATATGGTTAACTCGCTGGGAACTTTCTGGTACTTTGAAATGTAGCGAGTAGTGTAGGAGAATAATATAAAAGGTAGTGTTGAAAGATTGAGAGTTTAGTTTGAGTTAAATTCAAGTTGTGAAAGTTGAAAAGTTGAGAAGTTAAAATTATCAGTTGAAAAGTTGTCTAAAACGTTGTGCAAAGAAGTTATGAATAAATAATTAAAGTTGACCAGCGACATCCACTATATTAAAGTGTAAAATAATCTTAAGTTTTTAATTAATAAAATATACACAATTTATTATTAAGAAACAATATAATTTGTGTTTAATTGATTAAAGCCATCAAGCTTAAATCACAGGGATTTAATAAAAAAAAATCCTACAAATTGGGGGCTCGACCAGGATTGAAGTTTGGAAATTAAGTGAAAAGTGTTGAAAGATAAAAATAATAAGTGGAAAATTGGTGGAAAAAAAAAAAAAATTAAGAACATAAAATTATGTGAAAAGTTCTTAAGAGAAAAACTGTTTAAAGTGAAACTGTAGTATAAAGTGGAAAAATTATCATAATAGTTGTTGAAATTGTGTTTGACAATTAAAAAAGAAAACTGCTGAAAAAACAGTGAAAAAAGAAAACTGAAGATGTTATTAAAGTTGTGAAAATTAAAGTTGTAAATAAAATTTAAATAAAAAAGTTTAAAAAAAAAAGTATTGTGATAAAAAAAAAGCAAAGTAGAAATAAAGAGCGCATAAGCTTAAGAGACAGAATTATTTTCAAAAAAAAAAAAAAAACTTTAAAAGTAGAAAGAGAAACGTTAAAGTGTGAAATATCAAACTATTTATAAAAAACAGTAAAAGAGAAAACTATAATGTTGAATAAGGGTTGTTAAATAAGTTGTTGTAAGTGGAATTTATGAATAAACGTTGTTGTTCAATGTGATAAAAAAAAAACACAAAAAGAACACTAAAGCAAAAGAGAACTGAAGTACGAAAAAAAAAAAAAAAAAAAAAAAAAAAAAACAGTGTAGTAGAAGATAGAAGAAATATAAATAAACAATTGTTGGTGTGTGTATAAGTTGTGAACTCGATATAAAAAAAAATAAAAAATAAATAACGAACAACAATTCGTTAGCGAAAATTAACTTGTGAGAAAGAGAAAAATATAAAGTAAAGTCTGAAGAAAAAAAATTGTAACGAGTGCTATATAATTCAACGAATAAAAGCTTAGAAAGATCGAGAGAGCGACGTGTAAGTTGAAAAGGGATAAATGTAAGTTGGAGATTCAAATGCATGGCCGTTAAGCAAAGCAGGCGAGTCAAATGATGTGAGCTGTAGAAATCTAGTTGGAGTACTGAACGAGCTTTTCAATTCTAATAAGATAAGTTGTATATTTTAAGATTGTTTACAGTGAAGTTAAAATTCTTTTATGTTGAAATAACATAGTTTTTGTTATTTAACATTTTACTTTTTATTTTTTTTTAAGGATGTTAATGTTAATTTAGAAAACAGATATTTTATTTGTTTTTTTTTTAAGTTGTGTAGTTGTCATTACATTTTTTTTAATGTTGTAATTATTTATTGATACAATTTAATTGAATTTAAATAATTTTAATTGATTATCGGAATATTTAATTTTAATTTACATTTTTGATTTTTAAATTATTTTAATTTTGAATTGAATTTTATTTTGTTTAATATTATTTTATAGAATTTAGTTGTAAATATTATTTTGTAAGGTTGTTGCTGGTTTTATTTTATTTTGGTAGAAAATGGAGATTGAACGTATAATGTCCATGAATTGCGAATCTTTGCGCAATAAGTTGAGGGAATTAGGGTTGGACACATCTGGGTTGAAGCCAGTACTAAGAGACAGGCTCCTACGACATTTCGGTCATCAAACTGATGGGGACGATGGAGAATCGATAAATTCTGAGTACCAAGATGTGGGTGCTAGTGCGTCTACAGGGGTCCGTCTGAATGGTCCTGTCTTCACTCTTAGGGACATTGTTGATAGTTTGTCTGTATTTAGTGGAACTGATTCTTTAGATGTTAGACATTGGGTTGAAGATTTTGAGGAAAATGCCGAGACGGTTGGGTGGAATGATATTCAAAAATTCGTCTATGGTAAACAGCTTCTGAAAGGTGCAGCAAAATCGTTTGTTAGAAGTCAGTCCGGTTTAAGAAATTGGGAGTCGTTGAAAAATGCTTTAATTGATGAATTTGGTGAAACGTTGTCTTCCTCAGAAATTCACAGAATGTTGAGAAAACGTCGCAAGAATCAAAATGAGTCCTATCGCGAATACCTGTATGCACTTATGGAGATCGGTAAGCCAATTAATCTAGATGTCTCAAGTCTCTTGGATTATTTTGTTGAGGGTATACCTGATTCTCGGTTCAGTAAAGCCATCTTATATCAGGCGAAGACAGTAGAACAGATGAAGGAACAGATCAAAATATATGAAAAAATTCGAACCTCATCGAATAAAGACAGTAAGAAGACTAATGCACCTAACAACGGGGAACCTAAGGAAGAGAAGAAAGATAGTGTGAAGAAGAATTGTTTTAAATGCGGAAGTCCCAATCATCTTGCGAAGGACTGCGGGGAAACACAATTTAAATGTTTTAAATGTAACGGTGTAGGGCATCGCGCAGCTGATTGTAAGGTCAATAAACCTGAAGTCAAACAGGAGCGGAGTAATGTCAACACGTTCGGTTACGACAAGGAACCTTTTGAGCCAGGTATGAAGTTTAAAAAGGTCACGTTGGGGAATATTGAATTTTATGGTTTAATTGATACCGGATGTAATATGTGTACCATGAGATGTGATGTTTATGACAGATTATGTAATGAGTTTCAGTTGGTAGTAGAACAGCGACGTTTAAAGGGAGCAGGTGCAGGAGTGTTTTATACTCAAGGTTATTTCGAGGCTCCAGTTGTTATTGACGGTATTCCGCTAAAGATACGATTTTATGTTGTACGAGCTGAAGACTTAGATTATCCGGCTGTTTTGGGCACTAACCTATTACAGTTTGTGGACTTAATTATAAGAGAAGACGGTGTAGAACTTGTTTCAAAAACAGCTAAGAATGTTGGTAGGAGCAATATCGACGATCATCAGAAGTACATTAATACTTCGGAATTTGTGAGTGAATCCGTCGATTGCGTTGTACAAGGTAGAGTTGGAAGATCGGATAAAAAGGTGTCAGTAGCTCAGAAAGCGGGAAATACTTCAACGAAGAATGAGGAAATGGTAGTTGACAAGTTGGAGAAAAGCGTTGTAGAAGCCACTGTTTTCGAGGCGTCGTCGTCGGATTTGTTAGCGCTTAAAAATTATGATTCTGAGAGTATGCCAGAAACCGGAAGGAAATTGAGTATGGTGAACATATGTGGTCTAAAGGAGCGGGATCAGAGGGGTTTTAAGGAAAACCGCAGGTCGGAAAACTTTAGGTTGCGTAATTCGACGAATAACAAACGCACGCAAGATGGATACCGTGTGGGACGGAAGGAGAAACATTTTGGTTCATACAGGGTGAAGAAGAGGGTGGAATATGGGCAATATAAGATCGGAGGGAATACGGAGTGCGAAAGACCAGGAAGACGGGTCACCGTAGCGGAGAATATGAAAAGATGGGCACCAGTATTCGAGTCGAATACCCCGTCAGGAAGGCCGAATGTGGGATTGGAGCCTAGTCGCGTCACCAGATCTGGCTGACGTTGGTAACGAAGGGGTTAATATTACTAACGGACAGAATATTCTAGAATAAGATAGTAACTAGTCACGTAGGCTACAGACAAAATATGGACGAGACATCTTATAACGAAAGACGAACATTCTGGATGGGGACTTGTATTTTGATAAACGGACTTTTAATGGACGAGACAAGGATAGTTATATGGTTAACTCGCTGGGAACTTTCTGGTACTTTGAAATGTAGCGAGTAGTGTAGGAGAATAATATAAAAGGTAGTGTTGAAAGATTGAGAGTTTAGTTTGAGTTAAATTCAAGTTGTGAAAGTTGAAAAGTTGAGAAGTTAAAATTATCAGTTGAAAAGTTGTCTAAAACGTTGTGCAAAGAAGTTATGAATAAATAATTAAAGTTGACCAGCGACATCCACTATATTAAAGTGTAAAATAATCTTAAGTTTTTAATTAATAAAATATACACAATTTATTATTAAGAAACAATATAATTTGTGTTTAATTGATTAAAGCCATCAAGCTTAAATCACAGGGATTTAATAAAAAAAAATCCTACATATATATATATATATATATATATATATATATATATATATATATATATATATATATATATATATATATATATATATATATATATATATATATATATATATATATATATATATATATATATATATATATATATATTTAAAATACAAACATACATATATTTTTATATATAAAAATAAATAAAAAAGTTAATATTTAACCTTGACCAAATTGATAACCACTTGCTGTGTTTGTCTGTGTATTATAGTTCTTGTTCGTCTAAATAAATTTTTGTTATAAATAAATTTCAATTTTAATCTTGATTGAAAACCTTAACAAATTAAATATATTAGTTTTTATATTTGTTTACTAGTATATTTTGAGTGTGGGGGTTACATACAAACAAAACGTAACAAATTAATGTTCATTTAATAACTATTTACCATTTGCTAAATTTAAGTGATTTGTCAAAAATTATAAATGATATTTGATTTTTTGAATGTTTGAGTATTAAGATTTAAATTACAAGTTGAAGGATTAATTATAATACAAACATTTTAAGTAATAATTTTAAAATTTTCTTAATTATAATACAAACATTTTAAGTAATAATTTTAAAATTTTCTTTATGAACTGCAACAAAACAAATGACTTAGGAAACATGTGTCTTTTATGTTGTTATTTACCAAAAAAATCCTATACAGAAGATGTCAAACTTACGATTTATATTAATGTTAGTGTGGAGTTACTTTGCGCCTACATTAGACAAATTTTTATCAAGACAAACGTCAAAATTTTATCATGATAAAGATTTGTCTAATGTAGACTGAATTTGTCAGTATTATTGCAGCGTTAAAAGAAAATTGTCAGCGCTCGAGCTCTAACAACTTTGTCTTGATAATGCTTGATAAAAGACGCCATCTTGATTGTTGTTGGTACTTTTTGTATGCTTTATTATGATATACGTTTTCCCCTATAATTGACAGTGATAAAAAATTATCTGCAACTCAAACAGAAATTTGACGTTTGACTAGATACAAATTTCTCCAATGTAGACTCAAAGTTAAAGGGAGCAACAAATTTTTCATTTATAATATTTGAAACTAATTTGTATTCGAATTTTTAACCACATTCTATTGTTTTTGAAATTTATAACTAAGAAATAAAATCTACCCCAAGTTCTTCATCTAAAAATGGTAAAAATTATATTCCACAAAGTTTACTATTCATATTTTATTATTTCAGTTGAAAGTACCTTTGTTATTTATATTTGAAAACTTGCTTACAATTTCTATTTTATTTTCAATGACGAAAAATTCAATTTTTAAAATTTTCTCAAAAGTTTTATTTACTTCCATGAGTATAACTGTCAAAAAGGGATATTCCTTGACTTTTAACTTTTATTTTATTTTTTTTTTTTTAATTAACTACTGTTTCTAATTACCTTGTTAAATAATAAAGCTTCCGTTTTTTTTGTCTTTTGTTAGACAATAAATACAAAATTTACTTGCAGCTAAAAAAGAAAATGCAATAAAAAATAATAAAAGAAAAAAACTTCCTCTTAAAAACTGAAATTATTATTTATGATTAATCATGTTTAACTAATTTATTAAAGAAAAAAATGTCTTATAACAAAAAAGAAAAATATAACAATTCACAGGCAAATTCCAAAAAAAAGTTATGATTATTAATATTTATTTATTAATTTTATAAAGCAAAACTCATGCATGAATATTTATTAATTAATAAATTTTTATTTCATAAAAACAAAAGCTAGACAAATAAAATTTATTAACCAATTGCTGACTTTTATATCCAGAGGACAATATTTCATACATATGTATATATATAGTTACTCCAATTGATTACAATAAATTAATTCGAGTCTATACTAGACAAATTTTTATAAAGACAAATATTAACATTAAGACGAATTTAAGGAAGGTAGCAACCAAGGCGAATTTAAACAGATAACCTCACTAAACTGATTATTTTTATTATTTACAACTGTGCAATTCTATATGAGCAAAATCATGGCGAAATGAAAAAGGTGGCAGCAGTTCTATAAAAACAACAATACGGCAAATTCACAAATTTTTTAATATATGGAATTTGACACTTCAGCGAATATACAAAAATTTGAAATTTCTAAGTACAAAAAAAAAAATCAGCAGATTAAGTGAGGTCACCTATTTGAATTCGCCTTGAGTAAAATTTTTGTTTAACCGCTTAAGTATCAAACTCCATGTTAAAAAAAAAAAATAATGAATTCGCCGTATTTTTGTAGTTGCCGAACTGCTCCGACCTGTTTTATTGTGCCATTGTAGCAACAATTGTAAAAAACACAAATAAGGAGAATTCATTACGTAGGGTTTCTTTATCATAACAAATGTCAAATTCTTATCATGATAAGAATTTATCACGTATGGACCAAATTTATTTATATTATTGCATCGTTATGATATAATTGTAAGAGCTCAAGCGAAAATAAATTTGTTTTGCTATCAAACGTCATTTTGTTGTTGTATTTTGTTGACGTATATTTTTTAAGAAAAAGGGCAATTCTTCATGGAAATCTCAATTAAATAATTATTTGGTGCAAAAATAACACAAAATAAAATGAAATTTAAAGAACAAAACAAATATGACCATTAAATTTTGACAATAATCCTCGACGAAAACCAAAAAAATTTGATTTAATATGATAAAATTATATCTACGTGTTCCCATATAAGCTGATATAAACAAAAAATTGCAGTATCTCATTGCCGACGTTTTGTTACTTGTTATGATAGAAAAATCTCTAGTGTAGAATTTTTTTTATAAATTCAGATTGATAGCTGTAAAAATCAAAAATAATAATCAATTTTTTTAGCTGAGGTCACCTTGTATAGATTCGCGCTAATTTTGACATTTGTCTTGATAAAAGTATAGACTCGCCGTTTACAGCAAAAGTTACATTATTTGTAACGTTATTATTTAAAACTGTTGTTAATTTAATATTTTTCTTTGGACTCCTGCTGTTATTGTGAATAACTTTATATTTATTTACTATTAATTACAATTTATTTATTTTAATATATTAATTTATGTTTTTCTTATGTGTTTTTAGGAGGGAAGTATTGGTCATGATATGGTAATAAAACCTTTGCCTCACGATTTATTACCAAATCAAAAGGATTCGCATCATCATGTAATATATAAACGGGAGGCTGATATGTCAGAACATTTAAGTGATTTTGGTAAGTTTTAAATTAAACATTAAACATAATAAAGTTTTATTTTAGAAAGATTACAAATTACTTATTAAAGGGTAACATTTTAAAATTGTTGCCCTAATCTCACTCTAAATCTTAGCTTCTCTTTAAAACCAAAATGTCAAAAAAAGGGTAACATCTTATTTAAGATTAGAACAATTCTACAACAAATACATCAACACCAAAAAATCAGCAATTTTGTCTTTCAATTGCTGGTCATAAATATAAAATTTTGCTCATAGAAACAACAACAAAAAAATTAAATAAAAAATGTAAACAAACACACAAAGATACAAAACCATAACAAAAAAAGCAACAATTGACAGCGAATAAGCTGAAGTGTCAAATGCAGTTAGACAGTTCTTAGTACTAAAAAAAAAATAATCAGCTGTTTTAATGAGATCTTCTATTTGAATTCGCCTTGGGTTAAATCAAACGGAAATACCACCATAAATATCAAAAGGAAAAAAAACTTGTACATTTAGACCAGACAGTTTAATTTTTGGCAACCTTTACATCATTTTGCAATTAAAATTTAGGCGTCTGACCACAGGCGTCAAGACAACAATTAATTTAACAATTTTTTTTAAAACAATTCTCTTGATTTTACTACCAAAAGCAAAACAAATATTTGTAAACAAAAAACCTCAAAAAAACTACAAAAAACAACAAACTATCTCCTGTGGCTTTAAAAATTTAAGGTGTCTTCCTTTACATTATTCAAAATAAAATTTTATGAATTCTTAAAATATTTCTTGTTTATTTAATATCGAAATAATTAATTTATTAAAAATATTAAAAGCTTCAGTAGCACCTCATTAAAACTGTATATTTCCATTAAAACAGGCAATTAAACAAAATTTAAAAACATAAAATATATAAAATATTGTTTTTTAAAAAGACAAGCCTACCAAACAGAAACTGTAAGTTTAAAAATAATTTTTTTTAAAAACAATTTTTTTGCTAAAATTTTTAACAATTTAACCAGGATATTGACCTTTTAATAAATGAAGGTTATCTTTTGCCTTTATTCGTAATAAAAATTTCTATAAATTATTTTATTTTTTTATTAAAAATATATTTAAAAATTCCGATTTTTTCTTTTTATTTTTTCATTAAAATTTTTATGATTTTATTTAATAATCTAGACAGGAAATACTTAAACTTTAACTCAGATTAGTCACGTAAATCTAAGGATTGTTTACATATAGTTGGCGGCTTAAAAGAAATAAATTTAATAAACCAAATAAACATAAAAAGTTATTAACAAAAGATTTATACAACAAGATATTAAACAAATTGTGTTAAAAAAAATAACTTTTTGTTCTACAAATTTTAAATTACGGAGCAAAAACCTCATAAAATTTTGAAAAAATAGTCATAAACTTTGAAAAAAAAAAACTGAAAATAGTAAAATAATAGCAAAGTATGGTTAGAAATATGGCTTTATAAAATTATATAGCAAAATTAACATAATTTCTAAGGTTTATTTACGTTTTATGTAATATAAATCTTAGCTGACTGTCATTACAATTAGGGCGACCGGACGATGTTTTAGCCATATAAATTTAATATTTGGAAATGTTTATGATTATTTAAGAATCTATGCTCTTTGTAGGAAAATTTATTATTTAGATTTATGTGTTTATTATAAAAGATAAACGTAATTTTATACACATTTAAGAGATTTATTTCATTAAGATTCTAAATTGGTTAAAATTTGCTTAAATTAACAAATAAAAAGTTCCCATCAAATGTGTGAAGAATAAAAAGATGTTTTAATGTATTTAAGTCTGATCATAGGCTATATTTGAATATAGATTTTGTAATAAAAAGTTCTTATGTATTGTTAAAGACCTTTAAATTTTATGATATATGTATATGATAAGTTGAGTTAAACGTTTTTAAAAAATGTAAATTTTTCTACACAGAAAAAAATATTTTGGAAAAAATTTCAAGTAAACTATTAAACAGAATTTTGAAAATTAAACTCAAATTTTATATAGACAAATCCAAAATCCAATTTCGATTACATATAATACATATTCAATTATTTTATTAATTGAAATTCAACCTATACAAAAATTGTATATTCAATAATTCAAATTATCACTTATTTTTATTTATATTTGATTAATTTATTAATTAGTACAATGAGAAAAATAATTTAAGACCGATAAATTGTTTTATTTTTAGTAAAAAAAAATATTATAAAATTTGAATTTTGATCAGTTGATACAATTAATGAAGTAATTGGAATAATTTTTGTCTGATAAATCGTTTAATAGACAATATAGAAATTTAGTAACTCCTAAGAACTCTTAATCAGTCGACATTCTATTTCAAAGATACAGACATAGATGGTAGAAGAAAACATAATCGAGTAACAGGAGTCTGTTAGATAATTCTTTTAAACTGGTATTAATTATTCTTTAGTAACAATGATTTATACCTTGAACTTTTGACAACTATCTCGAGAAGGCAGTTTCAGATAATGGAACAAAACATAAACAAGTGACAAGATTTCGCAAGCTTCAAATCTAGTATTATTTAATCCATTATTTAGTAGTTTACATTTCGAAACTCTTTGGATCGACTCAACTTCCTACTCATACAGATATTTCAAAATAACCAAGGCGAATTCAAACAGGTGACCTCACTTAATAAGCTGATTAATTTTTTTACTACTTTGAACTGTTAATTTGCGGTCCATACGAGCCTTTTTCATGCTCGCACATTGAACAAAATGTTGTGCGCACATGCATTTGGATAGTGTGGACCCAAGTTGTTCATGTTTTGTTCTTGTTCGCACACCGTTGTTCGCAAAATTGTTCGAGCAACCATGTCTGCCATCAAACGTCATTTTGTATGCGGAAGAAGAGGCGCTGCATGTAAAAGTATCGAAGTGACACTGACGGCAAACAAAAAATTATGATTTGTTCGACAAATGTTCTGCCCATTGAAAACAAAAGGAAAAAAATTGTGTGTGTTGCTCTGCCGACATTTTGTTCTTGTGCGAACAAGAAAAAGGCTAGTATAGACGGTACGTAAACTCCACATAATCACAATCAAGGCGAATTCAAACAGGGGACCTCACATAACATGCTGATTAATTTTTACTTTCCCGCTAAAAGGTCAAACTCCATGAATAAAAAAATTTATGAATTCGCCGTATTGTTGTTTTTGTATAACTGCTGATTATTTCTTATTCATTTCGCCATGAACATGACAATAGATATGTCGGGATCTATTATTTTTCAAAATTTATATGTTTTGCAGGTAGAATTTAAGCGAGAATGGAAAAAACCTTCACCTTTAGGAACTTCAGATTTCAACGACTGCATTTTGGGTAGTTGACGTGATGGGCGAAGAAAATATATTCGATTGACTGAAAATACATCAATCTGTAAAATAATTTCTCACATGCATTTTTTTTTTTTTTTTTTTTTTTTTTTTTTTTTGTGATCATTCCATCTATTCTATAATAGCCGCCAATACCCGATTAATAAATACCCGATAATTAAATTGAAAATCTTTGGCAATAATCAACGCCCCACACACAGCAATATTTCCCAATCAGCGGGGAACTAATGTCATTCAAGTTTATGATATGTTGATAGGCCCTGCAACTTTAGTGACAAATAGTTTTGTATTCGTGACTAGAAGACCATATAGTTTATGAATGATTCTTCTTTCATAATAATAAAATAAAAGTCATCAATTTTCGTCGGGTTAGAAAGACAGATGGAATTCAGCAGTAAAATATGACGGTGCTTCATAGTTCAGGCAAATGTCTATATTTATTTAAGTCCTTCCCCACTCTCTTCTTATTGGCAGGGAGACCTCCAGTAATACGCTTTGTATAATGGAAACGACTTTGCAATGCGAAGAAGGGGTCTTCTGGTTGAAAAATTAAGGGGTTGTTTAGTTTTTCCCATTCGGAAATGTTAAATATAACTAATCAATTCCTGTACTCGCAATGACCTATTCATTACATTCAGAGTTAATGCGTCAATGAATCAAGTGTGAGGGTAACAGTTTCGGAGAACATCCTTTCAGAGTTTTTCTTTTGGAAAGTGATCGGGCTGTCAATGAATCTTTGAAAACTTCTACTAAAATCTCTAATGATCAGGAGTGCGTGAACACGAACTATTTATTTTTCAACGAAACCCAAATGGATAAGACACCAAAAATGGTGATTAAGTGTATTGCGGCACAAAAAAATACGTATTTCTTTAAGCTGGTGTCTAATTATAGTCCACAAACACTGGATTCATTTTTTCAAACAGAAAGAACAGAAGGCATTTTCAATTTCAATTTATTTATGGTCCTTCGAACCGGATATCGGTTGACGTCGATGCAACCACATCTCAGCTTTTATGACGCTAGGTTCTCTAACTAGTCTGAAATGTTTTGTTCTGCAAAAAAGCAACTCAAAATTTCACCCAGCGCGCTAAGTTTAGATTTCAAAAAAAGCCGAATGAATAAGCCATTAAGAATGCTGATAAAGTGTATTGTGGATTACAAAAACATACTCTGGTTTGTTTATACCAAACAATGAAAAAACTTTTTTTTAAACCTTTTCGAATGTTTGTTTTGATTACTTAATATATAATTAAATCCACGAAATTAGACCTCCAATCACTTTTAAAATTCTTAATAATTTCACACAGCCATATACTAATACAAAGTCAAATATACTCTGTTACCAACTCAGTTCTCTTCAATATTTAAATTATACACAAAAATCCTTTCTTTAATCAAAATACAATAAATCAATCACTACAACATAATTTAAATAATTTAATTTGCATTTACATGCCCCCTTTACACGCGTCAGCATTTCATTCAACTTTTAAATTTTACAACAAAATATTTTAAAAAAAAAACATATATCGGCATTTTAATATATTTTAAATGTAAGAGAATAAAAGAATAATTTAAAGGTTTTTTTTACGAAGAAATGGGTTATAAATAAAAATTTACACAGAAACGTTTATTGTCCTCTTTTTCTTCGCTTTAGTAAAGAATTAATTCCTCATTTTGTTGAATATTTAAAAAAAAATAAAAATTATCATAAATTAAAATTTTGAAATATTTACATACATACAATTTCTTGATTTTAAAGAAATTGACATCATTCATAAGATTTGTAAGAATTTTTTTACAAAATTATATTTGCATAAACTAAATAGAAATTAATTAAGTAAAAACTAATTCTAAGAAAGAAAATAATTTAATAGGTTGATTATAAAATAAATTAAAAATATATGAATGGCAGTACCAGTTGTATAACTTTAAATAGAACTGTAGTGATTTCTTTTTTTTATAGAAATTATTTTCTTTTTTTTATATTTGACAGCACTTAAAAAGTGTTGCCCACTAATAGTATAATAAAGAGAGTGTTGTCAACTAGTAATATACATATATAAATTATCTTACGCTTTTGGTAGTGAAATTGTTTATGTCTTAAAAGAAAATAATTTTATCTAAAAGAAAAATTAACTAAATTTACTCTTTTAATTCATTCTTTCCTTTTTTCTCCTTACAGCTTTCATGGAACCCGATGACTTGGCCACCAGCGAAAAATTAGAAAAATTACAAAATCGCCACAAAAGATCCGCTCATCGTACCACACTCGAAGACATTGAATTAGAAGAAGAATTACTAGAAGCCGAGGATGGTGTGGAAGACAATGAATTTTCTCCACATAAACGGGCCAAAAGACAAGCTCCTTACATTATATATCCAGAAATTTTAGTAATTGTCGACTATGATGGTTATCGTTTGCATGGTGGTGATAATTTACAGGTAATTGACGACAAAAAAAAAAAAAAAAAAACAGTTAAAATTAAACTACAAATCAAACTCAGACATGACATGATTGTTGATTCGCCAACAGACACTCCTTGTGTTCTTTTTCTAGTAAAACAAAATATTTATATAGGTGTGATTTTGAATTTATATTATTATTCTTGTTTAACAAGTTGATTTATTTCAAAAATTGTATTTCATAAAATTTAAAGATTTGCAATTTTGTTAACCATAAAACTCCCACTTTTTTTCTTAAACTGCTTTTATTTTAATGTCAAAAATAATTCATTTTAATTGTTTTCTTTGTTTTTGTGTCATTTTTATTTAAAAGACGTGCTATTTATTTTAAATAATTTCACTAGTTTATATTATTTTAAAAGATAAAAGCCGCTATTTTAAATGCAATTTTTTTTTAATTCTAGATTTTTAAAATTTGATTTTTATTTTCTTGGTAAATTTTAGGTGAAACGTTATTTCATTTCATTTTGGAATGGTGTTGATTTGAGATATCGCTTACTCAAGGGTCCTAGAATACGCATCAGTATTGCTGGCATTATTATATCAAGAGTAAGTATTATTTTATTTTTTATTAATATCATTCATAACGTAAAAAAATACTTTAAAAAAGAATTAAAAAATTTAACGTATTAATACGATTAAATTAAATGAATCGATAGGGGGATTTCCAAGTAAAAAGTGTTTAGAAATATAATTTACAAAATAAATAATAAGTTGTAATGCCGTAGGGTCTGGCTAGGATAAAGTTCAATTTAGTGGTCCTATTTCAAATCAGTTTTTATGATATTATGGGTCGTAAATTTTTAAATTATTAACCATAGTATAATTATAAACTATACTCGTAAGAACAGCTGTTTTACAATTTTTTCATTGACATACCTCGCGGAACTGTCAAATTGTTTTTGCAAAATTTTTTTCGAGTTTTTTTTTTTTACTCTTCCTCTCCTTCATTCTCTCATTTTCTGTTCATAGCATTTTGACATTATGTGCAGTAGTTTTACACTAACAAAATACAAGCAATTATTGTTTTTGTAGATGTGCGAGCATTTTCTATTTACGCTATGCACAAATGTAAAATTTTTGCTTACCCGTTGAAGTGTCAAACAATTATTATATACATATACAAAAAATGCATGAATTCGCCGCATTATTTTTTTTTAGAACCTGTTTCATGTCGCCATGGTCTAGACGTGATAACTTTTTGTCTAATCGATAGATAGTTCATTTATTGCAGCATTATTACAAAATGTCAGTGGTAGAGTTCTATCTCTATCTACTTAATAGTAAACATCATTTTAATTTTTAAATGTTGTTCTCTACAAGGAATATTATAACTTTCGTATTCTTCTGCAGTAGATATCAAATTGTCAGCCTTTCTGTCGACCGTTTTTAACAAGTTATGTTAGATGCTTGTCCTAAACTATAAGTCAACGGTTCTCAAATGGGGGTCCGCGACCCACAAGGGGTCCGTAAGGACTTTCGTGGGGGGTCGCGAAAATATCCTGCAAAATATTCTTGAAAACTCAATTTTTTAATGTAAATATTATGTAGCAATTTAAATAAAAATTCCAATGAAAACTCGAAAGTATTTAAAAATAGAAAGACATCTTTTTAAAAACATCCCCAAATTAAAGACAAACGTAAAGATTTTTTCTAAAATAAGTTCTTTTAAGAATCAACTAATGGAGGAACCTTCGATTGAAAGTACTATGCTTGATAAAGGCAACAATGATCAAATAAAGTAAGTGATGCTGTCCAATGACACAATATAAAAGAAACTTTATGATGTGGCAGGGAAGACAATTAATTAAAAAGATAAATAGTTCACTTAAATTTGATGAAACTATCGATTTTTAACATGAAATCCTACTTTTTTGTACATATATTATGCCAAGACCTTTATTTGTAAAGTTGTTTTAATACCATTTCCGGATTTTAAGTTAAAAAAACATATTGTTGAACAATATTGTTAAAATTGGCTCGAATATAGCGACTTCTCAATGCTGAGTACACAATACTTTTCCGGGCTATTTAAAGAAAATTTGCTTAAGCAACTTTATAATTTCAAATCGAAAAAATCCTTTCAATGTGAATATCGATTAAGTACCACGTTCATTTCAAAAAGAGTTAAAATGTAACTCATGTGTTAAATTTAATTTTAAATCAATAGATTTAAAAGTATTTTAAATAGTTAAAAAATAGAAAAGTCTATCTGCTCGTTTGCTCCGAAGCCTTAAAACTATTAGAATAATTTTTATCAGTATAGATTTTTATGTGAATTTTTTTTTTCACTTTTTTTCCATTAAAAAAATATTTGATCTTTAGTGGACGCAGAGAATGATATAAGATGCATTATCCAAAAAAATCTCATAATATTCAAGATCTCAAGAAGTAAAAACAATGTCATAATTATAATATTATATTTTTAATTATTATATTATATTATATTTTAAATATTATATTTTTAAGTGGGTCGCGCTTCCAATGCAATGTCAAAATGGGGTCGCGAAGCAAGGTCTTGTGAGAACCCCTGCTATAAGTATTTAACTTGGTGTCTTGACCAGACAATTTTTTATCAAGAGAGGCGTCAAATGTTTGTCACAATTAGAATTATTTTATATTTATCAACTATAGAGAAGACGAAATAATTATGTCATAATTAGTCATATAAAAAATATCAAAATAGTATATTTCATCAAACAAAAGCTGTCATGGAACGAGCATAGATAACATGGTTGTTGCTGTTACCATAAATAAAATTTTAAGGATGTTATGTTTGCCGCGACAATAATATTATGCAATAGTATTAATAAATTCTTTCCACGCTAGACAAATTTTTATCCTGATAAAACTTTGTTAATACAAAATTGTTTAGACAAGGCACCATGTTACCTGGTGTCTAGACTAGCAATTTTTTTTTATCAAGCAACAATACAAAGTTGTTAGAGGTCGTCTCCTGACAATTTTTCCTTGACACTGCAATAAAAATACAATTTTTTTCCTGATAAAAAATTGATAAAAAAATTTGCTAGACTGGACATTAAATAATGGAAATTACATCGTGTTGCCAACTTAAATTTTTGTAAATCCTACAAACAAAACAAATTCCTTATAAAAGCACTACAAAAATTCCAAACGTAATAAATACTGATTTAAATTTTTTTTTTTTTTTAATTAGTTTTTAAATTCATCATGACTAAGTTTCCTAAATCAAAAACTTCCCATTTCAAATAATTTTGTTTATATTTAACAAAAAATATTAGAACAAACTTTCCAATTAATATTACGTGGTCATCAAATTAATATATGAGAATCAGTAAAGCATGAAAGTCATACGACTCATATGTAAAGACCACAATAAGTTTTGAAGGTCTTTTTTTATAATCAATGAAAACTTTGTAGCTGAGAATCATAATATAAGATGAAATAATAATTTTCAAAACAGTAAATAATTTATAAACCATGACAGACAAAAATAAGTTCTAAAAAAATTAGACAAGGTTTATTGAAACGTTTATTTCTATATTTATAGTAAGAACTTAAGTAATATCACTAGGTCATTAGGTAAACAATAAATTTAAACAACAATTTCCTTAATTATAACAAAATTTATTTCATATCATTTTTTCCTTTGTTAATTTAGCGACTTTTTTGTTTAAAGTCTGATCTAGTTAAGATTACTTTACTTAGGCCCAATTTTGACGATGATGGTTTTGCATCTGATGGTTTTAGTTTGTAGGCAAGAGGTGTAAAGAAGCAAGAGGGGTAAGAAAACAAGCACGAATCGTGATTTCGTGTGTGTTTTTTATGTTTCTTATTTACAGCATTCGCACTTTTCTCATGTTGCTTTATTTATTTTCGCTTTTCAGAGTGTAAAGATCGTCGCTATGATGCTTAAACTTATATAAGTGTTACCATATGGAAAAATTGTGATATACAAAATTTAACAAGTAAAATTTCTATTTTATACACAAAATTAAAAAAATGTGTAATTTTGTTTTTTTAAATCATTCATAAAGGCAATAAAAAGAAATAATTATTGAAATAAAAGTAATTTTATCCCAAATATGAAGGAAAATAATTTTTATTTTATAATTTATATGAAGAAATATACATATAAATTTTGTTGTATAGTTAAATTATTTTACTGTTAACATTAATTAATTCATTAATAAATGATGTAATTAATATGCTTTCTTAGTAAAATGGAATAATTATTGAATTAAAAATACTTTTTTCCTCTTAAATAAAATTCTATTGACAACGGCAACACTAACATAAAATTTCAAACAATCATGCTCAAAATCATCGTCAAAACGTACGAGATTTTACAAAGATTGCTTAAAAGAAAATAAAAGAAAACATCATGACTGGACAATCATAGTGAAAAACCCCACTTAGAATGGTAAAATTATACAAAAAGCTTTAAAAATCCAAAACTTGTTTCAGTTTTTTGCTTTATATTTTATCTTTTAGCTTTAAGTGTTAATAAAACCATTAAGCAATAATTATAATTGTTGCTTTTTTTTCTTTTAAATTCTTAAAATGTTTCTAATATGGGGTTTTAATGTTTTTGAGATTGATTAGGTACAAGAAAAAAAATTAACATATTAAATTAATTTACGTTAGCAATTTCTTTAAGTGCATTAAAAGTAAAATTTCCCGGCTTTAAAGTGGGAAATGTTTAAATCTGTGTAATTTATTTATGATTTTTTTAAAGAAAATGTATGAAATATTGTTTTCAAATTCTGTTACCTATACAAATAATCATAAAAAGATTAATATGATAAAACTCCTAATTGACTTATGTAAATATTATCTGCTTAAATTAGTAAAAAGGAAAAAATCACGAATTTTAAATTATTCATGTATAAATTACCAACTAATAAAAATAAACAAGGTGTTAATATTGCATTGCCAACTTTAATTAACAATATGTCATTTCTTTTCAAATATTAGAATAACGGTTAATACTATTAAACAAAGAAACTAGGTTATTTACTTAAAAAAATTAATACAACTTTGTAATTCTAATTCAAAAGGAGATTTTTTTATAATTCTAATCATTTTAAACAAAAAACCAACAAATATATTTTTACACACCTTCCTTAAAAATTGAAAAAAGAAAAAAAAACTAAGTTAAACTAAACGTTTAAACGACCGGTTTCCTTTCTAAACATGAGACATATTAAAATTTTTCAAAAATTTAACGCCAAATTGCCTGAACAACGCATTTGTAAAATTAAACAACAACTATATGAAATATCCAAAAAAAAAAAAAACATAATAAACAAACAAAAAAATTGACATACTCTGAAATTGCTAACTTCCTTAAGGTGGTGTTAAAAAATCATGATAACAAAAAAACGGCTGTTCGTTTTGTATATATATAATATGTTTTAATTAAAAGCGAAATGTATTTTAGGTTTTCAAAAAGATTTATTTACCACAAATATAATCACGAGAATATAAAACGCACAATTTTTCAATATTTTTTATTAATACTTGAATGATACGCTACGATTTTAAAAATTGAACTATGGGCATCGATCTACAGAAATTAATAAACCCGGAAATGATTAGAAATAAATAAGTTTTAATATTGTAATTATTCTTTCCCTTTTATATTTTCTTTAAAGATTTCCAAATATTGAGTGCCCAAATTAAATTATTATTAAGACAATAATTTTCCCAATATAAAAATACATTAAATTTCCAACAGTCATTGATTTCCTAGAGGAGTCAAAGTATAACCAGATCATTAATTTAAGAATTTTGAAACCTATAGAAGGTGATAGCAATAATGGGTCACTAGATATACTTACATATATAAACATGCAAATAAACGATCATTGGCGCAAGTAAAGAGAAAAAGATACAGTTTTTCGTCAGAAATGATAAAAAAAATATAAAAATATAAAGAAATTCAGAGTACTGGAATTACTATAGAAAACATAATCCTACTGCTATTTGAAACAGAACAAGGGAAATTTTAGCTTTCAGAGTTGTTAAGTTGGACTTATGTGGTTCATTTAAGACTATATGGCCAAATAGGGTTAGATGAACTTCTCGAAAAACTTAACAACTAAGTTTTCCGCTCATATGGTAGCGTCCAAGATTTAGTCTTTACATTAATTAGATGGGAGGATGTAACGATATTGGAACGGAAGCAGCAGTTTTAATTTTTGACTGGTATCAACTCGACTAAGACTGGTCTTATATTTTTTACTACACTTAAATTTTTGAAACTTAAGGAGTCGGCACTAAATGAATCAGTCGTTAAGTTCTTAAACGAGGTGATGTTATCTAAAAACCCCAATTGGTCCTTCAGAACCATAATTAAAGCAATTTTGATCTATGTTTTTCAAAGGACATCACTTAATCATCTGATTATTTTTTAGTACTTACAGCTGTAAAATAAAGTTTTTGCTTACCCACTGAAGTGTCAAACTCAATGTATAAAAAACTTTATGGATTCGCCGTATTATTGTTTTTTGTAGAACTGCTACCACCTCTTTCATTTCGCCACGGGACATTACCAATAAAGTAAAGATAAGGGGTTGGAACATTTATATTATGCCTGATAGTCAAGTTGCTTTAAAAACCATGATTCCGTGAAATTCGTATATGGTGTTAACTAAGGCGAATTGAAATGGCCTCATCGGATAATTATTCTTTTATTTAGAACTGTCAAACTCCATATAAGCGCCTTTTTTGCATATTCGCTGAAGTGTCAAACCCCATGCATAAAAAAAATTAATGAATTCGCCATATTGTTGTTTTTGTAGAACCGCTACCAACTGTTTAATTTCACCATGTCCATGTTTCAGGAAATCAGAGAGCTCGGTGAAGACATTTTGCGATTGCACAAACTTAGAGTCTCGTAGGGCAAAAATTATTGGAATGTGCACTTAAGCTGATTTTTTTTCTGTACTTAGAACTGTCAAACTTCTTATAACCACAATTTTTGCTTACCCGCTGATGTGTCAAACTCTATGTATAAAAATATTAATGAACTCGCTGTATTGTTGTTTTTGTAGAACTACTGCCACCAGTTACATTTCGCCATGGTATTTTGAACAATACAAATATTACTAAAGTCATTTAAAACAATAAGCAATCAATAATTTTTTTTTGTCAACTTTAGCAATTAGAAGTTAGCGTTTATAATTAAGACTCATTTATTTGATGACCATATTACTCACTTTGCTAAATATAGTTGCTAATTAGACGTGCATCATGTAAACGTTATATTGGCAATATACACAAGAGAGTTGGCAATTAATTAAGAAGTTTTACTAAATATGGTAACAATAAAATGAAGGGTACTTAATTGTCGTTTTAAGCCAACTCCTTTAAATTTATTAATATTTATAAATTTATTTACATTTAATGGCTTGTTAATAAATATGTATATTAAATATGTATATTTTTTCGGCAATTTTTTTTTTATTAATAATAAATCTTACTACTATTTCTCAAATAGTATGAACTGTCAATTAAATTAAAGATCAATTTACGCAATCAAATTTTGTTTTGTTAGTATAGCCAAAATGTTAATAAAATTTTGTTAAGAACTAAAAGCCCACGCTGAGAAAATGTGTAACGAAAACCACCCAAAAAAAATATTAAAAAGGTATTAAGCAATTGACAATTAATATAAAAAATTAAACTAAATCCGTTTTTTTTTTTTATATTTTGATTCGAAAATTGCTACAGTTTTTTAAGAAAACGATATCTAATGCGGAAAATTTTGTTTAGACGAATATTTATTAGCATTTGTTTATATTTTTATTTCCATTTAACTCTTAACTGTATTAAAGTGGCTTAAGTCATATGTCTCTTAGCAAAAAATTTAAAAAAATAGTCCAACAAACAAAATTACAAATATTTTTTATGTTCAAAGTACTATTATTAGGACTTTCGCTTTTAAATACTTTTGTCTCTATCCCATTTTTTTATTTTTTTTCTTGTAATTGTAATGTTTGTTTTTCGTTTTTTTTTTTTTTTCTTTGTTTTCATTTTGGAAATGACCACCCACACTAGACGGTAGTTTAGACATATAAATAAAGTAAAACAAATACTGAATTACATAAAATAGTAAATATACACCCACTTCGCTGCCTTTTTTACTATTTTTATTTCTTTGTCAAATAAGCCAATGTGTGTCTATAGGGTCACAAGTATGCCAAAACAAATGTTGGCAACAATTCCCTTTTTGCAAATGTTTAAATGATTTGCATTTTATGATTTGCCATTACTAACACACAATAAGTGAGTGGATTGACTACCGGTTTAACCATAATATTTAAATTTGTGACCAGCCAAAATGTTCAACCTATGGCACTTAAAACGCATAAAATATTTTATAATTATAGGTGTGGAATTCATTTAATAATAGTTGCGAATTACAATTATTTTATACGTTTCCTATGCTCCAAATAAAGTATTCTCTCGGGAGGGTTACACCTTTGGATATATTTATTCAGAGTTAAATTTTTGGTAATTCCAACTTTTGCAAGAGTGAGTTATAATTGAATATTATATTTCAAAAGCAATTTCCGTACCCTGATCACAGAATTGTGTTTTGCAATTTCTTTCTTGTTTCTCCCTATGGTACTTTTTGTACGCTTCAAATAAAAATTTCTCCAAAAAGAGTTTCTCCGTACCCTGACCTAAAAATAAGGTTAATGGACAGGTCAATTTCCTTAGAACGATTGTGTTTTTTTGTGCATTGTGTCTATGATAAATATTAGGCTGCTGCTATACAATTCCTAAATCGTAGAATGTTTCACAACGGATATTTATTAAATTTCCCTTTTTTATAATCCTAACTCGTAAGAATTTTAAATTAAAAGTGAATTTCGATAGCTGTAATATGGGTACAGCTATAGCCACATGCTAAATAAAAAGTTGGACCATAATGATCATTACTATTAATTTTTGTTTGTGTCTATGATAGGCATTAGATAGCAGCCAAGGCGAATTAAAACAGGTGACTTCACTTAATCAGTTGATTATTTTTTTAGTACTTCTTTTCGACTTTAAAATTAGGTTGGAGGAGTATTATACTCTCAAATTTCATATAGGAAGCAGGAACATGAATCTATATATTTCAATTGAACCTCAAAGGAGGTAAAACGAAAGCATGTGGTCAATGAATCCACACCTACAAGCTGTAACTCGGCAGTTATGTGACGCGCAAACATTAACCAATGCGATTGAGCCGAAAATACTCGAAAGCCGACAAACGCGAACGGCCTGACTGCCCTTAAGCGATAATGGCAATGACTCACGAGATGCTTCCCAACCAAAAGATGTTTAGCGACTGTTTTTAGTTCTTCGAACTGTAAAACTCCATATAAACACAATTTTTTCTTATCCGCTGAAGTATCAACGAACAGCTGTTGTAAGAGTATCACTATCATTTTGACTTTGGTCCTTAAAATGTGCTATTTAGTTCTATTTTTCACAACTTGAAGCTACACTATTCCATGTCGAATACAAACAGGTTACCTCACTTAATCAGCTGATTATTTTTTAAGTACTTTGAACTGTCAAAATCCATATAAACATAATTTGTTTATATGGATTTTTATATACATGCAGGTGTCAAACTCCATGTATAAAAAAATTAATGAATTCGCTGTGCTTTTGTAGAACTGCTGCCACCAATTTTATTTCGCCATGCACTCAGATATTCCATAATAAATTGTAATCAAAAACTCTCTTAATTATTAATATTTCTAAACCAATTCCTTTGGCACCTTCAAAAAACTCATATTGTTTTTAACAGTAGTTATATAAATCCACAGTTCCACATTATTTATTAAGTATTAAATAAAATACTGTCACCTACATTGACCTCATTGGGCAAAAAATAAAAAAATAAAGCAAAATTCATGTTGATAAATATTTTCTGAAAAAATATAAATTGCATTCCTTAGATTAGCTTAAACATAAAATTGAAAGCAAAATTTGTATTAACATTTCAACGTTTTAAGGAGACATTAAAACCAACTTCTTCATCTGTTTCCAAACCGATATCGGCTATTAAAGCTTTTTTAGTTTTAGGATAACCCTCCATTATAGCATCCAACATATCGGTACACATACGTTTGCGTTTACGATAGGCCAAAGCAACATTATCATATTTAGTTTCAATTTTCTTAACATCTTGAGAGGAAAACTAAAATCATAAACAAAAAATATTAGTAACAAGAAATCGTAAATAGTTATAGAAGTCTAGAAACCTTAGCTTCTGCTTCATGGGCTTGAAAAGTTCTTAACTTTTCATTAGTAAATCGTATATCATCGAGTAATTGGTCACGTTCCTCCTCTAAAGTAGCCAGACTTTTTATTTTATTAAAAGATTTCAACTTTAGTTCTAATTCATTTAATTGATTTTCCTTGGCTTTAAGTATATTTTGAGCTTGATTAAGTTGCTGTTTTAAAGATTGCACATCTTTTTTTATCTTAAAAAAAAACATATAAAATTACAATATGAATCTTCAAAAAAATAATAATAAACTACCTCTTTAATATTAACATTTTGCTTAGCAAAATATATTTTGTGTTTTCCATAGGTTTTTTCCTTTAATATTTCCTTACCTACTAAAGAATCCAAGGCTCTAAAAGAATTTCTTGTTATTTATTCCATTTTTTCTTAATTATTAAACTAAACTCACTTTTGTATGGCCGTTTTACCCAAATCCTTGCCACATTTTTCTAATATATCATTAATGCTATAGGGTCTATTCTCCTTTAACATAAAATCTTGCACAATTTTTATAACCGGTGTTTTTGACATCTAAATTAAAAAAAAAAAATAAAAAAAAAATCTTGGAATTATATTTTTCAAAATTAATAATTTTTCTTAAAGTATTTTATCTGGTATTTAATTATCTTACCGCTCACGTGTTTTCTGTCATTATAGCCGTTTTAAAACAACTGTTTTTTTTTTTTTTTTTTTCATATCATGTTAGAATCTTATTAGCATTTATAAATAACGGTTTTTGTTTGAGTATAACTTGTTACGGTAATTTTATTAACTAATTACAGTACATTTAACAAATATGCATACAGTGAGTGTGATTGACAAATCTAAAATTAATGTTAATGAAACAAGTGGCAACGCCTGGACCAGTATGACTTTAAATTCAATATTAATGATTTATTTAAATGATAAAAATAAAGTTAGTGTAAGTTAAAGAGATTAAGTTGAATATGAAGCAAAGTGACTGTTAAAGGAACAAAGTAATTTTTTATTTTTTTTTTTTTTAATTTTTTAACAATATTTTACATTTATATGAGTTGTTAGTTTGAAAAGACTAATTAATATAGTTATTAAATATCATAAACAAATATAGATAAAATAGTTTAAAAATTAAACATTTTTTACACCCTCATATAAAATTCAATATTATATTTTAATTGATCAAAATTATAATGAGTCTAAAACAAAAAAAAAACTATTAATATGTATAGGTCATATCGACATACTTATTATATTCTAGCTAATACCCGGTGTGCTTCGTCACCCCCCGAAATGAAATACATAGTAATTAAAGGATTAAAAAAATATATTTATTTAGTAATTAAAATAAAACATTTTTCTTAAAAATTATATAGATAGATGTTTCCCGTGCAAAATTTGAAAATTCAAGCTCTAGTAGTTTCCCAGATATACTAATTTTTTTTTAAATTTTATCTAATAAATTAGCGGATTACCCCATAATCCGCTAATTTATTAGACAAATGTTTTCATGTATGTCAAAATTCTTTGAGCAAAATTTGAGCATTCCAACTCCAATAGTTTCCCAGATATACGAATTTTTGCATTTAATTCATATGGGAGGTACCATGCCCCCTACTTTTAGTCCGCCCATATTTTTCTTAAATATTAATATTGATACCAAAGTGGCTCCGACAAAATTTTAGAACTCTAACTGTTATATTTTCTCAGATATGATAATTTAATATTTTCTTTATATGGGAGGTGCCACGCCCACTATTGCTAGTGTACCAATTTTTATTCGAAATATTCATATTGAAGCTAATGCAAAATTTGAGCTCTCTAACTTTTATAGTTTCCCAGATATAAAAATTTTGGTATTAACTTTATATGTGAGATGACACGCCCACTATTTCTTTTCCGCCCATTTTTGCACAAAATGTTCACATTGACACTTAAGTTTATTGTACAAAATTTGGGAAATGTAACTGTTATAGTTTCCCAAATTCACGGCATTTGGTATTGACAAGCAATATTAGGCGTGGGATATGCCACACCCCCTATTGCTAGTTCACCTATTTTTTCCAGAATGTTCATATAGGTGTCAAAGTTGTTCGTGCAAAATTTAAGGACTCTAGTATTACCAATTTCCGAGATATACTACTTTTAATAGTTTAATAGTTTTAGAGTAGTTGTAAAGCTCCGAAAAATACTGATTTTTAAGCTGGTAATAATGCTGTTTAGTTTCATATTCTGGCCACTTTCCGTTCAGTGATCTCTTCAAAGGAATCAATTGTTCGCTAAAGATCTCAATTGACACCCTTCTAAGCCCTTCAAAGACGTTGTCGGTATGTATATTCGACTTTGGTGTTGATTTTCTTGGTTGTCCGGGCTTCATATACGATTTTTTCCATTTTGAATTATCATAATGAATCCACACGCCCATTACAATTCACCTGTTGGATGGTATAAAAATATTGTTCTTTTTTAAGGTTCAGTAGTTTCATATGAGAATATTTCCCATAATAGTATGCAAATATGAGTGTTTTAAATAATTTCTTCTTAGTGTTATATAGGTAATTACCAAATTAAACAATACCCTCATTCGCCTGATAAAATAAAAATAACCTACAAATCTGTATAAATCCGAATCTAAATAAACTCTAATCATTTTCACTTCTATAATTTGGAGTCAGGATTCTTGATAGAATCTTACATTTAAAAAATATTGCCAACTTCGTTTCTTGATTATGACACCAGTTTTAAATAATTATCGTTCGGCTGTTGTTATGAATGTTTAAAAAAAAATTAACATTCCAAAAACATTTTGCACATTAAAATTAGTTATCAATTAAAATAAAACAGCAAAACTAAACCATTAAAGAATACACCAGTCATATACATATTCTTCTTCATAATAAACAATTAAACCAAAGCCAAAACAACTGCTAATGGGTTTTTTCTAAATGTCAATTGAATCACGTTTTTATAGACGGTTTATTTTACACAATAAAACCGATGCCATTTACTATTTTTGTTTTGAAAAAAGGGGTAATTTGCACGGTTGCAGCCACTTGTAAACATTAAATTGTATGTATATTGTTTTACGAATTAAATGACAACATCTGCTAAAAGAGTGCAGCTTTAAAGGCGTAACATCAAAAAAAAGGGGACTAACTGAAAATAATTTTACAATTTTAGGCTAATTTCATACATAGTTCAATTGTCAAATATATTACCATAAGATTTGTATGACCAAAAAGAATTAAAGACAAGAAATTAGTTTCTTAAAGCAAACAATTAAAAGGTACTTCGCAACGCTTAGTTAACCATTAGGTTTATTACAGTAAAAAAAAAGTAAAACTAATTTTATAGCATTAAAAGCAAAAAGTATGAATATCTACTATAATATAATACTCCCCATTATTTCTAAGACTCTGCTTTATAAAAATCATTTTATTGTCATACTTTAGTGAAGAAGATTTACAATTGAATTGCAAACCAACTAACCTCAATATAGATTATCTAGCTAAAAAGGTTAAGTTAAATTACCAAGGATAGTTTTTATTTAGAGAAAAAAATATTATATCTTATTGTAAATTCAAATAAGCAAAATTTAAATGTTAACTATAATTATGTTTTTATTTTCTTTTTTCTATTTTTTGCTTAAAGGGACGTGATGCTACACCTTACTTGGAAAGAAATCGTGTTGGTAGAGATGCTATTGATTCAGCGGCCGCTCTAACCGATATGGGTAAATATTTGTTCCGTGAGAGAAGATTACCCGTCTATGATATAGCCGTAGCCATAACAAAGTAAGTTGACATAATGACATCTCAATAAAAAGCATTCAGTGGCAGCCAAGGAATGCACTACCAAGGAATTAAAAAAAAAAAACGTCAGAATCTTATTTTTCTTTTTCTTCCTTTTTCTGTCTATAAAAAGAATACTCTTTAAATGATTTAAACTTCTTTAAATCGTGTTTTTCTTGAATGTATATTTACAATTTTTTTAAATCCCTACAATTTTCCTGTATATAAAACTTTAGGTATGATATGTGTCGAAGGCGTAAAGGAGGTCGTTGTACCAAAGGCACAGCGGGTAAAATATTTAAATAGTTATTTATTTTTTTAAATTAATACATATTGTAGTTGTGTTTTTTATATATATACAATGCACTAAAACGTATTGACACCAAATAATATACAAAAGTAGACAAAAATAACATTTTAAACATAAAGACACAATAAATATTAAATAATATTAAACATTACAAGCAACTAAATAAATTAAAGGCTACATTACTCTACCGTAGATGTAAACGTAAAAATATAAATGTAAACGGAACGTATGTGAATGGTAACTAAAAAAACGTCAAAGTAGCAAGTACTTTGTTATTGTTTTGTACGCATCAACATCTGTGATGTCAATTACACATATTCATATATGCAAAACAAATTGTACAATTAATAAACTTATTACAGCGATTTTTTACACAGATTTAGTGTATTGAAATAAAAAGCTGCTCTTACAGCTGTCACGTAAAAACGTAGAGCGACAATATTTGATTTGGTTAGTAGGTTACTTTAAGTACGATTACATTCATTAGTTATATAAGCAAAACGTATCAGCTGATTCGTTACATTTACGGTAGACTAATGGAGCATTAAGTATATTTTAAGACACAAAAATTACACTTATAATATCTCTACTAACACATACAGTTAGTAAATGAGAACTACTAAAAACAAAAAAAAAATAATAATCAGCTTTTTAACAATGGTTTGTTATGGAGTTAAGAGTATATATTCGGTTAGTTACGATCATATAAAAAAATACATTTTACCATAAAATGTGAATGAGTAAAAATACTTGGAAAGTACAAATGTTTTATTGTTATTGAACAAGCCATTAATTCATGGATGGTTTAATAATAATGTCGTTTATATTTCTGCTGCAAATAGGTATATGAAAAGGAAATTGAGATTAACACATTCCCTGGTAATATCAATGAACACACAAACCATTGCCACGATGTACGAATTAATCTATAGGATTGGATAACATACCTGCCACCGATAACCTAGAATCTACATGAGAGATTTTTATATTATGACAAACAACAAATTCTTGTCATAATAAGAATTTATTACGTGTAGACCAAATGTAGACCCTACGTAAGGACCTTCTCTCTTGTAAGCTATCGAGTAGTTGTAAAGCTCCGAAAAAAATCGATAACTAATTGGCATTAAGTTGAAACCATTTTGGTATAAAAAGATTAAATGTTTATTATGTTTATGTTTTCTATTAAACAAACGGTATCAAAAAGACAATATCGAAAATTGCCAATATGACCACAACCGTGGTGGACATTGGATCGAATTCTTTTTTCTTTCCTTCAGTGTATTGTATATCGGAAAGTACAAATCACCTTTCTGGCAATTTACAGATTACAGCCAATACCCATTTCTCACCTCTTGAAGCCAGAAAAAAATCGATCCAATTTTTTATACCTGATTCGGAAGTAAAACGTATTACAGCTAATGAAGGGAGGCAAATGTTCGCGGATGTGGCAATCAGTTAATCTTGTTTTCTCACGCTCACGCGCGGCCCACATAAAAAAGTTTAAACAAATTCAACTCTAACGCGCGACCGCGTCTCACAGCATTGTCAGATTAAATTTATAATAATGTTTTAAATTTGTTCCTTGTAAATTTTTGTAAACAAATGATTGATTTTTAAGCTGGTAATAATGCTGTTTGGTTGCATATTCTGGCCACTTTCCGTTCAGTGATCTCTTCAAAGGAATCAATTGTTCGGTAAAGATCTCAATTGACACCCTTCTAAGCCCTTCAAAGACGTTGTCGGTATGTATATTCGACTTTGGTGTTGATTTTCTTGGTTGTCCGGGCTTCATATACGATTTTTTCCATTTTGAATTATCATAATGAATCCACACGCCCATTACAATTCGACGCAGAAACGATTTAATTTTGTGGCACTGAAATAGCATTTCAGACCTTCAAATCACCTTTCTTTCTTTTAGCTTCAGTTCGTGAGCTTTTCTAGAGCTTTTAAAAGTCTAGAAATGACACATTTTGAATAAGAAAGCCTAATTCATACATTCAATACTTTATCCAAATTTCAACTCAATTATTTGTACTTTTGCCAATTTACAAAATAACTAAAACACTTTATGGTATAGATCAATTAATTATCTTCAATATTATAAAAAAAATATTATACACAATTATGTTTAATATGGGTTTAGATTAGGATATATTTAAAATTTTAGAATAATCTACATACATATTTCAAAATACCGGCATACCTTGTCTTTATATGCCTCTTTCATTTTCTCTATTTCTATTACTTCTCTTCTCTTTACTTTTACCTTCCCTCTTTCCTTTTCTTAATTTTTTCTTTTTATTTCTTTTTACTGCTCCAAAAAACAATATTATTGTATTAAAAAAAATATGATATCAATTTTTCACTTACATTTTGTGTAAACTTCTTAATTTAGACTTGATATGTGCAGACGTACCTCCGCATATGGAGAATGTAATCGTGGTACAGCAGGTAATAATCGCAACTGAAATGAATCAAAGAAATTTATAGTTTAAAATATTAGCACGATCTGTTGTAATAATTTTTTTTATAAACTTCTTTCAAAAGCGTTTGTTTTTCCTTCTCCTCAAAGGAAAGCAAAACAATAAGCACGTGTATAGCAAAAAAATTAAAAATCATCAAAATCTATTGTAAAAAGTTTTAAATTTCAGTGTTTTTTCTTATTTATGTGTAAATAATCGAATGAAGAAAAAGATATTTCCGCCATTTTTTTATGTAAAATAACCTCTGAATGAAATTCTATTGTCATAATTAATATTTTGTAAGTGTTCTCTTCTACGTTTTATTGTCTTTTAGAATTTTTTTCCGCCATGATTTGTGTTTCTTTAACAAATCTTTATATGTGGAATGTTTATTATTTTGTAAATCATAAAATTTGTTTTTCCAAACTGATATCTATTAAACATTTAGTAAGGAAAATTTTTCAAAAATTAAATTTTCTATTTTGGAATGTTTGCCAAATTCTTTCTACATACTCGATCTCATTTAGCCAAATGCATGTTTTTTAATTTAACCTAATTTTTTATATAATATATATTAATATAAAATAGGGTTTTGGTCTACTTATAAGGGCAAATAATTATTTACTATTAAAATTCACCTTAATTCACGACACTTTAATATACATACACTAATAAAGCTTTAAATAACACTTAATAAATTCATCACGTTTTATTAAACACTTAAAATTGCTTTATTTATACAGCTATTTATTAGTTATTAACAATTTAAATTTGAAACTAATTGCTGGTAAAAGAAATTTCCAAAAACAAATGTGTTAAAACATTTTGTGGTTTAATTATTTCTTTTTTCAACAACTAGTTTTAATAAATTTTTAATAACTACTTCCTCTTATTATGTTGTTAATAGTCTAATATTTCAACTTTTTTTTTTTTTTGTTTTTCCTTCGTCTAATTTTAAAAAAATAAATAAAAAATAATAATCCATTGAAAATAAGGCTTTGCCTATGTTGGCGGCGCTTGTGTGGTAAATAAACGTTTGGAAAAAGTCAACAGTGTTGCTATCATTGAGGATACTGGCGGTTTCAGTGGCATCATTGTTGCTGCTCATGAAGTGGGCCATTTGTAAGTAAATTTATATATTAACGAAAAATTATTACAGTGTACATATGTATACAATTAAAATATTTTATAAAAACAAAGTAGTTGTTAATTGAATATTGAAATTTCCGTTAAAAATACTTAAACTTTACAAAGTGAGACAAACTAGTTTTATCTGTCTTTTTAATTGGAATTTATGCATATCCGCCTTAATTATAAATATTTATTATTTATTTTTTTTTTTTTTTTTTTGTATTATTTTTTTTACTTGACAGACTTGGTGCTGTTCATGATGGTTCACCACCACCTAGTTATTTGGGTGGACCTGGAGCTCAACGTTGCCGTTGGGAAGATGGTTATATAATGTCCGATTTGAGACACACAGAAAGAGGTTTCCGTTGGTCACCCTGTACAGTGCAAAGTTTTCATCATTTCTTAAAGTAAGTTAAAATACTAAAATAATGTTTGTGATTATTTAAAATCGTATTTAAATTGATGGTGAATACTCAAAAAGGCTCGTTAGATTATTTGAATGTTATGGATTAGTTCGCTACCACTAAACCATTAAGATATTTTAATAAATCTTCTTAGGAGTCAATAATTAAGCAATATCAATTCTCTTTTCCTTTTCGGCAAAAAAAATCAATTGTCCTCAAAACGTATATAAAAATTTTCAAAATATATTTGTGCTTGGAACTTTATTTTCTTTTTAATAGTGATTTAACATTAATTTGAGGATTATTAACAAATAGGCTTTAAGGCTCCATTACTCTACCGTAAATGTAAATGTTTACGGAACGTAAGTGGATTGTTACTTAATAAAACATAAATATAGCAAGTGTTTTGTTATTTTGTATACATCAACATCAGTGATATCAATTAGACAAATATCCAGTAAGTCTTATTATTTGAAAATTGTTATATTAATTAAAGGGTTATTATAAAAAATAAATTATTCGTTTATAACAAGAAATTTAGTTCTAAAGATATTGCTTTAAGTCTATGGTTTATTTTAAAACATTTAAACAAGTTTTTTTTAGCAAAGAAAATTATTCAACTCGTTTACTTTTTACAAGGATTTTTTACGCTGATTTGATGTATTAAAATAAAAAGTTGTTAACACTGTTCTTAGAGATGTCACGTAAAAAAGTAGATCGATCTAATTTGATTATATTTATGAATATCTGCATACACATATCTCTCACAAGCAAAACGTGTCAGCTGATTCGTGACATTTACGGTAGGGTAAGTCCGGGTTCACACACAGCAATTTTTCTTGCCGCAATTCTGACTTCGTAGGCGAGAGAAGCAAAGAGAATATAAAAGTTTACTCTTCCATTCTCCTCTCTCTTCTATAAACTCAGAATTGCGGCAAGAAAAATTGCTGTGTGTGAACCAGGACTATTGGAGCCTTTAACAAGATTTCCTTTCATTCCATAATTATTGTTCTTTAAGCAGTGTCCAGACAAGCCACTTAAATAAATAAATAATTCACCGTTTATACGCAAATTGCACGAAGAAATATATTTCCGTATTTGTAGCGCCAGATGGGAAAAATAAAACTATTATCATTGAAAATTCTATGAACGTAAAAGGAAGTGACAACGCTGTACGTTTTATTTACAATTAGCTTCAATAATCACGATTATTTTCCGTAAGTTTCTAACTTGCAAATATAGTACTCACTCACTGTTTATACAGCAAAATTTTCATATCGCAATATTTTTATTGCGAGTAATTGATGCGTTTAAACGTAATAATAGACCCGTCGTTAGAAAATTTTGACTTCACGATAATAAAATTAACTGTGCAATTGACTAAAGCAGTATTTTGAAAACTGAATTTTTAATAATAAAGTAAAAACTGCGTACGAAAAAATCCTTGCACATTTTAAGGTTTATAACTTTTATTATGTAATTTGGGCTTAAAGGGTGATAAAAAGTACGTTATGGCGGGCTTTTTACAAAAGTAACCGAATACACAATAAATCTCTTACGTAGTGTCTACATTGGACAATTTTTTTATCAAGACAAACGTATAAATCAGTGCGAATCTGTACAAGGAAGCCTCAGTTAAACAGCTGATTTTTATTTTTGGTTGTTACAGCTGTCAAATTGCATACATAAAAAACATTAATGAATTCCCCATATGGTTGTTTTTCTGCAACACTTGCCGCATTCCATAAATTTTGGTTAAAATTTTCTAATATAGACACTACACAGAAAAAAATTTTAATTTTACATAGAAAAACCTTAAATTCAATTTCAATTAGGAATAATACATATTAAATTATTTTGTTAATTAAAATTCGACCTATTAAAAAATATTAAATTCAATTAATCAAATTACCGCTTATTTTATTGATTAATTTATTAATTAATACAATAACAAAAATAATTGAAAGCCATTAAATTGTTTGATTTTAAGCCTTATCGGCTTACAATTATTTTTATTATTAGTAAAAAATATCATAAAATTTAAGCTTCGGTCAATTGAATAATTGATACAATCAAAAAGTAATTTTAATAGTTTTTATATTTGATAAATCGTTAAATAGTCCATATTTTGTAAGCTTTAAACAAATCAAAATTTCAGATTCGGATTGACCTATTAGTTTCATTTTTATAAGCTAAATGGTATGCTCTAAATTTTAAGTGCGCAGTCCTTACTTAAACTTAAAAATATTATTTAATTTTTACTTCAAATCCCTAAATAAATTATTTATATTTCCTACAACAGTGGAGACACAGCAACATGTTTGCATAATGCTCCCCATGAAGATAGTGCTTTGGGTCGTTCACTACCCGGTACACTGCTGTCATTAGATGCTCAATGTCGAAGAGATCGTGGTACTTATGCCTGCTTTAAAGATGAAAGAGTTTGTGCGCAATTGTTCTGTTTCGATGCACAAACAGGTTATTGTGTAGCATATAGACCTGCAGCCGAAGGTTCATCTTGCGGTAATGGATTGGTAAGTTTTAAGATTTTTAAATTTAAAACTTTTATTAATTATATAATTAAATTAATTTTCAGCATTGTTTGGATGGACGGTGTACACCTTTGCCCTCAAATGTTATACCACATTATGGTAATCAATATCGTTTAGGATACAAGTAAGTAATATTTTTAAAATTACAAAGAATTTAAAAATTTGTTTTTAGCTTAATATTAAATTAAATAATTGGGCAGAAGTTTTATATAGAAGGAATTGGCTGAAGTAAGAAACACGAATTTTAAAAATAAAGCACTAAAACAAAAGTTATAAGCACTTTTACATAAACAATTAAATGCCTATGATAAATGCCAAAGAACAAAATTTTTTTAATATAAACAATTTACCTTTTTTTTATTTTTTTACACTTCTACCTCTTTCAACACTTTTAAACTTCTACACACTTTCCTGTAACTATCAAAAACCTAAAACCAAACAAAAAAAAACATTTCGTTTAAAACAAATCTACACTGACTTAATGCTTTACAACCAATACCAAAAACACAATCAATACTACAAAACCACAAAAACTACACCAACATACACTGCAACAAATGAAAAATCTTTTTGAAATTTTTATAAAGATCCAATGAGGCTATTGGTGATGATTATGAAAATAAATCAAAAGATACGAATACTAAAGAAGATGAGGACGATGATGATGAGGAAGAGGATGAAGATGATGAGGAGGAAGAAGAAGAAGATAGTAGTGAAGAAGAGGAAGGGGGCGAGGAAGATGAAGATAATGATAATAAGGGGGAAAATGATAGCAATTATAGTGATAATCAAACCTCTACTAATATTAACGCTAATAATGATGATGATGATGATGAACAATATTTAAACGAACCTTTTATTGACTTTAATAAAAAAGAACACATTTCTAATGATAAAAATAATAATAACAATAATCATATTGATTTACGCAATGATAATAATGTGGATGAAACTATGCTTAAAACTAAAGACGAACATGAAAATTCTTTAAATTCAATTAAATACAAAACAAATCACACACAAAATACAAATTTATTCAATTTGAATACCTATCAGTATTTGGCACAATTGTGGCAAAATTTACAAACTACAACCACAACTAATAAGCCCTTAATGGGTTATCAACACCACCAACAACCAATACCCGAACAGGTACAGCTTCAGGTCAATAAGGGTCAGGGTTATGTGGTGATCAAGACAAGTACTAAATCTAGCATAAGCAGTAGCAGTGAAAGTACACGAAATCATAACAATAATATTAATAATGCAAATAACAACAAATTGACAGCAACTACAATACAACCAACAAATCAAACACCACACAACACTTTAGACAACACAACCACAACACCAAAAACTACAACCACCATCACAACTACTTCTACACTCTTAAAAAGTTTACGCAAACAATTTCAATACTATTTAAAATTATTGCAAGAAAATAATAGTAATAATTATAATAATAGTAGTAGCAATAATAATCGCTATTTAAAAAATAATAACAAACCAAATTACAATAGACAAACAATTTTGCCTTCTAAACCTTATAGTAACAGCCTACAAAATGCCGCCAGCGCCACAGCATCAGCAACAAATGAGAACAATGGTCATGAGCAGGAACATGATGATGATGATGAAGAGGACGATGGTGATGCAGCGGTCAATAATGAGGGCGTGAACGGTGGTGAAGATAATGATGAGAGCAATGAAACTATAGAAAAATTAAAACGTAAGTTGTCCATACCCCTAACAACAAAAACTCTGCAACTACAACAGCAGCAACAACAACAGCAATTGCCCACCACTGCCATGCCCTTTACTACTACATATATAGCCACAGCTACACCACGCTATGGCAGTAAATCCACATCTAGTTCAACGGGTCGTAGTAGCTTAGTGACGCCTACATTTTTTGAAAATTATTTTAAGAAAATTCAAAATCAAAATAACAGCAATCAAAAGCCAACTACAACGGCTACTGCTGAGCTTTCTAGAACAGCTGAAAATAAATCCAAATTAAAAAACAACAACAATAATAAAACAAACAATGAAGATAAAGAACTGCAACAACAGCAACATCAACAAAATCATAATAATAATGATGAAGAAGATAAATCTGTTACGACATTTGAGGCACAATTTTTAAAACGTACGCCAATAAATCCTTCTAAAAACGAAGATAATGATGATGCCTACAGTAGTAGTAGTAGTTTAAATACAAATAATCCTTATAATAATAAATCCTATAAAACAACAGCATCCCGTAGTAATAACAATAATAGTAATAATAGACAAAACAAAAACAATAATAGTAATAATAATGAATCAATATTATTGGTAACACCACCAGCAACAAGGCCACAAACGCCTCTATATGTTACTAATTATATTGGTGATAATACACAACAACGTTTAACTACCATCAGACATCAACAACAACTACAACATCAACAACAGGATTTAGCAACAACAACAACATTGCAACAATATAATTCTCATCAACATGTAACAACAACAACTACACAATCACCATCACCACCTCCACCACCCAACCAACAATATGAATCATTATATTTATTATCTAGCACCACGAGAAGACCTAAAATTAAAACACAAAAACTTATACGAAGATTACGTACACATATTAAATGATCAAACAAATCATAAAAAAAAACAAACGATCGATCTTCCAAAATTTTAAAAAAGCAAAATTTTTATTTTGTTTTGAAATACTAAAACTAAAAAAACAGAATTAAATTAATCAGTAAAAGACATACTCAAAACCAATTTTAGTTATGTGCGGTAAGCATTTTTGAAAATGAACAAAAAACCATTCAAACAAATAAAATTCTTACAAAGTACTTCACGCCTCAAACAAAATTAATCAATAAGCAAAATAGCCAAAAGCTACCCTAAAAGTAGACCACAAAAATGCCAAACAACCACCATCACTACTAGATACCTACCATCCAATAAATTAATTTCATTTTAGAAATATAGTACATACATATTTATTAAAAATACTTACTACATACATATGTACTTAAAATAGTATTCTAATACGTAGTTATAAAAGTTATTACTCGTAAAAGCTTTTTTTTTTTTTCAAGTATGTAATTCGATAATTTGAATCAAGTATATTATTTGTAGTTTAATAATGCATTTCCCCTCGAAATTGAAATTAATACAAATGCAACCCTGCTGCATATGAATTTATTATAAACAAAAATTATTTTTATTTATTTAACATATTCATTCTTTTGTCATATCATTAAAGCTATCAAATGATTTGCATGATTCTTAAATTCATTTCTTTTCAGTAGTTGTTATTTAGTCATTTCATTAAAATTTAATTTAATAATAAACTTTAAATATTAAAGAGCCAAAACAAATTAGAACTTATGATTAGGGGGCGGATTTGTATGCATTTATTTTTTTTTTTTTAAATATGCGCCTAAAATTTAATTCAAAATTCAAAATATATCCTAAAAATTAAAAAAAAAATATATATATATGCATTGATTTTTTAGAATTTTTATTAAATAAAAAGGAAAAACAAAAATTATTCTATAAGAAAAAACAAAAATCAGTTCATGGTAAGCTAAGTAATGCATTACATTTTGTATATTTAAAAGCTATTTTGTATATTAAAAAGCTAAAGCTATGTTTTAAAAGATCAATTCTAATCCTTTGTACTTTTTTAAAATTGTACTTTTTCAGATAAAATTTTTCGAATTTATATTCGTGTTTTGTAAGATAGACTTTTATTTATATAGAAAAACATTTTCTTTTACTAAATTGATCAAACGTAAACGATTGTCTATATTGGCGTAAGCAGATGTTATAGGGACGTATTTCAATAGTTGTAATTCAGAAGGAGAGTATTTTGAACGCAGAATAATTGAATTTGATTTTCTCAGCAGCTTTGATTTTCTCAATAGTACTATTAATTAAACTTTTAAGTACTTAATGAATCGAAACCCTCTGATTTAGTTGGAAGAGACAAGAGATTAGATTTAATATTTTTTGATGCTAACGGGTAGTCTCCACTAGAAATGAGATGATGTTTAAACATCATGTTAAAATTATCTGCTCAAATTTCAACGTTTTCAATATGACATACATGCATTCATGTTAATTTCTTGCTTTCTCATTGTTTTGTTGTTGCATTCTACGCACACGCAATAATTTCTTTGTGTGTGTTGGTAAAAAACATTGTGTGCGATGCTTGGTGTTTAAACATGGTTCTTTAAACATTTGCTTTAACAACCTTGTTTAAACATCGAAAAAATTTACATTAACATCAAGTTGAACGGTCTACATTTGCCATTAACATGATGTTAGTGTTAATGTTAAATATTTTATGTTAGGTAAGGACAACGAGTAATACTGGTTTAAAATTTTTTATAGTTTTAAGGCTTCGTTACTCTACCGTAAATATAAATGCAAAAACGTAAATGTAGCCAGTACTTTGTTGTTGTTTTGTACACATCAATATCAGTGATGTTAATTGCACATATTTCCAGTAGATCAAATTTAAATTGAAAATCGCTAGATTTATTGGCTTGTATTTTAGCGATTTGTATACAAAACGAAATATGTGCTTTTATGAAAAAAATTTTAAACTTTAAATTAATGATTCGACTCTGCGTCTTGTTGAAATTATTTTAACAATTTTTTTATTGAAAAGCAAAAAAAATTATCCAATTGATAAACCATTTACAGCGATTTTTTACGCAGATTATGTATATTAAAATAAAAAGCTCTTTCAATTATATCTGTTTTCCATTTTCAACGAATCAATGTGATGAAAATTTGTATAGGTTTCAACGAAACTGAAATAGATAAGACACCACGAATGCTGATGAAGTGCGTAGTAGCACAGAAAATACGCATTCCATACTGCTGGTGTGTCTAATTATAGTCCACAAACTCTGCTTTGATACCGCCAAGCAGAGACAATAAGGCAATTTACGATTGTAAACTTTTTTTAAATTATTATGCACCTCCTCTACTACTCGATATAGTGCGGTGGCTAATTCGTTTCAAAAAAAAAGTTCTGAAAATCAATACAATTTCGAAAAATCTTTTCGAATCGAAATTCACAATAACCTCCCAGGTTACAAAATTTTTTGATAAAAAATCGTAATGACTTATTCGATCATATATGGAGCCGATAAATATAAGAGAAATTGCTTTTTGTTAAAGACCTTCCCCTACTTAATAACTTGTTTGAGAATAACCGCTAAATGAAAGTTAAAAATCGCTAGAACACCTGTTATGTGCATTAGAAAAATAAAACTTTAACGAAAAAGTTAAAGAAAAATGAAAAAAAAAAAAAATTAAAAATATGCGAATTTATATGCATTAGGAGAAATATGCATTAACGAATCGATGCCATTTTCTAGTAAAATGTATGATTCGGATAGATAAGAAGATAATATAGTTTTTAAATGCTTCAGAAAAACATACATTCGCATTAAAATCAGCCCCCTACTTATGATATTTTCATTAAAATCGGTAAATCACCATTTTTTTAAATACCTGTAGCTACATTTTTAAAGAAAATTAAAAATTACTTATATTTTTTTATTACAATCCCATCCAATCATATTTTCCAAAATTTTCCATTTGAGTCGAAATTAATTCAACTGTTATGAGATCATTTTTAAAAAATTGTTTTTATTTTTAAATGCAGGAATGATACATCCCACATTGGGGTAAAAGGGGTCGAAAATGGTGTTTAATTCCAGGAAAAGTAATAAAAATATTTTAATGATTAAATATTTTTATTTATTAACAAGTCAAAAAATGCATTTTAGAATTCTAAATTTTTTAATAACAGAATGGTAATGTCCGTCCATCCGTCTATACATTGGGGATAATGGGTCAAAAATGTAAGAAGCTCAGCTTCTTATATGTATGTAGGATCCATAGAAAACAACTAGAAATCCAACTCTGTATAAATTACTTCTGTAGAAAATTCTACTAACACATACAAAGAGTTTTTGACAGCTGAGTTAGGCTTTTTGAGAGCAATTATGACTTCTAGTTGGTAGGGTCCCCCTTCCAAACTTTAAATTTTACACTCCTCTCTGCTACGCCTATGTGATTAAAAGTCAGAGATTGCTTACACGGCTATATGTACTATTTAGCAGAATCATATGAGATCAAACAACCTGTAATATTTTAAAAAATTAGGACAATTAAAAAAAATAATAATAAAAATATTAGGGAAAAAAACTTAATATTGAAATACTTGAGGAGAAACACACTAAACTACATAAAGTTAATAGTTCCATTTTTAAATTGTGCTTTAAGAAAGCATTTATATGAAATTCGTTTTTTTTTCCAATATCTAAAAAACTTTTACAGCTCAGCTTTAAAAAAACATCTTAGACCAATGATTCTTATTGCTGTTGATACACAATTTTGTCTATTTTTATTTGATTCCCATTTTATTAATCACCCTAACCCTCCTATTATTGAAACTCCTTATAAGAACCCATTCTAGAATGAATCTGAAAAATCAAAAACGCTATTTGAAAACTAGTAATGCATACGTTTTCAGAAATAAAAACATTTTTGTAGAAAATAGTGCTTTTTAATTACTTTTTTGTAATTATAATTAAAATTAAAATATATTATACAAAGTATTATTATATTTTACTCCCTTTTAATTATCATTTTTACTTTAAATGAACTTCTTACATCCAAGCAACTATATTATGATTGAAAATAATCATAATATAGTTTCTAAATAATCATAATTTAAATTCCAAAATTATTTTTATGCTTTTAACATTAAACTCAAAAGGACTGTTCATAAAAAAACAAGTGAGTGAAACATTTTATGATTAGGAACTGTTACAATAATAATCCAAAGAGAGGTTCATGAATTAGTTATGCATGCATTTTAGAATTATTCTTAATGTTAAAATATTTTTTAGAATTGTATTTTCTAATTACATCTATATTTTTTAGAATTGTATTTTCTAATTACATATTATATTATATTTTTGAAGTATAAATTATTTTATTTTATCCAAAGCGTTCTTGCATTTCATTTTAAAACACACAAGTACTTTGACACTAAAATAGTATACCGGTAATATCAATTTTGAAGTCACTTCTTTGTATTACATACACAGAAAAAATTATTACCGTTTTTTTTTACAATTAACTCAGTTTTTTTTTTTTTTTTTTTTTTTTGCATCAAAGTTTAATAAAAATATTTAAGAAAAAATAAAATAAAAATAAATTTTAGTAGTATTTTCTTTCCTATATACATTTTTAATTCATTCAATCATCCACTTGATTGATTTAATTAATTTATTAATTGGAAATATTTTTCTGTATCTCATTTTTTTAAGTTTTTAGTATTTAATATATAATTATTTTGGTGAGAGGTGCAAATTTAAACAAGTTTATAATTGAATGAATTATTTTCATATATATTTGTTAATTGGTGACTTTTTTCTGTGTATAATTTAAAAGATTTGTTTTTTAAAATAATGTATACAACTTTTTATGACTTAAAAATTTATTTTAGAATAATTCTGAAGAATTCAAAAACGGGAATCGAGAACTAGTTGTACTTTTTGTATCCAAAAGCAAACTAATAATATTATTATTGAAAATATTTATAATAACGCAGAAACAAATTTTTCGGAAAAAAAATTAAATTAAATTATTAATCAGAATTTTAAAATGATTTTAAATATTTTTATAATTAAATAAATTACTCAAAATTTATTCTATTCTAATAAATTAAATTCAAATTTTACATAGAAAAATCAAAAATCCTATTTCAATTACGAATAATACATATTAAATTATTTTATTAATTCAAATTCAATCTTTAAAAAAAAATTATTTATATTTGATTAATTTAATAATTGATACAATAAGAAAAATAATTGCAAGTCTAAAAATTTTTCTATTTTAAATTAAAAAAATAATAGAAAATTTTAATTTTGATCACTTAAATACATGATTGATTCAATTAAAAAAGGAATTGGAATAGTTTTTATCTTTGATATATCGTTTAATAGACCATATTTTTTCTGTGAACTAGAAATTAAGAAATAATTTATTATCCATCACACACTTTAATTGTTTTTCGTTAAATTAGTGATTAAAAAATTTTATGATTAAAACTCATTTGGGAATGAAACTTAAAAAGATATGCATGCATTTTAGAATTATTTTTAAAAATAAAAACTTTTTTTGTATTTCTTTTAAAATTTGTTTTCTACACACATAAATAAACATTGATTGATAAATTACATTTCATTTCACTCTTTTAAAATCATCTTACCATATTCTCTGTCTTTGTTAAAATTTGAATCAGCATTAGAAAACTCATACTACTTATAATCGCCTGCATGACATTTTTCAAATGATCAAATTAGTAAAAAAGAAAGTATCATAAATAAAATAGAAATAAATTAAAATATCTAATTATTATTAAATCTTACATTTCAACATTTAAAAAAATAAAAAACACCAAATACATTATCAAACACTTAGTTACATCAACTTTTAGAAAATCGAGAGAAAAACAGAACAATTAAACACAAGCAAAATCCACTACACCAACCACCTACTTACCACAAAACAACAAAAATAAAATACACTGGAAGAAAATCAAGCATACATACAAAATAAACACCATACATACACATTAATCACAGCATGAATCATAAGTAATATATAGAAAATATAACCGATAAAATAGAATTTGAAACATACATATATAAAAGTACATAGTATGGACATTATGGATTAAAATAAATCATAAAAATCTAATCATAAAATCATACAAAACCAGTTATAAAGCATTAGATCCTTATTAGACCTAAACATATTAAAATATATAAAACAAAAATATAAATATAACTACTAAAACTGGTAAAAAGTTGCCTCTAAAATGTTATACATTTATATAAAAATTATGATAAATATTTTTTATAAACATATTGCTACATACATAACTATACGAAATGGATAAAGGATTTTAAAATGCTAAATGGAATTGCAGTAATTGCTGATACAAAATGATAAACATAAATTAATAATATTTATTTGAAATTAAACAATTAAATGGATTTACACGCACACACAAAAAGCATGTGGGGCCAAAGCTACTGGATTTTTTGAATTTAAACAAAAAATTCATTAATAAATCATATATTTATTTATTTTAATTTGATTTTAAAAAGCCTTGACTTAACCTTGCCTGATCATATATTTAACAAACATTTTTTAAGATTTATTTTCATAATTATTTAATAATTTTTATTATTTTCTTTTTATTTTTCTTTATTTAGTGGTTAATTGGAAAGCATTTCCGTTTTGATGATGTCTGATGATTTACTAAATACCTGATGTGTTTTGTTTTTAATGCTGCCTTAGACTATAGACATAAATACTTAATGAATTTATGTTAATTTAGAAGAAAAAGGAATTTTTAGTTTAAATTATATGTATATTCATATACAAAATACTCGTAATATATGTGTGTAAGCATCGTCATCATTAAACAATTCAACCAACAAACCATCCATCGTCTTCAACTTAATCCTAATTTTAACCCAATCACTCAATCATTGAACAACATTGCTCGTTTATTGTATTGTAAAGGAAAAAAACAAAAAAACAATTGTATAAAGTAATTGCCATTAATTTTAATTATTTTTCAATTAAATTCAAATTGAATATTGTTGATAAGAAACTAAATAAACAAAAAACAAACCCTCTTTTTGTTAGAAAAACTCAAACAAAAGATCAAGTTTTTAGCTAGAATTTATTAATTTTATATTGTATATGTATACATATTATTTTATTTTTATTATTATAATATTTTTTATTGTTTTATGTTTTATTGTAAATTATAATTTAATTTTATATATTATATATAAATATACATATATTTTTGTTAAGTTAAGCTTTTAAAATATTATTTTATTTTTAATTTAATTTTAATTGAAAAAAAAAAAAAACAAAAAAGAAAAATATGAAATATGAAAACAAAAAACAAACCCTCTCTAAAATATTCAACATAATTTGGCTTAAAAAGATATTGTAAATTATATATAAAGTTAAGAAGAAAAACAAATAAAATTTGAAGAAAACAAAAATCTAAATTAAAATAAAAATTAGTTTTTATTATAAAAAGAGTTAATTTTAGGGGCGTATGCTTATTATAATTGATTAATATTGATCATACGTTCACTTAGAATTCTAATTGTATTTTATATGAGAAATACCGGGATTTCCCGTCCCGGGATTCCTGGGAAATTTACAATTTTGCATGTCACGCTTTCCCGGGAAGAAGACTGCTTGAATTTTAACAAAACTATATACATTTTATTAATTTTTAAACAAAATTAAACTAAAAATCCAGCTAGGAACTAAATCTTAACGACAATTTCATTAAAAATTCTGTATGTACAATTTATTAAACGGTTTATTTGGGATGACTTTATGACATTCATTCAATTAAGCATCTTAATAAAATGTCATCATTAAAAACCAGCTAGCGAAAAAGTATAACTGACTGAAAGAATATAGTAGACATTTTAAATATATACCTATACTTTATAGTATAGACAACATGAGGAATTTGTCTCACAGAAATTTGACAAAACATTAACATTAAAAATTAAGAGAAAAAGTAGAAGTAATATGAAAACGAACTATTTCATATTTTCTTGATGTTCTCGTTTGCACTTACGAACAAAAATAATCGAATTCTTTTCACTTAAAAATATGTAAGTGAAAGCAATTCGAATGCATTTTTTCTCTAACAAATAAAGATTAATTGTAAAATAAAACGACAGATAAAAAAAAATTGAATTGTTATTTATGTAAATTTACATTTTTTAATAATATTAAAACCATTATTATATTAAAAATTTAATTTAAAAAAAATGTCCTTAATTTCCCACACATTTTGAGAAAAATCCAAAAACATTTTTATTCTACTTTTTTTGCTAAAACATCTGTAAAATTCTTTCTGTGTAACTAATTTTTTTAGTTGTTAAAGCAAATGTGAAAACGGGAAAAGAAATTTTTTATTCCGTGTGAAATTTATATTTTATGTGGATTTAAAACATTTCGAAAAGGGAACACATTCAATAATTTTCAACTCGAAAGCTAAAAATAATATTCTCTATTATGTTCTCTATGACGTCTGATCGGACCTATAAAATGAAATCTTATGTTTTATTAAGGATATTAATAATCAACAAATTGAAACTTAAAGATCTTTTTTTTTTAAGATACATTTAAACCTACCATAAATTATGAATAACATTTAAGTCAAAATATTTTTAAAATATAAACTACGTTTAAATTTGATTGAGGTATTGAAGCTAAAAACAATTTAATACCGTTTGAACTAACGTTTGAATCACCTCTAAGGGTTTCGGAAAAAATGATCATCAGCCAATACTTTAAGAATTAATAAACTCTTTTTAGTGGACTTTTAAAAAATTTAAATTTTATAATTATTTACGAAACTCGCTTAAAATTTGATCGAATAATATCAATGTCTGAATAAATATTTGGTTATTAAATTTTTGATATCTCTACTTTCTGTCGTAAATACGACATTGTTTTATGGTTTATATCTTTTAAATAAAAATAATAATATTACTTAATATTGTTTCGATACCCACTAAACTCTTTCACGATTGTCAGTATTCAAGTATTCAGTAGATTAACCAATAGTCGAATTTCATTTTCTCTTTACAATCCTATTTCAAATCCTGCAAAAATTCATATCCTATTTGGGTCTCAGTTGTTCAACTAATGTACTCTCATTAGTTGAACATTATATTATAATGAAATACTTAACACAGTGGGGTTAATCGTAAAATATCGGTCCAAAATTGGCCCAAAGTGTAATATTAGTTGCCTCCCCAAGTTTTGATGCACATATACAATGGTGTAGGGTATCATATGGTAGGTCTTGACCGACTATATCTTTTTCTCTCGTTTTTTATGGACGTGACTAATAAAACTAGAGAATGGTTTGTGCAATTTTTATAAATGAAACGCAAAAAGATGCAGAAGAAAATTGTCTTCAAATTAGATCAAAATTATTATTATTATTTTTTTTTTTTTTTTTTTTCAATAAATTCAGAGTTAAGAATCAAAATTTTCACGTTTTTTTACATTTTTTTTTTTTTTTTTAATTTTTCGCTTCTAATTTCGGCATTACTACGGAAATAGTAAGTGAACAAAAAGATTATGTGAATTTTAATCGGCATCTATTAAGCTTAGTTTATCTAAAGTGGACAAACCGTTCTCGGGGTCATAGTTGTCATGCACATAATAAAATTAAGGTACTAATAGAAATAAGCGAAAGCATTTTAGCCTCAACTACATAGAATACTTTCGCTTCAACTGCGACTGACAGTTAAGTTAAACACATGCATTTATATTGAGCGGAACCAAATCAGTACGCCAAACTTCTGCGTGAAGTACTTAAAAGATGAAAAATGTTCAACTTTGAAGTGCCGAAGTACGTAAATATATTTTGTCGGTTGTTTTATTCTTATTTTAATATTTTTTCGTTAAGTCGGAAATTTTAATTTACAATTCATTATTTCAACTGAGAACATAATAGAATTTTTACATCTTTATATTTTATTATACAATATTTTAATAACAAAATAATGCAACGACTGGATTAATATCATTTATGTGTTGCGTAGCTGTCAGTCGCAGTTGAAGCAAAAGTATTCTATGTAGCTGAGCCTTTTCTTGTTTAGTACGTTAAATTCCATCTTTTTTTTAAGAAAAAAAATTCCCAGTTAACAATTAATTTGGAATTATTCGCTAAAAACCAAGGTTGGAAACCGAAACGAATAACGGTATCGGTAACGGTATCGGTATTCAATTTATTTTTATTTCGGTAACGGTATCGATAACGGTATTTTAAATTATATCGGTAACGGTATACCGGTACCGAAAGAAAAATACCGGTAAATACCGTTATTATTAAAAAAACTGGAAAAATCTTAAAAAAGTTAAATTTTTAAATAATTTTTAATTAAATTTCACGAAAAAATTATTAAATTACATATTTGTATATTTAATTTAATAATTTTCTCTTGAAATGTTTGAAATATAAATATTTTTCGTTAGAGAACTTCATAAAATTTTTACAATTGCTTGTTTTATGGCAACAAAGCATTTAGGAACATTAAACTCGACTTCTTAAAGACAAATTGGTATAATTTTTTGCAGTAGAGTGAAGTTAAAAATTTGGACAAAATTTGTATTTACCACAGATTTTAATAGACAAAAATTTTTCAATTCATTTTGCAAAAACTTTTCAAAAAAAGCTAATTTTATTATACAAATTGAAAAATGTAAAATTATGCAAAAGATCTGTGGAGTAGCACAAAAAAAAACAGAATACCATGAAAAGGAACTTTTGGACGAGAGATTTTGTAGAAGAGAAATAGTGCTCTAGCAAGAAAGTTGTAATTATGTTCCATTTACTCACTAGAAGTTTTTAAAGTTGCAGGATTAAAACGACTCGCCATAAGCATGATTGAATGAAAGTAAGATATTCAAACTCTAAAAACGCTCAGGAGAAATTACTTTAATTATCTCTTCAATTATTAGTTTAATAACTAAGATCAAATAAGAGATGCAACTATCCAATATCAGGTTTAAACAGAGTTGTAAATGTACAGAGAAAAAGAAATTTAAACAATTGTTATTGTACTGATTTTTCAAATTAAATGAATTCTGACTTATACATTGTGAAACACGTTTTTGGATATCCGCACAATCGTTATTCATACATATATCAGACATGTATCAAAAAATGTTGTTTTTGAGGCAGAAAATTAAAGACATTTCATATTCTTTATTTAAAATTTTTTACACAAGAATTTATGAAAAATCACTTAAAAATTTAGAGTTTAATAATTTTTAAAGTAGTGGCTGATAAACGTCTTAACCGAAATCGTTTGAGGTAATTTAAATGTTAGTTCAAATGGTATGAAATTGTCTGTAGATTCAATAGGGTGTTCCATCAACATTATTGAAAATAATTAAAGTGTATCACATATTGAAACGTATCTACCTAAATTGTGAAATTGATCGAATAAAATATTTTCGAAAAATGTCAACTTCTTATAATAATTGGAACATAACGCTATAAGGTCTCACATGACTATCTTTTTCTCTTCACATTCTAAACGTTTTTTCCAAATTTCTAGAGATTAATTCTGGATGTTGTCCATACCAAAGAAAAATGTATATCGTATATTTAAAATGCCTACAAGATCCTTTCAATAAGTTTAAGTTTTATCTTGCTGTTTCTTGGTGCTGACACAATGTTTATTTCAATCCACCTAAGATTCATTCTATACAAGCAATTCAAAGAATAATGAAATTATATGTATACATAGTTCCCAGCTGGATTTAGCATATTTTATTATATTCGTTAAACAAATTTTGAAAATATATAACCTTTTGTTGAAATTCATGCAATTTTCTTTCACTTAAGTGCTTTTAAAATTCCCGGAAATTACGGACAAAATTACCTTAGAGAGGGACATGAAAAATCGCAAATTTCCCGAGAAATCCTGGTATGCATTCTTCAAAGATAGCCCAAGTTGTAACCTTCTGAAGAACATTTGTCGGTCTTTTGGAGAAACCAAAATTAAGGAAAGAATCTTCATAGAAGCAAATATCAAAACCTATCAATAATTTCAACAGTACGTTCAAATGATAAATAATTGAGATCATATTAATAAATAATAATAAAGCATTTTTTTGTGTTCGCAGTAAGACTTTTTATCAAATAGAATTCGCATAAGGTTTAAGGCATTGAAACCTCTTTAAAAATATATTTATTGCAATCTATATAGCAAAGAAGTGAACAATAAATGTCCTCTTTAAAACAAAATTCTATAAATATTACATTAAATAAACTCTTATTATTAAGAATAATATTATGTTGTAAATTTGTATTTTTAAAATACCGAAACTAAAATACCGGTATATACCGGTACAGAGGGAAACGGTATTTGAATACCGGTATTTTTAACAAAATAATAATTTCGGTATCAGTTACGGTAACCAACTTTAAACGATATTTAATCGGTATCGGTATTCATAACGGTATCGGTTTCCAAAATTGCTAAAAACTAAATAAAGTCGTGGCAAAAAATCAAAAATTCAAATCTAAAAGTATTTTTAACATGTTATACACTTCACAAAAATATAAAAATCTTTGAAATCGGACTTGGACATACTTGAGGTAGTCAACTTTGACACACTATATCTTATCTCGTATTATACAAGATGATTTTTCTGAAAGCCTTCTCTACAAAAAAGAATGTTCGTAATATGTACGCATTCTAATTTTTCTGGGTTGATCTCTTTTCTCATTTTTTTAAAACCAAAACAGACCTCAAAAAAACAAACAAACAAAAAAAATAAATTTTAAAAAATCGCGTATCTCCGCTCCCTTACTTACATAAGTTTTCATTTTTAATCAAATTTCTAATAACAAATATTTTAAATGAGTGCCAAATTATTCAATTGCACCCAAACATTGTATTTTCAGCTTTAAAAGTACGCACTATTTAATGATGGAAAATTAAAATCGAGGACGATCTAGAACATTCAATTTAAAACTAAATTAGTTTAAATACTTAATTAACAAAATCTAGCTTCAATATCTTAATGTTATTTTATTAATTTGCTTTATTATTGATAAGAAAAATATGTATTTTTTAATGCAAAAAATTTTAATATTAGTGATTCAAAGTAATACTTTTTTACTTAAAATTGTATGTTTTTAATTCGTCCCCGATATGTGTGCATACTGAGAAAGAAAAACACAATACAAATTTATTTTATACTTTTCAATCAATTGTCTTTATTTTAAATTGCTAAATAGCAAACATAAGTAAAAAAACAGATCTTTGACCCGCAACCACAGTATAAAATTAAAATGGAATAAAACTATAATCAATTTTATCGAAAATCTTTTTAATTCCTGCCTGGCAATGGCAAATACCTATTATATGTGATAACATTTCTTATCAAAGCCGCAACCGAAATTATACAAATTAGGCCAGCCGGCATTAGTTTTCCTGAACGATTCCATCTAGCACCCATCATACCAGCCAAGGCCAATGATGTGCTCAATTGCAACAAAGGACGTGGTGGCTCCTGAGAATTCAAATGAGCACCAAAACCAAGAATGGCACCAAAAGCTAAACCGGCACCCAAAGAGGGTAATGAACCTTTAAGGAAATACAACGCAAACACATAAATATTGCACAATAAGTGAATGGTGGTTTTATGTGGAAAAGGACAGAAATGCCTTCGACATACCTGCTTTAACATAGCCCATTATACCACCAGCAGCTACAGTGGCTGCATAAAGGTAACCAATAAGATCTGCAGGCATTTTTTATAATTTAATTTAATATAAAAATATTTTTATCAGAGATTATCAAAAGAACTGTATGTTGTGGTCACTTGATGTGTATAACCAACTCAACAAAAACAAAACATCGATAACAAAACACAAACGTCAAAACCACACAAGGGAAATTTATTGGTAAAAGGGAAATTTTTTTTTAACTAAGCGCTTAAAAATAATGTTTTAAACTTAAATTAGTAAATTGATTTAATTTTTGTACGTAAAGTACAAAATATTTTAAATGTTTCAGTAGTTCATACCTTTTTAATTTGCTTTTTATTCTTTTAAAATTCACTTCACTAAGTACGCACAAAATTTAATAAAACTAAATCAAATGCCCGGCGGTCTTTCTAAAAATTGTCGGCGGCTGCTCAAATCGTTATTACCGGCGTAAAATCAAGCATAACTTTAAGTCTACATTACTTTGAGTCTATATTACTTTGAGTCTACATTAGACAAATTTTTATCAAGACAAACGTCAAAATGAACTCGAATTTATGGAAGGTGGCAACAATTGTGCAAAAACAACAATATGGCGAATTCATTAATGTTTTTTATGTATGCAGTTTGACAGCTGTAACAACCAAAAATAATAATCAGCTGTTTAACTGAGGCTACCTTGTATTGATTCGCACCGATTTTGACGTTTGTCTTGATAAAAATTTGTCTAATGTAGACTCAAAGTTAGAGAAATTTGTATCAAGACAAACGTCAAATTTCTGTTTGAGTTGCAGATAATTTTTTATCACTGTCAATTACTTTGAGTCTACATTAGAGAAATTTGTATCAAGACAAACGTCAAATTTTCGCTTGAGTTGCAGATAATTTTTTATCTCTGTCAATTATAGGGGAAAACGTATATCATAATAAACCATGCAAAAAGTACCAACAACAATCAAGATGGCGTCTTTTACTAAGCACTATCAAGACAAAGTTGTCAGAGCTCGAGCGCTGACAATTTTCTTTTAACTTTGAGTCTACATTAGAGAAATTTGTATCAAGACAAACGTCAAATTTTTGTTTGAGTTGCAGATAATTTTTTATCTCTGTCAATTATAGGGGAAAACGTATATCATAATAAACCATACAAAAAGTACCAACAACAATAGAGATGGCGTCTTTTATCAAGCATTATCAAGACAAAGTTGTCAGAGCTCGAGCGCTGACAATTTTCTTTTAACGCTGCAATAACACTGACAAATTCAGTCTACATTAGATAAATCTTTATCATGATAAAATTTTGACGTTTGTCTTGATAAAAATTTGTCTAATGTAGACTCAAAGTAACGCTGCAATAACACTGACAAATTCAGTCTACATTAGACAAATCTTTATCTTGATAAAATTTTGACGTTTGTCTTGATAAAAATTTGTCTAATGTAGACTCAAAGTTATAGGGGAAAACGTATATCATAATAAACCATGCAAAAAGTACCAACAACAATCAAGCATTATCAAGACAAAGTTGTCAGGGCTCGAGCGCTGACAATTTTCTTTTAACGCTGCAATAATACTGACAAATTCAGTCTACATTAGACAAATCTTTATCATGATAAAATTTTGACGTTTGTCTTGATAAAAATTTGTCTAATGTAGACTCAAAGTTAGACAAGTTTTTATCAAGATAAACGTCAAAATGAACTCGAATTTATAGAATATATCATATTGTTGTTTTTGCACAACTGTTGTGCGCAAAAACAACAATATGGCGAATTCATTAATGTTTTTTATATATGCAGTTTGACAGCAGTTACAACCAAAAAAAAAATCAGCTGTTTAACTGAGGCTACATTGTATAGATTCGCACTGATGACGATTTCGAAGTGACCTTAGTTTTGACCAATTATCCAATTCAGACAATATTTTATTATATATTAATTCAAAAAACGCAATTTGAAATTTGTACAAAAATTTAATTTTTCATTAAAAAATTACCCCTAAAAAATTATATTTTTGCAAAAATTTTTTCGATTTTTGTCCATTTTCGATTCGTGTTAATGTAAAAACGTACTTATATTGCCTTATTCTAACTCTTCGCTTTATTAAACTCTTTATCCAACTTTTTATATTAAATTATATCTGGCAAATAAAATGTTGATTTGAGAATTTTTCTATAAAGTGTGGTCCATGCCATAAAATTGTTCGAATGTTGAACAAAGTTTTGTGTGTAAATTCATTTGGATAGTACGGACCATACTTGTTCATGTTTTATTCTTGTTCGCACAATTATTCAACCAACGATGTCTTGCATCCAATGTTATTTTTTATCGGAAGAAGAGGAGTTGCATGTACAAAAGTATCAAAGTGACACTGATGACAGGCAAACAAATATGAAACGTTTTGTTCATGTACGAGCAGGAAAAAGGCTCCTGTGGACGTAGCATAAAAAGTTGATAGTTCGAAAATCGATTTGAAGAACCCTATATTTTATTAATAATCGAAATACAACTCTACGTATAGTGTTTAGTTGAACAACCCTGTTTCAGAGACCTGCGCCGACCGGAATTAAGAAGGCTGAGACGGGCCGCCGAAGGTTTTCACTAGCCGTCGCCGCTGCTTTCGGCTTAAACACGACTAAATACAGACGCCGATTTCGTCAAGCTTAATAAATTCAGTATAAATTCATTAGTAAATTCATTATATTTTTGAAATTTAAAATTTTAATATTAATTTTTTTAGAAATTTTTTTCATAAATTACTTATAATGTCGGCTACATTTTTAGCAGAGCTGCCGTCTCATGAATTTCCGCTGCAAGAATTTAAGCGCTAATTAGTTGGTTGTTTATTTGACGTTTCCTCCCGCGAAAGAAACAGCTGATCGTTTATATTGCATGTATTGTAATGCTAATAATTATAAAAAAATCACGTTGATGTGATGTTACCATAGTATCATAGTAAAATAATAAAGTACTCGCACATCTACAAAAACAAAAATTGCTTGTATTTTGTTATTGTAAAACGACTGCCCAGTGGGCAGTTGACGTTTGTCTTGACACAAATTTCTCTAATGTAGACTCAAAGTTAGAGAAATTTGTATCAAGACAAACGTCAAATTTTTGTTTGAGTTGCAGATAATTTTTTATCACTGTCAATTATAGGGGAAAACGCATGTCATAATAAACCATGCAAAAAGTACCAACAACAATCAAGATGGCGTCTTTTACTAAGCATTATCAAGACAAAGTTGTCAGAGCTCGAGCGCTGACAATTTTCTTTTAACGCTGCAATAATACTGACAAATTCAGTCTACATTAGACAAATCTTTATCATGATAAAATTTTGACGTTTGTCTTGATAAAAATTTGTCTAATGTAGACTCAAAGTTATGTCTGATTCTGTTTAAAACAGAATTTTCTTACGATTCTTGTGCGAGCTTTCGAGCAGTAAAGACGGTTTTAAATATTCGGCTGTGTTTTAATAATACTGTGTGCGTGTGTTATTTGTGTATAAGCATACGAACATAACAACAACAAATTGCTAAATTCCTGTTAAACAAGAAACTTCTACAACATTCTATGAAATAACGGAGTGAAGACAAACAGTGAAAAGACAGCTTCAGGAATTTTCTGCACTTCCCTATAATCATATTATTGTATATCGGTTATAAGTTTCACAGAATAAATCTACTATAGCAACCTTGACGTCGAAGAGGAAGATGGAGGATACCGGAGGCACAGATCCTCCGGTAGAACCGGATCGAATTATGGAACAACGGAGAAAGAAACAGACTACGATCAAGGAAAACGAATTGAAAGGTAAGTCGGCTATAGTCTTAAATAATGACACTACAGTGGACACAATGGCGTCTAATTGCGCCTCGGACAAAGACATGACTCTAGAAAATTCTGCCCGGGACACCATATACCGTTATGATGAGGATCATAAGGGGCCGTATATAGTGTACGTTGATGCTTATGATATGAATGGAGCCAGGAAATATTTGAATGCAATTACAGTGAGCAAACTGGCCATGGACCTGCAAATAGAAGATATTCTAGAAGTGTCCAAAATTGGATATGGAAGATGCAAGGTTGCATTCAAAAATTATAGAGCCGCCAACAACTTTGCTGAAGATTTAAGAGTAAAGCAGAACAAATTGACCCCCAAAATCCTCCCACACTTTGTATCAAAGACAGGTATCGTTTTCGACATACCGACGGAAATTTCCGAGGAAGAGTTTATTGAATCTACTCAATCATCAATAGAAATATTGAGAGTGCAGAGAATTAAAAGGAGACAAAAGGATGCAGATGGGGAAACCAAATTCATCCCAACCAAAAGTATGAAGATCATATTTAAGGGCAACACGATTCCGAAGAACTTGATATTTGGATATACAAGAATTGAGGTCAAATACTTTATTCCTTTCGGCCAATGCTATAAATGTTTCCGATACAACCACTTTGCATTACACTGCAAACAGACGTATGAATTATGCCGAAGCTGTTTTAATCAGCACAGAGATGACGAAGGCTGTAAAGAGGTTAAATGCACAAATTGCAAGGGAAACCATGCACCCACAACCAAAAGTTGCCCAGCCAGAGAAAAAGCCTACGCAATTAAAAAGATGATGATTATTGAAAATCTAACCATAACAGAGGCAAGAACACGTTTTTCAAACATATTTTCGAACAGATTCTCTATGCTAGAGGACAACGAAGAATTCCCCGCTTTAAGAATCGGCAGAGAAAAGAATGCGAATTTAAATAAACATACAGAGGCAATTAGGGACCTTCATAGAGTCCTGCCATATGCGAAGGTGACTAAAAACAGTACAAACAGGGAAAAGGGGGACGCAAACATCAGAAAAACCAGGGCTGAACATCAAAAGGTATTAGATGACCATGCTATAGAATTCACATATGACACAGCCAGGATGGAAAATTTACAACAGGGCAATCAAACCCCACTCCAACAGGAGAATGAAATTACACCTACTAAGGACAACCACAGCAAAGCGGTAGAAATTTTTGCAAAGGTGTCACAAGACACCACCAACCTGATTATGAATTGGGCCAGTGGCAAATTTGATAATGATTCAATAAGAAAATTACTACTCAGTATGAGAGACAATCTGAATAGAGGAATGAATATCATAGATGTAGAAAAAATGAACAAGTCGATAATTGAAGAACAATTTTAATTAAATTCAAGGCGTCAAAATGAAATTACTACAGTTTAATATACAAAGCCTTAAGAAAAAGGGAAATAAAGAACTCTTAGAGATATTCATGATAAATAATGATATAGATATAGCCATATTATATGAGACTTGGCTATCGGATAATTCAGGCACAAGCCTGAAAGAATTCAACTTTGTTTACAGAAACCGACACGACGGATTTGGCGGTGTGGGCATATACTTAAGAAAGAATATTAAATTTATAATCAGGAATATCCGAGCGGAAAATGATACTCTGGCAATTTCTACATCAAATCTCAGACATAACATAAACATAATTGTCAACTATAGCCCTCCAAACATGGATCTAGCAGATTTCGGTAGAGAATTGAGAAAAATATTTCAATATGCAAACTCCCTGAACACCACGACTCTCATATGCGGGGATTTTAATGCCAAATCCTGTCTATGGGATAGTATAAAATCCGACCATAAAGGCATTGTTATAGAGGATATCCTTTCTCTATCCAAATTTACGTGTCTGAACGATGGTTCTCCTACATTTGTCGCCCCTAACTCACGCCCATCAGCACTGGATGTATCATTTGGTTTTTCAACAGGACCCGCCCTCAAATGGAAAACAACTAACATAAAAATTACGGGTAGCAACCACCTCCCAATTATAATGGAAATTGATGAACCATCTGATCGGGGAACTCGTAGAATCATCAGAAAGAAAAATTTTTACAACGAAATCGCTAGCATGGTGATCCAAGGATCGCTATGTGAATTCCAGGAAGAAGTTAATCGAATCGAAATGAGAAATACAATAAAAATAAGGAACGGAAGTAAGCATAGACCCAAACGATGGTGGGATAACGAGGCTAGCCGCTTGTTTGCACTAAGAAATCTAAGGAGAATCCGATTCCTTAGATCAGGAAACATGGATAATTATAATGATTATCAATTGGCCGAAAATCGCCTAAAACAGCACATTTTAGAATTGAAAAAATCTGCATTTGAGGATCTGCTGGAGGAACTGTCCCATCCAACATCAGTCAGAGAGATGTGGGATAAACTTGCCCGCCTGAAAAAATATAATCAACCTAAGAAAATAAATAATACATGGGACAATGACGAAATGAAGCGTTTTCTATCTACCTTGGCAGTGACAGAATCACCATATCAGGTAACGGTTAGTCGGCAATTGGACACAACGAATCAGGAAAATGACATCCCTAATATGAATTTCGACAGTTTTGAGAAATACATCAAATCCAGAAACCCAGAATCAGCCAAAGGAAAGGACAAGATTTCATACAAGATCCTCCAACAATTAAAACCAGAAGAGAGAATGAAAATATTCAAATTCATCAACGAGCTATGGCTGAAAGGTGAAATACCAGAATCATGGAGGGAAATAATTATTGTCCCCGTACCCAAGAGGAACAAAGACCCAACCATAATATCGAACAACAGACCGATATGCCTCCTATCGGTCTTGCTAAAATCATTAGAAGCACAGATAAAGGATCTCATAGTGGAACACATAAACAGGAACAACATACTACCAGAAAGATCATATGCCTTTCGCAAAGGCTACTCAACCTCTCAATGCATCAACGACGTTATTAATACAGTGCAACTATATAAGACGAAGGGTTTCCAAGTCACTGCTGCATGCTTGGACATCGAGAAGGCATATGATAACACAGACGTACAGATTCTCTGTAGGAAGATGAGAGAAATGAATTTCAATGGGCATATAGTAAAATGGTTAGAGAACTTCCTGGGCAAGCGGATTTTATTCCTTGGTAAGAATTCAACAGAAACATTTAATGGACTGGCACAGGGTAGCACTCTTTCCCCAACCTTATTCAATATATACACATCTGAATTACATGAGATCATTGATGACAAGTGCTTTCTATTTCAATTTGCTGACGATCTTTTTCTGATATGTATTGACAGAAATTTCGAATTTGCTAGACAGAACCTTTCGATCAAGTTATCGGCTTTATCCTCCAGATGCAATGATATCGGACTTTCTTTCAACATGGAAAAAACCAAGGCCATACATTTTAACAATAGACCGAAACCATTAAACTTGATCATCAACTCTGTGTCAATTAACCAAGTAAGATCAATCAGATATTTAGGTAGAACAATAGCATGCAATAATTCATCACAGAACCATATCAGGACAACCATTTACAACATTAGAAAATCGTGCAATTTTTACAAGATACTAAACCACCGTAATAAGGGTATATCACCTCAGAGGGCACTTCAAATCTACCGATCCTTTATAAGACCCAGGATAGAGTATGCAATGGCAACATTCTCGAATTTGACTAAGAATGCAACTGATATGATTAAAAGGGAAATCAATAACTTTCTTAGACAGGGTCTCGGATTACTACGCTCAACTCCCGTTCATGTTATTTACCACTTGGCAAATGAATTGCCCCTGGAATACCGATCCACACTGTTAACGGCCAAGGAAATTTTGAGATCCTTGATAAATGACCTCCCCATTACCAAATACATAGATGAGCTACAACACATCAATACAAGTATAGCGAAAACGTTTAGACAATATGAATTCATCTTTAGGGATATTGGTCACCAAGATCAAGTGGAGGGCGAAATTGAAAACCTGAATTTGGTGATAGATTTCTTCGAGGGCTCCTTTAAAAACAAAAGAGAAGCCAGTTTAGAGGCGACAAGAAGCATATTTTGTGAGAAATTGAATAAATTTAAGAATGACAATTTTGAAGTATTTTTTACTGATGGATCGGTAACCGACCAATTTACTGGATATGCCCTATACCACCTCGGATCTAAATTGATACAGTCACGGTACACTCATAGATTATTATCCTCCATGACGGCAGAACTACTGGCCATAGAACTAGCTATCAACTTCGCCACTGACCACGACCAAAGAAGAATAGCAATCTTTACCGACTCCAGGGCTGCAATTACGGCTCTACAAAATAAAGATCACTCCAATTACATTATTCGCAGAATACTTTGTAAGATATCTAACGCCGACCTCGAAAATATAACCATCAACTATATTCCCGGTCACATGGGAATACGTGGCAATGAAATTGTGGACGAGGCTGCTAAAATGGCCCGCACACATGGCTCCCTGACTCATATCCCATGGCCATACGCGGACGCGGTAAATGTAATTGAATCGATGTTACGGGGAGAGTGGAATAATGAATACACACGAACGAAAGGGTCGAAAGGTGTCAATTATGGCAGAATCTTCTCGAGGACAATAAAAGAACCGTGGTTTACGAGGACAGATACGAACGAATATAAGGCTGCCGACTTAAGGATGGCTAATCGTATACTTACTGATAATACCTACTCGGGAAAAACCCTATATAAGATGGGTGTGGTGGGAACTGAAAATTGCGATATATGCAATGTGCCGGAAGACGCCTCACACATCATCTTTATGTGTAGGCGATACGCTGACAGGCGATTGGCATTTCCGAGGCTAAGCAATTATAGTAGCGTCGGTGATTTCCTCTCTCAAGAGGGTGTTAACAGCGTGCTATATTTGACTGGATTCGTTAATTCCATCGGAGTCATACTATAATCGGTGCAGGAACGATCAATTCCTTTATATTCATTTCTTTGCATTCGTGAGCCTTAAAAAGGGCTATAATTTGTAATGGCGTTATGTTATTATAACAGGCCAAATAATTCTTAGTTAGAAATAACTAAGTAACCGAAAACCCAAAACAAAAAACAAAACAAAAAAGAATTTTCTTACTTAACGAAATAAAAAGGAAAAACCACTAAATAAACAAAGAAATAAATGAACAAAAATAATTAAATGCACAAACAATTAAATAGATAAATATTTAGCATGTTTAAATATGTTTCTGAATGTAGAATAACCATTAAAATAAAAAAAATTTTGCAAAAAAAACCTTATTTTTAAGTACTTTTAAAATACACATTCACACACACAAACAAACTTTCGTATATGTGTATTTTTTTGAGAGTAAATCTTATAAGATAGTTGTGTAGAAAAATCTTATCACAACAGTCTCATAATATTTCTTATAATACTAATATTTTAGTCTACACGTGAGATAATTCTCTCAGAGAGCGGATTTGACACTCTCTGTTACATATTATGATATAAAAATATTACGTGGAGACCCAGTGTTATTAACTTTGAGTCTACATTACTTTGAGTCTACATTAGACAAATTTTTATCAAGACAAACGTCAAAATTTTATCATGATAAAGATTTGTCTAATGTAGACTGAATTTGTCAGTATTATTGCAGCGTTAAAAGAAAATTGTCAGCGCTCGAGCCCTGACAACTTTGTCTTGATAATGCTTGATAAAAGACGCCATCTTGATTGTTGTTGGTACATTTTGCATGGTTTATTATGACATACGTTTTCCCCTATAATTGATAGAGATAAAAAATTATCTGCAACTCAAACAAAAATTTCACGTTTGTCTTAATACAAATTTCTCTAATTAAAACGTTAAAAGAAAATTGTCAGCGCTCGAGCTCTGACAACTTTGTCTTGATAATGCTTAGTAAAAGACGCCATCTTGATTGTTGTTGGTACTTTTTGCATGGTTTATTATGACATACGTTTTCCCCTATAATTGATAGAGATAAAAAATTATCTACAACTCAAACAAAAATTTGACGTTTGTCTTGATACAAATAAATAAACGGAACATCAAGAGATATGCTACAACTTAAAGCCCAAATTACAATAGCGCGTAATCAGCAACAGTATCAGCAAAAATTATCAGCTGATCACTGTCAGCACAACATGTTGCTGCCGTTAAGCCCAAATTACAATAGCGCGTAGTCAGCAACAGTATCAGCAAAAATTATCAGCTGATCACTGTCAGCACAACATGTTGCTGCCGTTATAATTACAATTCAGCGTAGGCAGCCACAATTTACAACTACCATCTAGCTTTGTTCTACTTGTGTATTTTAGCCTCTCATGAACTGACGTATGAACCGAGTTATGATCATACTAGCTCCTTAAAGAGCTTATGGGTTTGTATGATGAGGACTCAAGGGTTTAAGCAAGACTTCATACCCATTTGATTTTCATGTAAATTAAATTTTGAGCGTGCATTAATGCCATGGGCAGCAGAGTGTGGATAAGAAAATTGGCAGAATGCTAGCAGTGACAAAAAAATAAATAACAAAATAAATAAAATAAATGTGAATTAACGACAGAAATCATTGGGAATATATAAATATAAATTAATATAAAAAAATTTGAACAATTTTTTAGTATATGGAATTTTAAAAAGTAAATTTATTTTAAGAATAAATACCAAAACTAAAAAAAAGTTAAGTTAGAAAGAAGCATATAATTCTATTTAAATTTATTATTTCTTTTACTATTCCCAGCAGGTTACTCAAAGTGGTAATTTACGCTAAAGTGTAAATTTCAAAAGTATCTAGATACTAAGTGGCCAATGGCTCATTCCCATAATTTCTTACTGATCCTATGGGAGAAGACATAAAGAAGATACAAATGTTCTTCCAACTCATTGTAACCAGTAAAATGATAAAAAGGTGACATTTCGTAATCGTAGAAGAGATTGTATGTTCAAAAATATGCAACTTGGTGTTCGTAGAATTGACAAAGTATTTTTTTAAACAAAATCTTAAAAGTTAACAATGATGAGTGACAAAAGTACTTCCCTTTAAATGCTAATGAGTCTCATTAATGCCTCCGAAAAAGCAGCTAATAATATTGCTACAATCTGCCGGTCCATTGAACAATTTCTGGAACTGTTAGTGCAGTGGCAATGTAAGATTTTAATTTCAAAACCTTGCTAGCAGCTTATCCACCGTGGAAACAATGTCATTTGAATCTGTCGGATCGTCCAAACGATGTTATATTGAAAAATCGATGTGAGATCTGTGGCAAATCTATTGCACAGGGCTACTTTTTGCGCAATAATAAATTAACACAATTGCCCAAAGAAGAGAAAAAGTTTCCCTGCTTAGATTGTGGTAGGTTAAAACTATTAGCTTTTGGGAATATAATTTATAGTTACAGTAGTTCGAACTTACTTAAATTTCACACAGAAGTTGTACATACATACGATACATGAAAAAGGCTGTGATCATAAATGTAATATGTGTGAAAAAACTCTTAGGAGAGTTGAAACTTTAAGGGTACTTTCAGTTTAAAAACAAATTTATAATTAGTTCTAAACTAATTAGATGTTTTTTACGAACATACGGCTGATGTTCAAAAACGTTTAATTCAAATGGCAATATGATTTTTATTTTCAAAAATTTTTACTAAATACATACTAATATTGAATCGAAATTTAGAAATGTTTTTTTTTATTTTTTTATTTTAATATTCATAGTCTGATTTCTTATGTTAAGAAAAATTATCCAATTCACAAAGTATATTATTTAAGTTATTTGAAATAACACATATTTTAACATTTTTTGAAAATTTATACCTCAAAGAAGGAACACCTTTTGAAGATTTAATATGTATAACGGGCTTATACATATTAAAGGGGCACTTCGCTACCCCTTATTAGGCGATATCAAATTTTTATTTACTACCGTTAAAGAGTTTTAAAAAATATGGACCTATAACCACCTCCGGCACTGGTACTATCTGTGTGTCAAATTTCGTGAAAATCGGTTTAGCCGAATTGTCTTAAATATATCTTGACTTTAATTGTTTATCCGCTCAATATTTTATGTTAAATATAAAAAACGAGTATAATTTCAAGGCATAAAATAAAAAATAAGTCGAGTAACTTAAAAGATTCGAACAATACAAAAATTTCGTATAGCTTGATGGAGACCATTTAATCTCAAGATAATACTAAATGATACAAGCGTTCCAGCTTTATATATGAATATATAGGTTGACTAGGAATCCACTTGGACCAACATGGGTAACCTGAAATTTTAGTTTTGTAACTCAGCCATTAACATTTTTAAGAATCCAAAAAAGATTTCTTAAAACCAAAACAAACATCAAAGAAAAAAATTAAAAATAAAAACAATCGCGAATTACAGTTTCCTGGTAGAAAAATTTGGCTCTGTTAGGATTTTAAGGATGAAGATATTTATATCTAAGCCAATTTCTAGTTTTTTATCAAGCCTGGGTGCTTCAGAAAGCTCCGGAAAGCAAAAAATGCTTATAAAACCCCTAATCCGACTACCTCCGCTCCCTGATAAAATTTCAGTTAGGATTCCCAGGACGAAAAGCTTTATAAGTAAGCCGTATTTTAATTGTCTACCACATCTGGGAGTTTTAGAAAGCTTTAGAAAAGTACACATAAATACACTTATTTCCGCTTCCTGATAGAAATTTCTAAATCCGGCGCCGTTAGTATTCGTAAAGCCCAAATTACAATAGTGCGTAGTCAGCAACAGTATCAACAAAAATTATCCACTATTCACTGTCAGTACAACATGTTGCTGCCATTATAATTACAATTCAGCGTAGGCAGCCACAATTTACAACCACCATCTTACTTTATTCTACTTGTGTATTTTAGCCTCTCATTTATTTGCTCACTCTCTTTGTCTCGCTCTCAATCTGAATGCTGCGCAGTGAATTTAAGCCCAAATTACAATTGCGCGTAGTCAGCAGCAGTGTTTGCTGACATAATCAGCTGATAATTTAGAAAGCACTGTTTGTTATGGTGTTGATTACATTTGGTCAGCAGCAGTTTGCAGTGCTGTTTCATTTAGCCCTGTTTCTAAATTCACTGCGCTGCTTTCAGATTGAGAGCGAGACAAAGAGAGTGAGCAAATAAATGAGAGGCTAAAATACACAAGTAGAATAAAGCAAGATGGTGGTTGTAAATTGTGGCTGCCTACGCTGAATTGTAATTATAACGGCAGCATCATGTTGTACTGACAGTGAACAGCTGATATTTTTTGCTGATACTGTTGCTGACTACGCGTAAATGTAATTTGGGCTTAAGACGTAAAGTTGCTTAAGTCAAATTTTAATTTTTGAGATATGCTGATTTGAATTTTATATATTGCGTTTTGATATTGGTGTAATAAAACTTTTTATATTTCGTTATAAAAGTAATATCTTTGTGTTTAATATTAAACTAAGACTAGATATCTACCATTTATATTTGAGAAGTTGTCAGCAACTAAAATAGTACACCTATGTGTAGTTTTTAAATTTTTTAGATTTTTAAACCGTCATATTTTTGGACTGGAAGGAGACATGAGTCTAGATCCTTATGACTTAAAAATTACTTCCAATGGAAAATACTTCTAGAGAATTTTATTGAAATCATAGATGTCAAATCCGATTATTGTCCGGTTTAAAGTACAATAAATACAAAAATTTATGTAATAAATCTTTAGGAAATACTTATAAATTATGTTCAAACAAACGGTCTTTGGATCCCTTACATCTAAGGGGACTTGGACCCACATTTGTGAACCAATGTGCTCCATAAGACGATGCGAAAACTAGGAAATAAAAAATTGTTATGTTCACCTTTCAGCCGGCTAACAGCCGATTTTGAGCCGCCGCCGACAATTTTTAGAAAAGCCGCCGCTAAAATTGTTCGGCGCAGGTCTCTGCCCTGTTTTCTTTTGAGTTTTTTTTTTCATGTTACATTTTTTCTAAAATCCGCCATTTGTATTTTTTCATGCCGCATTTGTAGTGACTTTTTTGGAAAGTGCTGTGAAAAATTGTAATTTTTATACAAAATACGGATAAATTTGCAATAAATTTTAAAAATAAATAAAATTTAATAATCATATTGTAAAATACAATAGGAATTCTATGAAATTTTTAATTATTAAAAGTTAAAAAAATAAAATAAAGTTTGTGCAAAAAAGCTTCCGCCCTTGTGCTAAAGAAGAAAGACGAAAAATTTTGCACTGATATAATAAGTACGCGTGGTTTTTAAGTAAAAATAAATAATTAGTAAAGAATGGGTGATTTTGGTGGTTCAACAGCAGCACAAAATAATATAAATCAATCGCAAGCATTTGCGGCAGCTTTACAACGAGCAAAACAGGTAAAATTTATACTTTTTCAGGGTAATACATCTTTTTTTTGTCAGAACGAAAAAAATCGATTAAATTTATACTAGAATCTAGTTAGAGAGAGAACAATATATGTACATATTTTTACTCTTTTGTTTTTTGGATGTTTTCTTCTAAAATAGATTGCCGCTAAAATACAGCCAAATCCACAGCAGGCAAATAGCGCCGGTGGTGGTGGAGGCGGTAACGTTGGAGGAGCTGCTGGTTTTAAACGATCTCTTGACGATTCTGACTCGGGACCAGAAACTAAACGTTTTACTAGTCCGGATGCCAATGATTACGGTCATAACAGCAACTCCAATATGAGCGGAGGTGGTGGTTCATCTTCTGGCGGCGGTCCCGCCAACATGTCACAAGCCATTGCACAAGCAGCGGCAGTGGCAGCACGTTTAGCTGCTACTGCTGGCAACACCTGCGAGGAACAAGTACGCATTCCCGATTGTCTTATGAATGCCTTCTATGGTCGCGGCAGCAATGAAACTATTTCCCATATACAAGGTGACTCTGGTTGCAAGGTACAAATGGGACAGTCCGAAGGTGATCGCGTTATAACATTAAGAGGATCCCGAGAATCCGTAACTAAAGGTCGCGAAGTTATGCAACAATTGGCTAATCGTAATGGTGGTGGTAATGTTGAGGTAGTTTTAACTATCAATATGCCTCCTCCTGGACCCACAGGATATCCTCCTTATCAGGAAATCATGATACCTGGTACCAAAGTTGGTTTAGTCATAGGCAAGGGTGGTGATACCATCAAACAGTTACAGGAAAAGACTGGAGCCAAAATGGTCATCATACAAGATGGACCCAATCAAGAAGTTATTGTGAGTTTAAGCTCTAGAATGACTTATGGAACAATTGACAATTTAAATTTATTGATTTGTTTTAGAAACCTTTACGCATTTCTGGTGATCCCCAGAAAATTGAACATGCCAAACAATTGGTCTTGGACTTAATAGCACAAAAAGATGCTCAACAACAGCAGCAACAGAACAACAGCCGCCCCAGTATGGGTGGTAATGGCGGAGGTGGTGGTATGGGCGCAAATAATGGTCCCAACAATGGTGGCGGGAATTACAATAATTTCGGTGGTGGTAATAATGGAGGCGAACAATGCGAAGTATTTGTGCCCAAACTAGCAGTAGGTGTCGTTATTGGCAAAGGAGGCGATATGATACGTAAAATCCAACAAGAATGTGGTTGCAAACTACAATTCATACAAGGCAAAAATGATGAGCCTGGTGATCGTAGATGTCTAATACAGGGTACAAGACAACAAGTTGACGATGCCAAGAGAATGATTGATGGTTTAATTGAAAATGTTATGGTCAGTTGGTATATGATACTTTAGAAATTGGAAGATTTTATTCTGTTTTTGAAATTTTAGCAAAGAAATCGTAATGGTAATGGCGGAGGTGGTGGTAACGGTGGTGACAATGGTAATTCAAATTATGGTTACGGTTATGGCGTTAATCATGCCCAACAGCCTGCTCGCGAAGAGATTACATTTATGGTACCCGCTTCAAAATGTGGTGTAAGTAGAAAATCAAATTCACAATCACTTTTTACATATAATTTAAAATCGTGCATATTTTTTTACATTTAATATACAGATTGTTATTGGACGTGGGGGTGAAACTATTAAATTAATTAATCAACAATCTGGTGCCTATTGTGAAATGGATCGCAATGCTGTAAATCCGCCATCAGAGAAACTCTTCAAATGTAAAGGCACCTCAGAACAGGTTGAAGCTGCTCGTCAAATGATTGCAGAAAAGATTAATATGGAACTGCCGATCATTAATCGTAAATCTATTAATGGTGGTCCACCAAATCAACAAGGTGGTGGAGCCGGTGGTGCTGGAGGTTATAACCCCAATGATCCAAATGCAGCTGCGGCCGCTTATCAACAACAATGGGCTGCTGGTTATGGACAAACCGGTGGTTGGGGAGATCAGGCGCAACAACAGCAAGCAGCTAGTATGGGTCAAGGAGCTCCTGGAGCGGGAGCACAGTCAGCAGATTATTCACAACAGTGGATTGAGTATTATAAGTAAGTCTTTTAACAATACAAAAATAAGTCAAAATATTTACTTTAAAATATTTATTTTTCTACTTTTATAGATCTATGGGCATGCATCGTGAAGCTGAAATGATTGAACAACAGCTTAAAGCTAAACAAGCTACAGCTGCACCACAACCTCAAGCTCAACCCGCTGCACAACAAGCTCAATCTACAGGACAACAGTCCCAAGACTACAGTGCCCAATGGGCAGAATATTATCGTAGCATAGGAAAAATCGAAGAAGCCGAAGCGATTGAAAAACAAATGAAGGTATGATTTTTCTTATCTACACACCCTCTCACATTAAATCACTCTATTTACTTTCCCTAATAGAGTGTCAACACTTGAAATAAATGTTTACATATAGATTTTTTTTCATAAATTAAATAATAGATAAAACGCTTGATAAAAATTTAGTTTAGGCAAATAATGATAATATTACGTTTTCTCAAGTAGTTTATTATTTTTTTAAATGTTTATTGTATTGAGGTTTTATAGCCATATAAAACTGCAATTAACTTTGGAAAACACATAAACTCAATTACTTTTTAAAACGTTTTTATTTATTAACAATGAATAGGCTTCAAAATCATCGGCCTCAACAGCATCATCATCTGCCTCTGCTGCTGCTGGTGGTGCTGGTAGTCATACACCATCTGGTGTTAGTAGTGGTACTTCGTCGGCTGTTGCTGTTGCTGGTCAACAAACTAAAGACTATAGTGCACAATGGGCGGAATATTATCGTAGTATAGGTAAAATTGAAGAAGCCGAAGCTCTTGAAAAACAATTGAAGGTACGTTGTGTATTTTTTTAAATAATAAAAAAATAGGCAACACATAAATTTTTGAGATTAGATGAATTAAAAAAAGTAATTGTGTAATTTCTTTGGAGAAATTCTTTAAATAAGAAAGAGTTTTTATTTCATTGTTTTATTACGGTAAACAAATAGATTAACATAGAAACTTAATTTTTAAAAATAACCCAAGTCTATGAATGTGTTAGTAAAAAATTTCATTGAAAACTAAAGCAATTCTAGTACGTGTGCTTTTTTGAGTAATTTGTTTTCAATTAATTTTTTTTTTTTTTTTTTTTTTAAAGATTCATATCTATGTTAATCTCTGCTTGCTAATAAGAAACATTTTTGATCAAAACTAAAAATAAAAACTCTTTCTTATTAATGCGTATTTTTGTCTGTTATATAATTTATTGTACATATTAGAAAAACATGCTCTAGAAACAAATTTATTTTAAGGGTTGTCATGAAAACTGGAATGTTTTTTAGTGTTGTTTGATTCTTTAGAGCATGTTTTTGAAAATAGCTTAATATAATTTGTGACATAGCTTAAATTGCACAAAAGAATGATTAAGAAAATTATTACATAGTTAAAATGATATAAAGCTTGAAAAGAAAAAAAGAAATATTAGTTTTAAGTAAAATTTGTTTAGATTAAAAATTTGTAGTTTAATAATTTTTGTAATTTAGGAGCCGCATAAGAACGTACTTATTTTTGCATTGGATATAAATTGAACTAAGAAGTTTTGTAGAGTAGTCCAGGCTTTTTCTTAAAGTCACAAACAAAGATTATGGACAATAGTACGGAGTGATGGGTATTTGATTTCATCAGAAACATTTAAGTCATTGGCTAACTGCATGACTCATTATTTCCTGGGAGCTATAAAACATAAGGGATATTTTACTAAATATTGCTAAATATTCTCCCTTGGACGATTTTTGAGTTAATATAAATGTTTTTTCAAATGAGCTTATTTATTTGCTCGACAAATATTAACATTTTTAAATTTTTAATGGTATATAAATCCCCTTTCACTTATTTAATATAAAAAAATCTTATGGTTTATCAAATGCCGTTATATAGCATTACAACTTACGTCATAAACTTTTTGAAATCTTTGCATTTATTTTTTTTAGAAATAAATTTATAAGGGCTTATGAAGTGAACTCTTAACCTAACTGTATGTATTTGGTATTTTTCAAAATAAAAAATAAAACAAAATTTAAATATTGAAATTAAATGTTACTACTATTGCACTCTGGGCCACAAGCTCAATTTTTTGGCAAAAAGTCCAATTCAGATAGAGGGGAAAAATTTATACCGATGTGTAATCCAAGGTCTTTGGTTTACACATTTGTTTGATGTTTTGGACATTTTATATTTTTTAATTGTAACAGGTCAAAGTCAAAATATATTTTTGCTGAAATTTTTTATTTTTTTAAATAGTGTATATAATTCATAGTTACTTAAAAAGTTTTTGGAAATGGCCTCAGATAAAAGAGTGCAATTTCATATAAAACAGTGATCTTATTTGTGAAAAATATGATTTTTTCCAAAAATAGGAATTATTAAAGAGATTTTTTTTCACAATAATAATTCCCTGAAATGTTTTATATCTTAACTTTTTGCGACTGTTCATAAACTCGTAAGATTAGCCCTTTAACTGAAAAAGGTCCTTCAAACCTTATTCATTTATACTATGAAATATTGTGAATAAATTTTTTTTATAAAAATTATGAAAATACGAAAATGGATTGTTATCTTAATTGCTGATCGTTTCGAATCAAAAAAAAAAAAAAAAATGGCGAATCCAAAATGGCGAAATTTTATATACTTTTATATTAATATACAGTCAAGTTATAAAATGTAGATTATAAACATTTATGTAAACTATAAATGTTAAAAATAAAAATTGGGTATCCAATATGGCCTTAATCTTGAAATATTTTTTATTTAAATAAAAACAAATTTAAATTGCATAAAAACCGCCATATTGCTATTTTGATTTTTTTTTTTTTTTTTATTTACCTTAGACATTACTAACAACTTAACATTATTATTACTTATAATCCGAATTCGGAAAAACAAATTCGTATTCAGACCCCACAAGTCTGTAAAATGTGATTACTTAAAATTTTGTTAATTTATAAAATTAATTTGTTTACCTCTATATTGCATTCGTCATTTTGAATTTCTTATTTTTTATTGCAGAATTAGAGAAGTACTCTAATTATGTCCACAATTCAGTATCGTGATCCAATTTGATCCACTATATATTTTTAATTCGGAAATAAAAAGACAAATTTGTGTTCAGGGACCCCAAATCGGTCAATTGTAGTTATTTAAAATTTCATCAATTAATAAAATACAAAATTTGGCCCCCATTTTTAATTTTTTACGTACACCAAATATTCTAATTGAAGCCTAAAATTAAGGGATCATAGCCCATTTTTATCTGCCATACTGCTTTCGCCTTTCCGAATTTTGAATAGCAAAAACTATATTCGTATTCAGGGACCGCAAATCTTTCAAATGTATTTATTAAAAATTTCGTAAAATAAGAAGACAAAATTTACATCAATATTGGATTCGCCGTTTTGAATTTTGTCCCAAAACAGCTAAAAAGTGATATTTAATTTTTACATAAACCAAGTATTCTATTTACGGCCAAAATTCAGGAATCGTGACCCAGTTTCTATTGTCTGCAAAAGCAACAGAAAAAGTTATTTAATTAAAAATATTCAAAACTAATACATTGCTTTAGGCTTTTATTAAAAACTAGCTAATACCCGGTGTGCTTCGCCACCCCCGAAATGAAATACATAGTAATTAAAGGATTAAAAAAATATACTAATTTTTGTATTTAATTTTTATGGGAGGGAACATACCCCCATAATCCGCTAATTTATTAGACAAATGTTTTCATGGATGTCAAATTTCTTTGTGCAAAATTTGAGCATTCCAACTCCAATAGTTTCCCAGATATACGAATTTTTGCATTTAATTCATATGCCCCCTACTTCTAGTCCGCCCATATTTTTCTTAAATATTAATATTGATACCAAAGTGGCTCCGACAAAATTTTAGAACTCTAACTGTTATATTTTCTCAGATATGATAATTTAATATTTTCTTTATATGGGAGGTGCCACGCCCACTATTGCTAGTGTACCAATTTTAGTCCAAAATATTCATAATGAAGCTAATGCTAGTCGTACAAAATTTGAGCTCTCTAACTTTTTACCCAGATATGAAAATTTTGGTATTAACTTTATATGAGAGATGACACGCCCACTATTTCTTTTTCGCCCATTTTTGCACAAAATGTTCACATTGACACTTAAGTTTATTGTACAAAATTTGGGAAATGTAACTGTTATAGTTTCCTAAATTTACGGCATTTGGTATTGGCAAGCAATATTAGGCGTAGGATGTGCCACACTCCCTATTGCTAGTTCGAATATTTTTTTCCAGAATGTTCATATAGGTGTCAAAGTTGTTCGTGCAAAATTTGAGGACTCTAGTATTACCAATTTCCGAGATATACTACTTTTAATAGTTATTTAGTAAGTGGGCGTGGCACCTGGCCCACATGGAATTTCAAAATAAAAAGTAGCCTATTTTTCCTTCCAGGCATATAGGAACACACTGTGAAAAATTCAAGAAAATCGGTTTGGCCGTTTAGGCGGCTATAGACTTCAAACAAACATACATACAAACAAACACACATTAATTTTTATATATATAGATGTATCAATTAAAAGTATAGAAATTATTTGAAAAACGTTTGTGACAGTAAATCGAAAATTTTACTAATGGCAAATTAAGTAAATAATTCTATTGTAATATATGAAAAATAATACTTTAAGTATAAAATATGCAAAAATATGTCATTTAAATTGTTAAAATATGCTCTAAAATATGGATTTTCTATAAACATATGAAAAATTATGCTGATAAGCCCAAAATATGCTGTTAAGAGTACAATTTGTAAAGTCCAGAAAAAATTGTTTTTACATATTTCTGGTTACCCTGATGATCTTATAACATTTTTTATCATATGTAATTTGGTAAGATTAAGATAAAAAAGAAAAAATATTTATTGTAAGATACAAAAAAAAAGAGTTTTCTTATACACATTTTATACTAGGAAACCATTTTTTTTTTTTTTTTTTTTTTTTTGATAACATATTTTTACATCTTTTAAATTGTTTCCATACAAATTAATAAAATGTATTATGTAATTCATTATAATTTTTTCATTCATTTTTAGGGAGGCCAATCTAGCTCTGGTAATCCTGGTGCAGCTGGCAGTGGTGGTCCTGGAGGTGCACCTGGAGCCCCTGGCGCTAATCCTGGCGGACCTGCCGCCCCTGGAGGTGGTTATCCACAAGGTATGACCCCTAGCCAATATGCTCAATATTCACAATATTATGCCGCAGCTGCTGCCCAAGCGGGAGGATATCCTCAACCTGGTGGTTATGGTGGCCCCGGATCAACTGGTGGCTATGGAGCTCCAGGAGGTTATCCCGGAGCTCCACAACCACCAGGTAGTGGTCCCAATCAAGGAGGTGGCAACAACCAGAAGAAAGGCGACAAACATTAAACGAACACCTTTAACAATAGACGGAAGACCCAATGCTTGAGAAGTCTGGAGATCTGGATTTTCAAACCTCCCTCATAATTGGTAAGTTGTTGTTCAATTGGTAAATATTTTATTAGATTCTTTATTTTCTTCATTGATTGATTTGTTGTTTTCCTCAAACATATTTATAAAAAAAAATATCACAAAATAATTATTTTATTGAATACTTTGAACATTGAAAAGCCTTTTTGAAACAAACTTTTTTTATATAATATTTCAATTGTTGGGTGCTTAAATCATATTTATTTACATATATTTTTTTATAGAATGTACCTTTAAAATGCATTTATTTTTATATCTAATATTTGAAACAATCATTATTTCAAATACTTTTTTTTATGTCTACAAACATATTGACCAAACATACTATTGATAATATTATTGACCATTTTTAAACTATTATATGTATTGTATACATTTGAAAATGTATATAAATACAACCAAACATAATTGATAACCTACTTTTTATTCCTATTTTATTTATATTATTATAATATATTGTAGTGTAAACATATTTTCTTTTGTTTGTTTAATTTTATTTTCATTTTATTATTATTTTTTTCGATTATTATTTGTTGATTTTAATTTTTATGATTTTTTAAAATTTTTTTTATTTTGTTTATTATAAACTCTAACATAACAAAACCATATTTCTTTTTTTCCTTCCATAAAATTTTTTTCTTGCAGCTTTCAGTTTTCATATAAAAAAGACCTTCTATACAAAACAAAAAGTCTCTCTCTTAACAAAAAATAATTTAAATATTATAACATAAAATGAATTTTTGTAAATCTTCGAAAGAGTATATTGAGTGTGTGGACGTATTTGGTTTGATGTAAAAAAAAAACAAAAAATACTTACTTGCATTATCAAATCATTTTGATTTTCATTCTTTAGTTATTAAGTGTAATTTTTTCCTTTAATATAATTTATATTATTAATAATATTAATACACAACCAGAAAAAAGGAGTTTTTAACAACAATAAGAAAACAATTTATAATAATAGTGTGTTATACTTTACATATATAACGATAATAACAAATTAATTTATATGAAGATTAATTATAAATAATAACTCTATCTCTACTATTAATATCTACTTATCAGGAATGTTAATTCAAAAGCAAAATATAACAAATTATCTAAAAACGGCCGTTTTTAAGTTAGGTTTATATTATACATACATTATTTAGATAATAATATTTAATAGATGATGATAATGATTTCTTTAATTATTGCAAAGAAGTCTATCTAGTTAAAAGAGAAAAAAAAATTAAAAACAAAAGCTTCCTTTTTATTTCGTTTTTTTTTTTTTTTTAAATAATAAAAATTTAACAAAATATTTCTCTAGCTTTAAAATTTTAATTATAATTATTATACTTTTTATAAAGAATACTTAAAATTAGAAAGAACAAAAAAAAAAACGTAAATATTAAAAAAAAATTAAATAAAAACAAAATTCAATTTACAATTATTATTGCAGCAGACCGACGACAGCTCTTTAAAGTAATATAAAAACTACTTTCAATTTTAACAAAAATTTGCATTTGATAATTTAGTACCTGTTTGAAAATTTCAAATAATTGAAATTTATATAAAAATATTAAATTTTGAAAATAATTTTGTGTTATTTTCTCGTAAATTTGTTAACGATTTAATCGTAAGGAATCTATTAACGTGGTATAATTATTGTATTTATAAGTGATTTGTCAATACATACAGTACTGTGCAACAAAAAACAACAAAATAGAGGTAATCCTAAAAACTGATTTCTTTTACAAAGTATTATATTTACAACAAAACTTATTTTATAAAATTGTTAACATATTTGACCATTAACTAAAAAATTGTGCTTTAGAAGATGTAAATCTGATTCTTCTTATAAAAAATTAGAAACAAAAAAAAAAAAACGCATATTCTTTATATAAAAAGGTGCACAGTCAAAATTTAATATAGTATATGCCGCACAAAAGTTTTTTAAAACATTTATTGAAGTTGCCTACCACGCAAAATTGTACTGCTCATCGAAATCATGTTTAATAAATATAGGTATAGTTTTTTATTCCTGTGTTTGTATCAGAAACGTTTTATAACTTCATGAGACAAATTTTGGGTCATCAAATATTGGCCCAATGATTCCAGTGCGAAATGAAAATATATCATCAGATTAGTTAAATCTCCAAAGGGTTTTGCAAAATTAGTTCGAATTTCGTTTTTATGAACTCCTAGACTTCGGATACTTTTTCATTATGTGTATAAATAAAAAATATTTAAATCAGAAAATTTTAATATATTTATGGGTTCTTATAGTTTAATAGAGTACAAGGCTTCTCTTAGATATTATGTAATGACATTTTGTTAATTTTTCCTCAAATCAAAATACCACGCCCACTTTTTTTAATAATTCTTATTTTGAAAGTTCAAATTTAACTTTTCTGGAGACGACAATTTAATCGCATCAATACTGTTTAATTTTACTCAAAATATAAAACAAAGTAATATGTTGCTATTGTTGCGCACACTCTTATATGGAGATTGTAGAGTTTTTCCCCATTTTTTAAATTATACAAAGTTAAAGCCCTTTTAAAGTTTGTATTTTTGTTAAACTTTAAATATGATTATAATTTTTGTTGTAAACTAAATATTGCTTTTGTTCTATACGGTACTGTACGTGATGCACGAGAGAACATACAATAGTTTGATAACGGGCAATGTGTTCATTATTTTAAATATTATTTTATTTCAACCCTTGTTTTCTAAATCCCTTCAACTCACTTTGAAAAAAATTGTTGGCAATTTAGAGATTTTACCTTATAGCAGTTTTTCCAATTTTATATTGATTTCTGCAGTTACTTTTGAAAGTCTTTATATAGAGGAGTTTATAAATCGAGAGGAGGCAGTAATTTTTGTTGTCATAAGTAGGTAAATTATTTGATCATAGTACTTAACACATATAGACTTTAATTGTTAATTTTTGGTTATAACATATTTCTTTAAGTATTCAAATTAGATTTGATAAAAGCAAGGTTTAATGTTTATAATTTAAATTTTCGTCTTAATTTTTTTATAAGTAATATTATAAAAATCCTTTTAAAGAGCTGTCGAACATTAGGTATTTGATTATTTTATTGATATCACCACCTTTTTTAGAAAATTTAACAAATTTAAACTTTACTATAATATTTATGAAGACAAAAAATATTCTTTTAATTAAAACAAAAAATGAATCATACCAAACCCAAATTTGTTGTTAAGTGTTATTTCTTAAACAGAGAGTATAGAGACCAACAACAACAACGGCAGTTTGATGATTAAAAAAAGATGACAATGAAGATGATGACTTCTGCTTGCAACCTTAATCAAAATGAACCTTCTTCTTCACATTCACCTCCAAGGAATACATTTTTATGGTAAGAGTATTATGTATGTATGTGTAAAATATTTTTAATTTTTGAAATATATCAACATTTTATTGTAAATTTTGTTTATGTTGAAAAAAGAAATATATTATTTACTGTACATTTTCTTTAAGAAAATTATGAAAAAGATGATAAACCTTTATAAGAAGTAAAACAAAAATTGATTGATATTAAATTTACTTAACTATTACCATAATATTATCTTAATATGTATTTTATATATTTAATTAAAAATTCTTTGTGTGGGTACTATTAACTTAAAGGATTTTAATTATTTTTTCCAACTTATACATATGCAAAATCAAAATTATTTTTTAAACATATTTCATAAACCACAATTTTTATATAAATTTGTTATATACCTATACATATTTAAAAAATAATGTTTTGAATTTTGTAAGGATAATACATATTTAATTTTTGAATTTCAGCTTTTTTTTTTTAATTTGGTCAATTTTTAAAAGGTCTTTGTTAACTGATAAATTACATATTGTATTTCCTATACTTTTTATTTAATATATCGAACTGATAGTTACAGTATTGGGCAAAACAAAATATTTAAATTTTGACTGTTTAAGTAATAATATTGAAGGTTTTTTTATGTGGTGTATATTTTGATGTAAATTTCAACGATTTTTATGAATGTTTTGCCTCAAAGCTGTTTCTAAATTCTTCTTAATTAATTATAATTATTAGTTCGACACGTGGTTCGATATTCCGGCAGTTTAGGACTAAATATAGTTAAACATTTAATATAGATGACTTCAGTAAAAAATATAGTAGTATAATTATTGGAATGAATGCTTAGAAAAACATTATAAGAAACAGTTAATATGCTTACGGGGATCATATGGTAATTGGTAAAGTAAGCAAATACATAAAGGATTTTTGTTTCCAATAAAATACTTTTTAGGGAATATAATAAAACAAAAGCTAGAGGAACTCCGATATTTAAAATTATTTTAGCTACAATCAATTTTAATTTTAAATACTAATTGAAATTATTAAATTACCATATTTTTAAATTAAATTCGAATTCAAATTATCCTCAATAAGTGTTATACCCAGTTCTATAGGCTTAAGAACCACATATTTGCTGTTTTAGCATTATAAATTTAATAAAAAGTCAATTGGTTTTTAATTAAACAAGATACATAAAATATATCAAGTTTGAAATATTATCTCCCATTATTTATTAACATAATTTTTCCTATTTTAAATTTAAATAGTTATGGTTTATGACAAATGATTAATATATACAATTATATTTAAAATAATTACTTGTGGTAAGATTTGGTTACACTTTTTTCAATTTATTAACAATATTTTTTTATATAAACATATACATACTATACAATAATGTATAGAAAAATTTCAATGTATCAAATCTATTTCCAGCTTAAAACCACTCCCTCTCAATCTAAAACATATGAAAGTAATAAACACATAAAAATCGCTTATAAAATATAAACGTACTGGTTTAAAATTTCATTTATGGTAAGATTTACTTCTTAAAAAAGGTTAGAAAAATATATTTTTTTTCAAATTTCATATAAAATCAAATATAAACAATAGGAAACCATTCGTATATTGAAACACATATTAACAAAATATTTTAATACGTCTTGATTATATAAAATAATTAAATATGTAGTTAATAAGTTAAGTATTTTGAATTATAAACCCACAAAATAAAACAAAAAGAAAAATGTTGCAACATTTTTTTTCTTAAAACCACAAATTAAAAAAGCTAATTATATTAAAACATAAAAAAATGAATAATTACTTAAAACAATTTTTAACTATAAAAAATAAAACCAAAATATATAATTATAATATATTCAATATAAATTGCTATATTTCATATTTTTAATAAGGAAATATGAAATATATTGTTGTTGTGTTTTATTGTATTTTTCTTATAGAACTATTTACAGCACTTGATATGAAGTCCAAGTCTATTTTAGAAAAATCATAGCCAAAACAAAGTTATTTCAAACCAGGTCTTGTTGACATTGAATATTTTTGTTACCTTAAATGGTATGTATGATATTATAACGAATCAAATAATAAATTGATGACCTATTATATTGCTGTATATAATTTTTATTTCTATATAAAATCATTGCAAATTGTATATTGTTTTTTAACATTTTTTATAATATATCTTTTATAATTAATATTTTCAAAAGTATTTTTATAATATTTCTTTAGTATAGAAAGTTTCATGGCTTTCTAAGTGGAGGATGTATAAGGAAGAAAAGAGGCAGGGATGTCACAAGTCACTTTATTTTTATCGTCGGCTTTGAGACAACAATTTTTACTTGAATACTTTATCCAACTATAGTTCAAGCAATCATTGAAGAATATTAAAAGTAATTTTTATTTTTATAATTATTTAACATATAAATTTATACATATTTCAAAATTGTTTTATATGATTGCGAATTTAGTTAATCTTTTATGATAAATATTTAATTAATATTTCAATATATATATATATATATTTATATATATTATCAATATACTTTATAAGTATTATTTGCATATGTATGTATTTTCCTAATATAATTTGTGTTACCAATTTTAATATTTAAAATTTTTTGTGATATGATTGCGATTTTCACACATACTATAAAAAAAATCAATATTTCATTGTCATTATAGGTAGATAAAGTCCAACTAATATAATACCGTCAAAACGTTTATTTTAAACTATTGATTTATTATTTTATTGAGCAAAGATTTGTAAATAATTTTGTTGTCTTCGATGAATATTTTCATCAATTCATTGATTATTTTATTTAGTTTCCTAGCGGGAAAAAGTTGTACTAAAGTGCCCTTGAAAAATACTTTATTTTGGAGTTAGTAGACCTGGTCAATTGCAAACTCGTTAAATTGTAGCCAGCATGTCATTGGAAGCAAGGTTTTGGTTATTTTGTTATCTATCCGAATCAGACATTTTACTAAAAAATGGCATCGATTTGTTAGTGCATATTTAGTCGAAAATTTATATTTTTCTTAATAATGCATATCAATTTGCATACTTCTCAATTTTTCTAAACTTTTTTGTTTAAATTTAATTTTTTTATTCTTTATTTTTAAAGATTTTTAACTATCACTATTAACTATAAATTCGCAAACAAATAATTTCATCTCGGACTTTTTTGAAGCCTTTATATCTGTATCTACAGACATTCCTCTAAAGAAACTGTCTATTCGATTTTATTGAATTTTTTAAAAACGTACATAAAAGAAAGCATTACATCTGATTCAACGCTCAAAAAAGTTATGTGGGAAAAAGTGTACGATATTCAAATTAAAGACATAGAACTTAAAAAAACAACAAATTTGTATTGTTAAGAGTATGGACGAAACCTAAGACATTACTGGCGATATATGGTAAATGTTTAAGATCACAATGTTGAGTGGAGCAAACGAAACTTATGATTAATAATGTACAAGCACTGCTTAGTTTACATTGGATTGATTTTTTTCTTGCAGAATAATGTTTCTATTTTCTTTTTATTTAATAAATATAGCTGAATGCCCCTGCGTTGCATGGGATCAAAGGGTTAATAAAAAATTTAGAAAACGTAAAAAACAGCTTTGCCCAGTTATTTTCAGATATCGATGTTCCCGTAATGTTTCTCCTATTAAAAGTTCTAGTTATATTAAAAAATTAATAAATGTTTGAAGTGCAATAAAACTACAATATTTTTTGCTATTTTCATCAATTTAATTGTATGTTTTTTCTATAGTTCCTTCCTGCTTAAAGTTCATCTATATTTAAAATTTCGTTAAAATCTGTTCAGAGGCTTAGGCGTGATTGTGTCACAAACAAACACACTTGATTTTATAATATGGATATGGATTTTTTTTTTTTTTTTTTTTTTTTTTTTTTTTTTTTGTTCCTCGGAATTTCAATTCAAATAAACGTAATCTTGAATTCGTCCAGTTTTTGAGATACAAATTTATACGGAAAATTAGAATTTTATTTAGATCTGAATTTTGTAAAACATTTCACCAAATTATTTTTTTAAATTTTAGTCAAAACTCATAATCATTACGGTCCCTGATTTTAAATTTATTTTTTAAAGTGCGTACTGCATTTAGTACCCTATATTTCCATACTCTTTGTAAAATATCACTATGAAAAAATCAGCAGGTTGTTAATATCATAAAAAACTAAAAACAAGCCTATTATGATGAAAATAATAAATATCTAAAAATAAATATCAGATTGGAAAAAAATTTCAAATGATTTTTTTTTTTTTATATTTTTTATACTTTTGTTTCAAAAAATAGTTTTAATTCAAAGGAATTTTTTCATCCGATGAAAAAAGTTCAAAAATATTTTCAACTTTTTTAATAAATATCACAAAAGATATTTATATTTTTTTATTTCGATCATGATGAAAAAAAATAAACTATCGATGAAAATAAAAAAAAAATCATGATGGATTTTTATTATTTTTTGAACATCAAAGATTGTTTTACGATTGAAATAAAAATAAAAAGTTCGTTTTTTTAGTATTAAAATCCGGTCTCTGACTAGAAGTTCAACACGTTTAATTTGCTCAGCAAAATATAATATTCTATTAGCACGTATAAATTAGTTCTGTAGAAAATTCTACTAACACATTAAAAATCTTAGGGTTTTTTAAAAGCTGAATTAGGTTTTTTGACAGCAAGTTAGACTTTTAGCTGTTTTCTATGGTTTACATGTCGTATAAATGGATTATTTTAGTAAATATTGGCAAAATGAACGAATATGAAATTTCCAGCTGATCTCACACACACCTAATACGATTTAAGTAAGTATACACAGGGTAAGTAAAATCATTTATTTCGCTAAATTCGCAATCAGATGACAATTTTGAAATAATTTCCCTATTTTTTACTGTTTTTGTTTTTCTTGTAAATTTTATAAATCAAATTATTTTACCTACATTTCTGTCATGTGTATATTCTCCTTTATTTACAGGATATTCTTTTTGTTTTTTCTTGTGTTTTTTTTATTACATTTTATATTTGAACTTTTATACCAAAATTTTCTTTGATTATATATGTAAAAAATGCTATATGTTTTAAGAAAATTAAATTTAAATTAATATTTTTATAAATAAATGTACAACAAATTTAAACAAAATATCACTTTAAAATGTTTAGATTTATAAAGATTTATATAATCATCAAACTGCGTTAAAAATAGAAAAAAATATATATGCTTTTAAAATCACCAAGTGTAAGGTTATATGTCTAGTTGGGTAGATAACACTATGAAACAAATTGATGATCATCGCGTGGGGGCCGAATCATTCCGATTGCAATTGATTGCTCTTGATATGTGTAATAAACCCTCCAAATGATTTTTCTCTGGTAGTAAAATTTTTGTTTTATGGCCACTTAAACTTTTCTATTTTTGCACCAAAGTAGTTTCATATAAATAGAAAAAAATATAAATAAAGTTTGAAGCTCAAATATTTTAACATAAATGTTTAGAGCATTTAAATGGCGATAATTCATTAGAAGTTTCTATTCATGTATTTCTAATAATAAGGGGTCATTTCTAGTCCGTTTAAACAAAATTGAACAAAAATCCATTAAGACTTGAGTTTAATGGGTTAAAATATTCTACAGAAATTTTCTACGTCGAATTACACTAGGGGTCACCGAAGATCCAAAGTTCATACGGTGAAGCGTTTATCCAAAGAAATGAAATTGATGAAATTATTATTAATTTTGTTTACGATTTGTACAAAACTTTTAATTTTATATGTTATATTTCATTGCCTAGTTTAAGGAGTTTATATAAGAAATGTGGGAAAATTTCATAATTTTCGTTTTTAACAACACATGATAAGTCGGATGAATTTTTTATCTTTGGAGACCCCTAGTAAAATTTGAAGAAGAAAATATCTGTAGAACATATTAACCCATTAAATTCAATTTAAAATCGACTTTCATGTCATTTCCTTAAATCGGACTAGAAATGACACCTTATAAGGTAAGATAAATGAATTTAAAGTTCTAATGAAATATTCCCCGTTAAATGCTCTAAACATTTATGGAAAGTTATTTTAGCTTCGAACTATATTGATATTATTTTTTTCGATTTATCTGTAACTACCTTGGTGCAAAAATAGAAAAGTTAAATTGGTCATAAAACAAAAATTTTTCCTACCAGCGAAAAATCATGTGGAGGTTTTATTACACATATCAAGAGCTATCAATTGCAATCGGAATGATTCCGCCCCCAAAATGTTGCACAGTGTAATTTTGTCGTTGTACTATAATTTAAATTCACCTTTGAAATCTGAAGTTATTTATCAACAAAAAGTATTTTAAGATTTTACAGCAAATACCAAAAATAACTCGTCCCGTTATCAAAATCACATAAATTTTCACTTTATTTAAGTTATAAATAACAAGCACCCGAAAACGTTTTATTTTTATTTTTCAATCAAAATAAATATCTTTAATGTTCAAAATATTTTTTCATTTGTTGAAAAAAATATGTGAGGGATTTTTATTTTTAAAATAAATATCCATCAATGATGAAAAAAATAAATATCTTTAACGATAAATATCTTTAACGATAAATATCAGTTCGAAAAAAATTTAAAATGATTGTTTTTTTTATTCATACTTTTGTTTTGTTTTCAAAATATTTTTTTATTCAAATGAAATTGTTGTTGTTTAGAATTTTTTCCATCCGATGAAAAAAGTTCAAAATAATTTTCAACTTTTGAAATAAATATCACAAAAGATATTTATATTTTTATTTTCATCATGATGAAAAAAAATAAAATATTGATGAAAATAATAAAAATCATGATGGATTTTTATTATTTTTTGAACATTAAAGATTGTTTTTCGATTGAAATAAAAATAAAAAGATTGTTTTTTTAGTATTAAAATCCGGTCTCTGATAAATAATACATCACACTAAAAATGCTAAAGTATTTTTTTTTTTTTTTTTTTTTTTTTTTAATTCTTTCAACCATTTATCGAAAACTTCACTAGTTTCTGTACTATGATACAGATTATACTTTTGATTCAAATAAAAATTAATGTAGAGTTTTTATACACTTTGGAATTATTAACGATTTTGTCTCATGAGTTAGGACCTCACAATTTGCACTCATATTAACCAGTGTGCTACACAGAGGTTTTCAGTTAATTTCAAACTGTTCCTACAATATTCCCAGTCGGAAAAAGAAGGGCTAAAGAGACATTCTAAAATGCTTTATTTTGGATCCACAAGGCATGTCACTCTCATTCCAACATTATTTCTTTTTACACGGCGTGTCATTGGAGGCAAGGCCTTCCATTCTCCTTTCCAAGAAGAAGGGAGAAGGCAAGAACTCTTAAAAAAATATGTTCAATGCTATTACAAAAGAGTCTGAAATACAATTTAAAAAAAAGGCGACATACGGACTACCTTCTTTATCGGCACTTAAGATATTACTAACGGCCTGTCAAATGAAAAAAATTCGTTCTACAAAATATATGAGAAACAATAACAAAATTTGAAATTTATTTGTTGTTTTCCATATAAATTGTCGAAACGAATTTTTCGTTCGACATCGTGGGACAGGCCGTAAATGATTGTGAGTTTTGTAAGTATCGCAATTGTCTCTGTTTGTAATGAGAGTGAGTGGTACACCTTCTATTTCTCATCTAATGAAAGGAAAACAAGAATTAGTACCAGATTTTTTCTAAAGGAAGCATTCATTGTGGAATTTTTATAGATAGCAAAATGAAATGTGTTTAAAATATAATAAGTTGAAAACCCTTATTCTTGATGTGCAAAAAATGGTGTGTAGACTTTAGAAAAAAAAAAAGAAAAATTATATTAATAAAGTATGTTAGACTATTTTTTGCAAGAATCACAAAGAAAACGAGAGAAACTATAATCGGTCAAGACCGACCATATGATACCCTACACCATTGTGTATGAGCTTAAAATTAGACTTGTGGCCAAATGTAGGTCAATACTTTTACTAATTTTAAAATAAATTATATAAACACAGAACAATGCGTTGATACTAACATCTATATGATTTTAAGCTCTTTAGGGAGATTTCCAGAAGTGGGTTTATATGGGAGCTATGGTAAATTATGGACCGATGTTACCAATATTGTTTCTAGTATCCGAAAGGATACTAGTAATTTAAAAAACTATCTCCAAATATATCTTTACACTTGAATTTCTTTAAATAACACAAAAACTTGGGCCATCATGCTCAGAACAATTTCTGTGCATTAGGTTTTACAATACTTTATAATTGATTGGTCAATTTTGCTCAATATTTAGAAAGCATTCAGATCATCTTTTATTATTTTTAATTTATTATTTGTATTACAACCCAGCAAAAAAAGACATGCAAAAGAAGTAGTAAATGCATGAATTCACGTGATGTTGCACTGGTTCATTTTTAGGTGAAACATGTATGATTTTAACATTGGCGTGTCATTGGAGTGCATGGGTTCACTTTAGAGAAATAGCTCGTCATTAAAATGAGTGCTTAAAACCAATGAAATTTTAATGAATCGACTACGTTTTTTCAATGGTGAGCATATTATTAAATGCACATTTATATACCAAAAGATTATTTCAGACATAAATTAAGCCACATATTTTATCAAAATATTTATAAACAAATAAATAACACTTATTTTTAAAGAATATTAAATTTTAGTATAAGTGAAATTAAAAAAAGATCTTGATACCCTTCACCACCTTACCGACAAATAATTATATTTTCGCCTTAACGTATGCTTTCATTATTTCACATTTATAAATCTACATTTTTTTCAAACTACGAAAATTTGAATACGAAAAAAAACAATCATAGCAAGCTTTGTTTTTAAAAAATAACAACAATTCCATATTTATTTATTTTTGTATGTGTTTATCATAGTAAAATAATAAAGTACTCGCACATCTACAAAAACAAAAATTGCTTGTATTTTGTTAGTGTAAAACTACTGCCCACAATGTCAGAATGTTTTGAACGGAAAAATGAGAGAACGAAAGAGAGCAAGAGAAAAAAACTCAAAAAATATTTTACATGTGAATACAAAAACAATTTGACAGTACCGCGAGGTTTGCCAATGAAAAAATTGTAAAACAGCTGGTCTTACGAGTATACTTTATTATTATACTATGGTGTTTATATACAAACTGATAGCATATACAAAGAACAACAACACTGTTATTCATTATATTACTGCTGTTGTTAACTACTTGCCTATACAAAAAACAAAAACGTCACTAATAGTCACTACAATGCTTAATATACATGTTTGTCTGAGTATTTATATTCTTAACAGATTTGTTTTAGTTTTTGGCCCATAACTCTGTTGATTATGAACGAATTTGGTTTATTAAAAAAAACCGAAATTTTATAAAAATATTTATGACCGATCTATATAAAAATGAAATTGAAAAAAGATTCGGCTGTGCCGAATCTTTGATACCCTTCACCATATTACCATCTTACCATCTTATCGACATCATATTACCATATTACCGACAATTAATAAAATTTTCGCCTTAACGTATGCTTGCGTATTTTCTAAATCTAAATTTTTTTCAAACTACGAAAATTTGAATATGAAAAAAAAAACAATCATAACAGGCTTTGCTTTTAAAAAAGAAACAACAACAATTCCATATATATTTATTTTTGTATGTACAAACTTACTGAATACACAAAGAACAACAACAACACTGTTATTCATTATATTTCTGCTGTTGCTAACTAAACTACTTGTCTATACAAAAAACAAAAAACGTCACTAATAGTCATTATAATGCTTAATATACATGTTTGTGTATGTATTTATGTATATTCTTAACAGATATGTTTTAGTTTTTAAAAATAAACAACTACAATTCCATATCTATTTATTTTTGTACAGACTGCATATACAAAGAACAACAACAACACTGTTATTCATCATATTACTGCTGTTGATAACTAAACTACTTGTCTATACAAAAAACAAAAAACGTCACTAATAGTCATTACAATGCTTAATATACATGTTTGTTGGTGTATTTATATTCTTAACAGATTTGTTTTTGGACCATAACTCTGTTGATTATGAACGAATTTGGTTTATTAAAAAAACCGAAATTTTATAAAAATATTTATGACTGATCTATATAAAAATAAAAATCTGTAGCTTGAACAAGGGCTTCAAAAATAAAAAATTTGTTTTCCCCGATATCTCAGTTATTACTGAACCGATTTATTTAATTTTTTCAGAACAAAAATTCAGAAAATAATTTTCGAGCCCCCTTTAAAAATTCGAAGTCCCTGGTATATGCAGAGGCTTCAGAAACTAAAAAACCGGTTTTTAAAGCATATCTCCACCATTTATAAACCGATCTTCCTGATTCAAAAAACCGAAATTTTATAAAAATATTTGTGACCGATCTGTATAAAAATGAAAATCTATAGCTTAAACCAAGGCTTCAAAAAATAAAAATGCGTTTTGTCCGACATCTCAGTTATTACTGAACCGATTTATTTCATTTTTTCAGAACAAAAATTCAGAAAAAAATGTCCGAGAATTCTTTGTAAAAACGAAGTCCGTAGTGTATACAGAGGCTTCAGAAACTGGAAAACCGGTTCAAAAAACCGGTTTTTTGAACATATCTCCGCATTGTATGAACCTATCTTGCTGAATTCCAATAGCAAAATTCTCGAAAGCATTTCCGATCGTTTGACATACATATTATATATGTCAGTTATCGGTGGGCTTCATAAACGCCATTTCAACCGACACACGGACGGACGGACATGGTCCAATCGTCATCGCTTCTTACAAGGATTCCGAAAATATAAACTTTTTTGCTCTCCGACGAAAATTGTGGAAATTACAAACGGAATGACAAACTTAAAATACATGTAGTCATATATATTTTGTTTTTGTATTTTCAAAAAAATTAGTAAATTTTTTTCAAAATTTAGTATAGGGTAACTCTCACATAAACTTTTAGTTCTATTCTATGTAATTAAATATAATTAAAATAAGAAATAATCAAATTTTCTGAGCGAAAAAATTTAAAGCAAACGTAATTATTATCTGTTTTTTATTTAAAAATACATAATTTTTACGTTCCCTGCATTTTTTCATATTAGATGTAAGGGAATGGCAGTAATTCACAGTTTTGATTTGAAGTTTTTTATTCAACATTATTGTTTTTGCAAAAAATCTCTTGTGAGAAATAATTTCTCAAAGAAAACATAACATGGTTTGTTTTTGTTTCATCATTTCAACTCAATTCAAATAATTTTTGTTTAGAGCCCAAACACAACCAAACGGATTTCAACGTTGTTTTCCGCTCTAAGAGAGAAATGCAAATTAAATGAAGACGGAATCCAGCAGCGGATTTCATATATATTTTGTTTCTTTATATTTTTTGTGTTTGGCAACAACAAAACTACATACAGTTAGGGACAAAACTATTTGTACACCTCATATATTTCGTATACCTTCAATAGTTTATAAAGAATTTAAAATTGTCGTATGCAGTATTATTTTTAATATATTTTTATTTAATTAAGTTATAAAAACAAAATTAATATCCAACACATTATTTAAAAAAATACAAAATAATGAAAATTCATTGGGACAAAAGTATTTGTACATATAATCTACACCTACTTATAATACTTATATTGGAAAAATTTAATATTTTGTGGGTCCTCCTTTTGCATCTATCACGGCCTGTAATCTTCTGGGCATCGATCGGACCAAATTTCTCGTTTCATCTGGAGATATTTCCTTCCAGGCTTCCTCCAAAGCAATTTTAAGTTCATCCCTGCTTCGGACGTGCTTTGTAGCGACTTTACGTTTCAAAATATCCCAACAGTTCTCGATGGGGTTTAAGTCAGGTGATTGGGGAGGAGAATTAAGTTGTCTTGGTGCATGGTAAAGCAACCACTCCTTCACTGAACGCGCTGTATGTTTTGGGTCATTGTCCTGTTGGAATATCCAACTTTGGCCAAGACCCAAACCATCTACGGAATCCTTCAAATTGTCTTCCAATATACGTTTATATTGATGCTGGTCCATTACACCATCTATAAATACCATTCGCCCTACCCCACTGGCTGCTATTGCCCCCCATACCATAACACTTCCCCCACCATGTTTCACTGTTGGGGTCAAATTGTTAACATCTAACGCTGTATTTTTTTTGCGCCACACTTTTCCCCTGCTATCATTTCCGAAAAGATTGACTTTGGTTTCATCAGTAAACAAAACCCTATTCCAAAATTCTTCGTCCTTATCAATGTATCGTTTGGCAAACTCTAAACGCAAATGCTGTTTTTTTTTTTTACTAATCAGCGGTTTCTTGCGGGGAATTCTACTTGCATATCCCGCAGAATGTAAGATCCTCCCTACTGTTTTTGGATGAACAGTTGTTCCGGTAGTATTTGCGATTTGTTCCGCTAATTTTGCCCGAGTTACTCTTGGATTTCTTGCCACTTCTTTTATCACCAAGTTCGCTTCCCGTCTGGAAACCTTTTTTGGCCGTCCAGTTCTTGGCACATTTTCAACAGATCCGCTGTTTTTATACTTGTTTACAATGTATTGTACTGTGGAATGTTGCAAATTTACTAAATTACTTATATTCCGGAGAGATTTTCCTTTTTTTATGTTTGTCCCAAAGATTTTTACTTAAATTGTACTTTTTTTTAACAATGTGTTATATATTAATTTATTTTTTATCAAATAATTCAATAAAAATGGACCTGAATTAAAACTACATATAATAATTTTTTATTCTTTATAAATTATTGAAGATATACGAAATGCATGGGTGTACAAAAAGTTTTGTCCCTAACTGTATAACACATTGTTAAAATAAAGTACAATTTAAGTAAAAATCTTTGGGACAAAAGTATTTGTACATCAGTACTTTGTACAATTATTTGTACGTTGGACTCTTGTATGATGATTTTTTTAAATACCGTTATATTTTCTTCGTTAATCGAGTTTTATTTTACAAAATAAGAAGTTGGTTTTAACGTTTTGAATAATAAGCACATCAAAAATGGGAAAGCGAAAAGAGTTGAGTTTGGATATTAAAAATTTAATTATTGATGAACATAAAAAAGGAAAATCTCTCCGGAATATAAGTAATTTAGTAAATTTGCAACATTCCACAGTACAATACATTGTAAGCAAGTATAAAAACAGCGGATCGAAATATATGAGGTGTACAAATAGTTTTGTCCCTAACTGTATATTCTGGATCCTTATTGATAGGGGAGTCGATATAAAGATGTCCGTCTGTCTGTTGAAATCAGTTTTTAGAAGGCCCCAGTTATCGGATATATATGTTATACATCAAATTGTAAGAAATATTCCTTAGAAAAACGCTAATAAAAATGAGCAAAATCGGTTCATAAATTGAGATATTCGCAAAAACCGAAGATACTCCCAAAAAATCGTATTTGTTGTCGGCTTTTCCAGGCTCATACACAAGCTAGCGACTTCGTTTTTGCACGAAAAATTCCAAATCTTTCTTCAAATTTTTTTCCTGAAAAAAAATCGGTCCATTAGTGTCCGAGATATCGGCCAAAACGCATTTTTATGAAATATGAAAGCATGCTTTAAGGTGCATATTTTATTATTTGTCGGTAAAGTGATGAAGGGTATAAAAGATTCGACACAGAACTCACTTTCGTTATTATTTTTAAAAGTTAGCGACCGTTTTCGATATATTTCAATTTGAATGGCTAAAAGAGAGGTTAGGGAAATTAAATTTGTTTGCTAAAATTTAATAATTTAGTCGTTAAATTTAAACAAAATAGATAAATAATCTATTGAAGTATAGGATCATGCATTTTTATTAAGAAACCGAAATTACAGAACTTTAAAGTAACAAAAAATATAACTACAATTCCGTAAGTAAGCAGTGTTACCAATGGACAGAAATATGCGTTATATCAATCCTCAGGGCCTGATAGATTTTGAGAATCAAGCACGAAAAAAGATCAACTTAATTAAATTGTTTGAAAATAAAATTTGTATGAAAAATTACTCATTTTAAAAATATTTTTTGAGTAGAAAAATTAATAATAATGGTCAATCGGTGACCGTAATTATTACTTTACAGAAAATAAGGGCCTGATTCAGCACAACAATTAAATTGTTTGAGAATAAAATGTTTATGCAAATTACTCATTTTAAAAATATTTTTTGAATACTTTTAATACAAATTTTATTTTCAAACAATTTAATTGATGCCCTTATTTTCTGTAAAAATATTGTCCATATATTTTACGGGCACCGATTGACAAGACCGTAAAATATATGGACAATATATTATTAATAAATAGTAATTTGAAATGTTTGTTTCCACAAAATCGCTTTTTTAAGTTATGGCGTTATTGAAATGTGTAATATATTTTGTTGTTGCATGAATTACTTTTTACTAACATATAACTACCCAGCAAAAAAAAGTAAATAGTAAATTCACAATGCTAATGAACCCGAACAAGTTCCAATTGTGAAACATCAATGAATTTAACACGTGGTTGTCGTAGGAGGGAAGTTATCTAAATTATTAAACAGCATGTTATGAAACATTGACTTTTTGTATAAGCTTTTCATTAGTGAAATTACATAACATTTTTCAATGATGATCAATCAAAGTGACTCCTAATAATTTTATATACATTAAAAAATTTACAAAAATCAATTTTTATCAATACTTGTGAGAATAAGATTCAAATCACTTTATTATAAATAGTTATTTTTACTTAATACGATTATAAATTGCAGAAAAGAACTGATTTTGAATAATTCAGGATATTAGCTACTTGGTAATCAATGAAATGGTGAATTTTGAACAACTTCCTTCCTATATATTTTGCTGGGTTGTTATAAATTTACTGGTTTCCAGCTGTCAATGGATTTAATGTTGCAATATGTCAAATTATAGCGAAACTTAAAACTGTACGCTATTTATGTCTAATTTATTTTAAGTAGTTATCGTAAGTTTTTTTCAAAACTATAACTCAATTTTAAATTATTCCCATTGTTCATGGCCCAAAATTAAACAAAACTTTAATTTTATTAATTTTACAATATTTATTTTTAAAGAACATCGAATAAAACATAATTTACAATGAATTAATAATTTGTGTGTGTTTCATTTACTTTGTTTTATTATTATTTTTTATATGTATACTATTGGATGTGAGAAAAAGGGAAATAATGACATGCATTAATTGTTGACATTACGCTGTATACATTACAAAATGTAAATTTAATTATATTTCTTGGGATATTGACACAACTATTTTGAATTTTTTTAATCTTCACTTTTCATTTTTTATTGTTAATATTGTTTATTGTTTAACTATGTTTTGAAATAGTTTATATTTGAATCATTTTGTTATACTTTTTGTAGTAATAATAATAAAATTATGTATTTATTACTTTATGTTTATTTAAATTTTATTAAGGACTGTTTTGTTTATATTTCACTTTAAATGGGAAACCGGCCAATTACACAGAAAATTAAGGAAAGTATTTCAAAATAAAGAAATTTAAGATATAAAAATTTAATTTATTCACAAAATAAACAGTTTCTGAAAACTTTTATTCAAATAAATAATTTTTTTTTTTTTTTTTGTTCCTTTGTTAATATTCTATTCTTTTGATTATGCGTCTAAATTTTTCAATATTTAAAAATATCCATTTTGGTTTGTGATTTTTTTTTAATGTTCATTTTGTACTGACGCTTTTTTTGTGTTATATTTCCGTAACCTTTATAGAATAATTAATATAAAGCAAATTTAAAGAAAATAAAACATTAGTTATTGATTTTTAATTTATTTGTTTATATATTTTAGAATGGTTGCAATTTTATTTTCTTTTTAGGTTTATTTTTATTTTAAATATACATTTGCATAAATGTAAAAAATAATGACGAAATAATACAAATTTTTAATAATTTTTTTTAACACATTTTTAAGAAATAATAAAAGTATCGAAAATCAAATTTTGTTATGTTTAAAGATAAAAGTTATATGATTACGGTTTAACTAACCTAAATTGTAAAAGTGGGTTATAGATATTATTGTTATTATTTATATAATGTAATGTATCATTTTCAAAAAAATAGACAACATTTTGTTGTATTTGCACACATACACAGTAGTAGTTGTAGGTTTAAAACTAAAAAATAAAGAAAAACTTATACAAAATGTTTGTTGGTTCTTTCCAAAAAGGGTAAATTAAAACAGGATTCATTTAAAAAAAAGAGATGCAAGGTTTTCTGATTTTTTAAGCGGCAATCAGCTAAAACGAAAAATAAATTTTTAGTCAATTTAATACATAGATAAAATAACTAATTTTAAAAATTATACATACCGCTTTTACAGTAGCTTTAATGAAGTCCTTTTTATTTGTTAAATTAAAATCTGGATATTTAGCATAAACTTGTTTGCATACAGTTTTCATAGTTATCTGTTCCAGATTGGCCTTATCTAAAATTTCTTTAACATCAGCACGAATTTGTTCATCCTTAAACGAAAAAAAAAACCATATGCAGTAAAAATAGATTAAATGATTTGTTTATAGTTAATAAAATTATAATTGTTTTGGTAGATTAAAAAAAACATAATATTGTATTGTAGAACTTACCGTGGGGAATACAGGTTGTTTGCCCTTTTTGTTTAATGGCTCATCCTCATCGCTTTCATCCTTTTCATCTTCGGACGATTCTTTTTTAGATTTCTTAGGACGTCCAGCTGCTATAAAAATAAACCAATATATACAAAATATTTAAATGCAATACCACCGAATTAAAAATATCTAATTAGATTAATTAGTATTATTAAAATTTATTAATACATTTTACATAAAAAAATCTAAAATCCAATTTTAATTACGAATAATACTTATTCAATTATTGTATTAATTAATATTCAACCTATTAAAATGCTATATTCAATTATTCAAATTATCACCTGTTTTTATTTATATTTGATTAATTTATTGATACATTAAGAAAAATAATTGAAAGGCGATAAATTACTCTAGTTTTAGTAAAAAAAAAATGTTAGAAAATTTTAATTTTGAACAATTGAATAATCGATACAATTAAAAAAGTAATTTAAATAGTAAATATTGTTTAATAGACCATATTTTTTTCCGTAAAGTTAATACTTACGTTTTGAAGGAGTTTTATTATTGGGTTTATTATTTTTCGCAGGTGTCACAGGTTTTTTATTCTTTTTCGATTTTTCTTCCTCCTAAAAAAATAAATTACATATAAATGTTGATGATGATTAATTTAAGTTGTTTCGCATAAACATACCTCAGTTTTTTCACTACCCAAATCGGACATTTCTTCTTCTTCCTCTTCATCTTCGGATACTTCTTCTTCCTCACTTTCAGAATCTTTTCCTTTACGTTTATTGCGAGAAGATTTGCCAGCAGCAGCACGACCTCTACCACGAGGAGATGCAGCAGGACGTCCACGTTTACCAGCACCAGTTGATGGACGCTTACGTTTAGGGGCCGCCTGAAATAGTCATTATTAACAATTGTACTTAAATAGAAAAGAATATATCTTACATCGCTGTCGGCTTCAGACAGTTCAGATTCCTCTTCAGAATCTGAATTTCTTCTACGGGATTTGCGAGCCGGCCGACCACGAGCACCTCGAGCAGCAGCAGCTGCTGCTTTTCGTCCTTTTCCACCATCAGAATCTGAGTTTCCAGAAGGATTATACTAAATATTAAACAAAAAACAAGTAAAAATTAAAAAAAAAAAATTCATATTAATAATCTTAAAATAAAACTTACATCGGAACCAGATTCGGAATCATCATTTCGTCTTCGTTTTGCTGGCGTTACTTTGCGAGCATCTTCATCTGAACTAGAAAAATCCACATATGCAGACATTTCTAAAAAAATATGTTTATTTAAAATAGCAGAATAATTAAATATTTGTTTCTATTAAAAACATACTTTTGCCCGCTGTAGCACGACGAGGACGACCAGATGTTGATCTTCCTCCAGATCTACCAGTTGACTTGCTTTTGCGTTTTTCGTCCTCACTGGGTTCTTCTTCCTCCTCTTCCTCTTCTTGGGCTTCTTCTTCATCCTCCATTTCCTCATCATCTGGTGATGGCTCAACACACAATGACTCATCTGGTTCCATTAGAAATTTAAGAATACGATTTGCAGCATCTTCCTTAGAGCCTTTACGTTCTAGAGACAGAATATCGCAAATGCTTTTTAATTGCTTTAAATCGACTTTTTTGATTGATTCAAATTTCTTTTTGTATTCAGCTGAATCTTTTTCGAATTCAAAGCCCGCAAAAGAACGTAAATTCTTTTTAACAACATTGTTTTTGCCTTGAGAACCAAAACATATCTATAAATGAATTATATGAAATATTAGGTTTTAAATGATTTTAAATTAAAGATAATATTAGTCAACATACCGCATGCAATGTTTGCAAACCATCTACTCTTGTTTTATTAATATTTTCATTGATTTTATCAATTTCAGCTAGAGCTACAACATTTTCATCATCTTCGGCCACTTCCGTATTTTCCTCCTTTTTTTCTTCATCCTTAGATTCTTTGTCTTCATTTTCTTCCTTTGCATCAGTTTTGGTGTCTACATCACCATTTTTGCCAGAATCATTTTCATCGGCAGTTTCATCCTTTTTAATATCATTTGACTTTTTATCATCGCTTTTAGGTTCCTCTTCTTTATCGTTTGAAGATTTGTTATTTTCGGTAACTTCATCTGATTTTTCTAAATATGTAAGTAAAATAAAAAATACTTTTTTAAACTGTTTTTTACCATAAAGAAACAAAAAATATAATAAAAAGATTATAAATAAAATAATCTTTAATCTTGTCTTATCTTCACCCTTGGGAAAGTTTATATGTCTTATGTGGACACGAATAAACCATGAAAAGTGAATTCTTGATATACCTTGGTTCTTACTGAACTCAATCCAAGTAATTTAAGATTAAGCATGAACAAATACCAAGGGGAAAACATTATTCATTAATTAAACTAAACTTTCTTCTACTGCTGGTAGCGGGATGCGAACTCGGGACCGTTGACAAAACTATTTGATATATATAATGTAACGAACAAAGTGTCTAGCTAAGTCGGCCAAAGCACAGACAACAACAACCCAGCATAAATATATTTAAAACAGCGTTTCATTTCATGTGTTTCTACAAATTTGTTTTGTTCTAGATTAAACGTTACCAGGTATATCAAACTTTACGTTTTATTATTTTTTAATATTTAACAAAACCATAAAAAAGATTTTTAATTAGCTCACCTTCATTTTCTTTAGGTTTTTTATCATCGTCATCGTTTTTTTGTGCACCAGTTTCATTATTAGTTTTCTCATCTGCAGCCTCAGTTTCAGCGGATGATTTTTTATCACCACCGCCATCATCAATAGATTTCTTATCATTTTCAGTGGATTTTTCATCAGTTGCATCTGCAACTTTTGTTGTTTCTTCGCTCTTTTCCGTTTCCTTAAAAGAAAATTTACAAAATTAATTTAATAGATGTTTACATTTTTAACAAGTGTACATTTGTATGTACACATCTGGTAACATTATTATGAAAATACAAAATAATATATGGCAGTTTTGTTTAAATAAATCTATTTTTAGATTAGAAAAATGCAACACTGTATACACGCATACGTTTATCTGTATGTACTATTTCCATATTGTACCGCCTATTAACATTTGTTTTTCTTTGATTTTCTTTTTAGCCGCAATTCTTTACATTTTTTATCTTTTCATTCGTTTCTAATAGGAATCAACAACTATTAACACACAATATTATTCTATTTTCCATTTTAAAGGAAATTTTATTTTAAATCAATTTTAACAGTTTATTTAATATTTGAATAGAAATAACTTTCCAGAAAATTTCTTTTCTATAATACTGTTCTACAATGCACTTGGCAACACTGACACGCATGCAAATCTCTATTATTCGCGAAATTCAACCAACTTCAACGGCGCACTTATTTTTTTTTTTTTAGTTTTTATTATATTAATCAATTCGTCCAATACCGCGCTCATAATAAATATATACACACACACATACACGCATACAAATGCATGCATTTCGTTATGATGAACAAAAAAACAACGAAGAAAAACATACAAAAACACGGTGGAAAAATGGACCGACGCCATGTTTATATACAATGAGAAATAGATGAAGAGGAAAAAAGAAAGCTTATAATGTTAAGATGAACGAAAAAAACGACGTTGTGTAAATTTTTTTTGGGAGATTCCTTTTAGCGATGTGACGCGCTCGAATTTTTTATTTGCAAATTTTCACAATTAATCCAAATAATTATCACAAATTTTCTAGTTCCATCGATTGGTCACACTTTTTTTGCACTTTTTCTGCAATTTTCTATTAATTACATACCATATTTTCAATGGTTTTATCTTTTTCACCGTCAGCCGACATGCTTATGGAAAATACTCAACTAAATAAAAAAATTCACTACATTTTCTTCGTCTTATTTTCTTTTTCTCTACCATTTATTTGGCTTTATGTTTTGTGCCCAGGACAGGGTTGCATTTATTTGCATTAAATCTAAGGGGATAATATGTATTATATAAAAATGTACTTTTATTAATAAAATGGAACAAATCTAGATTACCAAAACCATAGAATAGAACTAGAAGTTTATGTAAGAACCACCCTATACTAAATTTTCAAAAAATTTACTAATTTTTTTGAAAATACAAAAACAAAATATATGTGACTACATGTATATTTTGTTTTTGTATGAATTAGGTTTTTGAGAATTGAATTAGGTTTTTTTCTCTCACATAAATATCTAGTGTTAATCTATGACCAAAACCATAGAATTTAATTTTTTTGGAACAAATTAAGAAGATGAATAAACTTTGGTATAAATAGACCACCCTGATTCGTTTGATTTTTTTCGCCATTGATAGTACTTTTAACGGTGAATATAATGATGTAAACAATTTTGAGCGCAATTAAATATTTTGGAAGTTATAGGCTTTAAAAATCGAATTTCCCTAAGAAACTCGCATCAAAAAATTTTTGTTATAAAAAAAGCTTGGACATACCACAGAGTTAAAAACCCTTCCGCCGGTTGAAGGCCGTCTATTAAAAAAAATTATTTCGACAAAAAAAAATTGCACTAAAAATTACAAAATATTTTAACAAAGTTGTGTTTATGAAACTTATATTATTTTTATTTTATTTTTAGAAATGCACCATTAAGAGTTTTTAATTGACACCTTAATCTTTGCAATCGGATAAATAAGTGATTTTAAGTGAGTTAGGGAGGTAAATGAGTACCCAAACTTTTTTTTTTATAAATAAAAAATTTTGTAAATTTCAGTATATCAAAAATGTTTAAAATTTTTTTGTAATTTTTCCCTCAAGGATTTAGTAAATATGGTATGTACTTTTAAACGGTATAATATAATTTAAATCGCAAGTGTATTAATAAAGATATTCAGAAAAATATATCAAAACTTTACAGGCTCATAACTCGTAAGTTCAGAAAGAGCAGTCAAAATGACAATTTAATCACAAGTCAAAATACTACTGAATACTACTGAAATTGTTTGAAAATCAAGTGGGCCGGTTATCTTAATTTAAGCCAATTTTTTATTTTAACAAAAATGTTTCTGTGTTGCCGAGCTTCGGCCGGTCTTAAAGACTTTCTCCTGTGGGTATGTCGAATATCAAACATTTTTGTAAGTTTTGCTATTTTGATACCAAATGCAAATTTTTACAAAAATGTATTTAATAATCAATAGTACCGGTGATCTTGATTTACGCCAAAACTTTTTCAAAAAATATATTTAAAATTTTGGAACTTGTTGATATCCTTAACTCACTTAAAATAGTAAATATTTTGTGGTGACCATATAAACAGTATGGAAATTTATAAATTTTTTGACTGTAAATGTTCAATTAATCAAAAAAAAAAAAAAAAAAATTACTGAGATTTGAACATATCCAGCAAAAACTTTGCTTACATAGTAAGCTAGCAAGTATAATGGAAATATATATAAACTGGTTATTTTTTGCATGAATAACTACTTATTTTTGTTCGTGATGTCTTGAAAGAAAGTTGTTGTAAATGAGTTAATCCATTATTAATTTAAAAAAATATTGACCACTGCAAATTCTAATTGAAACAAATATTTACGTAAAAACATATCAAAACATGTATATGTAACAGATTAAGTCAGCTGATAGATTAAAGCACGTTACGAATCTACTAACTAGGGCCTGAGTATACCGATGAGGGTTCCTACTAAAAAATATTGAGATAATTAGAGATGGGGTTTTTAAATAGACAATTTTGAGAAAAATAATGTTAAAAAAAATATTCTTTTAATTTGTATATGACATCTTAAAATACAACCTTTGACAAATCCACTGAAACAAAATATTTTTATATCTATCACAAAACAAAAATAATGGCAATTTAAATCATTAGAAATTATGTTCTCAATTTAATTTACCCTGAAAAGTCATTGAATTCTGCTGTTGACGGAATTATTTATCTTTGCAAGAAATATTTAAACTTCAAGCGTAAACAAAATATTTTATACCATAGTAAAATAATAAAGTACTCGCACATCTACAAAAACAAAAATTGCTTGTATTTTGTTAGTGTAAAACTACTGCCCACAATGTCAGAATGCTTTGAACGGAAAAATGAGAGAACGAAAGAGAGCAAGAGAAAAAAACTCAAAAAATATTTTACATGTGAATACAAAAACAATTTGACAGTACCGCGAGGTTTGCCAATGAAAAAATTGTAAAACAGCTGGTCTTACGAGTATACTTTATTATTATACTATGTTTTATACAAAGAGTAACAAGAGACGAAACTAATTGTCAAAAACCTAACTCATGCAACAACAAAATACATGTAATCAAATACATTTTGTTGTTGGCAAAAGAAAATAAAAACACATTTTTGTTTACAAAACAACAATTTTGTTTAAATGTCAATCGAGAATTTCGTCTATATGCTACTCCATAGTATAATAATAAAGTATACTCGTAAGACCAGCTGTTTTACAATTTTTTCATTGGCAAACCTCGCGGTACTGTCAAATTGTTTTTGTATTCACATGTAAAATATTTTTTGAGTTTTTTTCTCTTGCTCTCTTTCGTTCTCTCATTTTTCCGTTCAAAGCATTCTGACATTGTGGGCAGTAGTTTTACACTAACAAAATACAAGCAATTTTTGTTTTTGTAGATGTGCGAGTATTTTATTATTTTACTATGATGCTACTCTATGATTTTATATTTCTTTTATTTACGTACCGTCTATACTAGCCTTTTTCTTGTTCGCACAAGAACAAAACGTCGGCAGAGCAACACACACAATTTTTTTCCTTTTGTTTTCAATGGGCAGAAAATTTGTCGAACAAATCATAATTTTTTGTTTGCCGTCAGTGTCACTTCGATACTTTTACATGCAGCGCCTCTTCTTCCGCATACAAAATGACTTTTAATGGCAGACATGGTTGCTCAAACAATTGTGCGAACAACGGTGTGTGAACAAGAACAAAACATGAACAACTTGGGTCCACACTATCCAAATGCATGTGCGCACAACATTTTGTTCAATGTGCGAGCATGAAAAAGGCTCGTGTGGACCGCAAATTATAATTTTTATTATTTGTTATTAAATTTTTTGATTAAAAAAGAATTATAAATGACAACTCTCCCAAATGATTCTTCCTTCTGTAGTTATATCATGATATTAACCACGTTCAAACCTATAGACTGCCACGGTTTTAAAATCAAAATTAATAAAATTCATTTTACATGATTATGTATCCTATTCTACATTTTTCAAATTCATAACCAATAGTATATTTTTTATACCCTTCACCACAGGTGTAAAGGGTATATATAAGTTTGTCATTCCGTTTGTAATTTCCACAATTTTCGTCGGAGAGCAAAAACGTTTATATTTTCGGAATCCTTGTAAGAAGCGATGACGATTGGACCATGTCCGTCCGTCCGTCCGTGTGTCGGTTGAAATGGCGTTTATGAAGCCCACCGATAACTGACATATATAATATGTATGTCAAACGATCGGAAATGCTTTCGAGAATTTTGCTATTGGAATTCAGCAAGATAGGTTCATACAATGCGGAGATATGTTCAAAAAACCGGTTTTTTGAACCGGTTTTCCAGTTTCTGAAGCCTCTGTATACACTACGGACTTCGTTTTTACAAAGAATTCTCGGACATTTTTTTCTGAATTTTTGTTCTGAAAAAATGAAATAAATCGGTTCAGTAATAACTGAGATGTCGGACAAAACGCATTTTTTATTTTTTGAAGCCTTGGTTTAAGCTATAGATTTTCATTTTTATACAGATCGGTCACAAATATTTTTATAAAATTTCAGTTTTTTGAATCAGGAAGATCGGTTTATAAATGGTGGAGATATGCTTTAAAAACCGGTTTTTAGAACCGGTTTTTTAGTTTTGAAGCCTCTGCATATACCAGGGACTTCGAATTTTTAAAGGGAGCTCGAAAATTATTTTCTGAATTTTTGTTCTGAAAAAATTAAATAAATCGGTTCAGTAATAACTGAGATATCGGGGAAAACGAATTTTTTATTTTAGAAGCCCTTGTTCAAGCTATAGAATTTTATTTTTATATAGATCAGTCATAAATATTTTTATAAAATTTCGGTTTTTTTAATAAACCAAATTCGTTCATAATCAACAGAGTTATGGCCCAAAAACAAATCTGTTAAGAATATAAATACACCAACAAACATGTATATTAAGTATTGTAATGACTATTAGTGACGTTTTTTGTTTTTTGTATAGACAAGTAGTTTAGTTATCAACAGCAGTAATATGATGAATAACAGTGTTGTTGTTGTTGTTCTTTGTATATGCAGTCTGTACAAAAATAAATAGATATGGAATTGTAGTTGTTTATTTTTAAAAACTAAAACATATCTGTTAAGAATATACATAAATACATACACAAACATGTATATTAAGCATTGTAATGACTATTAGTGACGTTTTTTGTTTTTTGTATAGACAAGTAGTTTAGTTAGCAACAGAAGTGATATAATGAATAACAGTGTTGTTGTTGTTCTTTGTGTATTCAGTCAGTTTGTACATACAAAAATAAATATATATGGAATTGTTGTTGTTTCTTTTTTAAAAGCAAAGCCTGTTATAATTGTTTTTTTTTTTTTTCATATTCAAATTTTCGTAGTTTGAAAAAAATTTAGATTTAGAAAATATGCAAGCATACGTTAAGGCGAAAATTTTATTAATTGTCGGTAATATGGTAATATGATGTCGATAAGACGGTAAGATGGTAATATGGTGAAGGGTATCAAAGATTCGGCACAGCCGAATCTTTTTTCAATTTCATTTTAAATTAAAATAGAATTACTCAGATTAAAAAAAAATTAAATAAAAACAACATTTTGCTGTCAGTGAGACTTAAACATGGGCACAAATTATCAAATAATCAAATTATCTTAGGAAATGTTATAAAAAATATAATTGTAATAATAGGAGAAAACATTCAAAAACTCAATTTTTGTCTTTAATATTCAACATAGTTTTGCTATTAATTTAAATGTGTATATACTTTTTGAGAAGCGTAACTTCTTTTCCTTCTAATGCAGTTTAAAAAATTTAATTTGGTCAACAGGTATTCTACATAAAAAATTTGAAAGCCGCGAAGTCTGAAAAATCTATCTTTAACATATAAAATCCGATTTTAAGGGTATATTGAAAATTCTAAAAATAGTATAATAATCAATTGACCCATATCTATAAACTACACTATTTAATATTTAAAATATATGTATTGTTATTGTAGCAGCGCGATTTTAAAAATATCATAAATTCCCTAACGTACCGTCTATACTAGCCTTTTTCTTGTTCGCACAAGAACAAAACGTCGGCAGAGCAACACACACAATTTTTTCCTTTTGTTGTCGAACAAATCACAATTTTTTGTTTGCCGTCAGTGTCACTTCGATAAGCCCAAATTACATTAGCGCGTAGTCAGCAGCAGTGTATGCTGACACAATCAGCTTATAATTTAGAATGCACTGTTTGTTATGGTGTTGATTACATTTGGTCAGCAGCAGTTTGCAGTACTGTTTCATTTAGCTCTATTTCTAAATTCACTGCGCTGCTTTCAGATTGAGAGAGAGACAAAGAGAGTGAGCAAAGGAATGGGAGACTCAAATTCAAAAGTAGAATAAAGCAAAATGGTGGTTGTAAATTGTTGCTGCCTACGCTTAAATGTAATTATAACGGCAGCAACATGTTATTCTGACAGTGAACAGCTGATAATTTTTGCTGATACTGTTGCTGACTACGCGTAAATGTAATGTGGGCTATACTTTTACATGCAGCGCCTCTTCTTCCGCATAAAAAATGACGTTTGATGGCAGACATGGTTGCTCGAACAATTGTGCGAACAAGAACAAAACATGAACAACTTGAGTCCACACTATCCAAATGCATGTGCGCACAACATTTTGTTCAATGTGCGAACATGAAAAAGGATCGTGTGGACGGCAAATAAAGTGCAAAATTGTACTCAATGCGGTATTTTTAGTTTTGTACGTTTTTTTCTTAGAATTTGATGCAATGGACATATTTATACAAAAAAATGGACAAATGTGTAATTAAAAAATAATTATTTTTATAACTTTGACCAGGATCACACTAGACGACAGCCATTGTTTTGATATTGTAACAACAACAACAAAAATAATGAGTTTCGTTGCGGCATGTCGCCTAGTTTGAACCTGAAATTTTTGTAAAATTTTATAACCGAAATTAGTGACGAATTCAAATAAACGTTAATGTTATGTTGCCATTTCATACAAAATAAAAACTCACCACTCTGTGTTGTAATTTATTTTGGCAATTTTTTTGCTATACTTTATTTGAAAAAGCTTTGCTAGTAGCAAACAGACATTTTTATTTCCTAACATAAGAAATAATGTCGGCAGAATAACGGGAAGAAACTTTTATTTCCAACTTTATGTTAAGGGGTGGAGAAAACGTACATGAGAAATTTAAATTTTAATTTGTCTTTTTTATCGAAAATTTTATTTTTTTCTTCGTTTTTCTTTTTTATTTGTATTTTTAAAACAAAATTAGTTCATTTTCCATCTTTGTTTTGTTAAAAAACATTCAAATTTTAAAAAATAACAATAAATTTGACAGCTTATGTTAAACATTATTGCTCAGCTTTGTGTTTAAACATTTATTGCGAAATAGATTGCGCAATAGATTTGATCACTGTCAGCACATGTGATCAGCTGATAATTTTTGCTGATACTGTTGTTGACTACGCGCTATTGTAATTTGGGCTTAAAAGAAACAGCACTGCAAACTGCTGCTGACCAAATGTAATCAACAGCATAACAAACAGTGCATTCTAAATAATCAGCTGATTATGGCAGCACACACTGCTGCTGACTACGCGCTATTGTAATTTGGGCTTATTTAGAACGCACTGTTTGTTAAGCCCAAATTACAATAGCGCGTAGTCAGCAACAGTATCAGCAAAAATTATCAGCTGATCACTGTCAGCACAACATGTTGCTGCCGTTATAATTACAATTCAGCGTAGGCAGCCACAATTTATAACCACCATCTAGCTTTGTTCTACTTGTGTATTTTAGCCTCTCATTTATTTGCTCAATCTGTTTGTCTCGCTCTCAATCTGAATGCAGCGCAGTGAATTTATAAACTTAACATAAAGTTGGAAATAAAAGCTTGTTCACGTTAATCTGCCGATGTTATTTATTTATTTATTTATTTATTTATTTATTTATTTATTTATTTATTTATTTATTTATTGAGTATAGTAATACAAAGCCTTCAAGGCCAAAATATAAATATGTATTACACAGTAATAATAATCCTGAGTATTAGATATAGATAATATAAAAAAAAAAAAAACTTAAAACTAATACAATATAAAAATGTTTAATTATATCCAAAAGAAAACAAACATATTATATCAAAAAAAAAAAAAAAAAAAAAAAAAAAAAAAACATATTTGCCATAAAAATGTTAAAATGTTATTTCTTATGTTAGGAAATAAAAATTTCTTCGTGGAGACCTAGAGTTAGTAAAAATACAATTTTTTAATAAAAAGTTTGTTTATAGCGTTATAAAAACGAATTTCTAACTGGGTCAGAAATTTGTTCACCGTCTATTGTCAAATGTTAATGTTTTGAAAAATACCTCCTATTTTTTAATAATCATATTATTAACATTTCGATACTCAATTTTCATTTTCAAATTAATAAGTATATAAAAATATTGTTTTAATAATAACTTTTTGTAAAATTTTATTACAGAAATTAGTAATGAATTTAAATAAACGTCAATTTAATGTTGCCATTTCAAATAAAATAATAACTCACCACTCTGTGTTGTAATTTATTTTGGCGAATTTTTTGCTTTTACAAAAACAATCAACACACGCTAATTGTAAACAAAATATCGAGGAACCCGCCATTCGTCGTTTGTGCATAATCGATTGGAGTCCAAGATTTTTTTGAAATAAATTATAACATAAGTTGCCATGGGAATTCTAGGCCTTTCAAAGCTAATTGCCGATGTGTGCCCACAGGCTATTAAAGAAGGTGAAATTAAACATTATTTTGGTCGCAAAGTAGCCATTGATGCGTCCATGTGTTTGTATCAATTTTTGATAGCGGTAAGGGCAGAAGGTGCCCAGCTAACTTCCGTAGACGGCGAGACAACGTCGCATTTAATGGGTATGTTTTATCGTACCATACGTCTTTTGGATAATGGTATTAAGCCTTTATACGTCTTCGATGGTAAGCCACCAGATTTAAAATCCGGAGAATTGGCAAAAAGAGCTGAAAGACGTGAAGAGGCACAAAAGGCTCTGCAGCAGGCTACAGAAGCTGGTAATGAAGCTGATATGGATAAATTCAATAGACGTTTAGTGCGTGTGACTAAAGATCATGCAAATGAAGCTAAGGAATTGTTGAAGCTAATGGGTGTACCCTATGTAGAGGCACCCTGTGAAGCCGAAGCCCAGTGTGCTGCTTTGGTAAAAGCGGGTAAAGTATATGCCACGGCTACCGAGGATATGGATGCTTTGACTTTTGGTTCAACGGTATTACTACGTCACTTGACTTTTAGTGAGGCACGTAAAATGCCGGTAAAAGAGATAAACTACAATAAGGTATTGGAAGGTTTTGGTCTTACTAGCAAAGAATTTATTGATCTTTGCATATTGTTGGGTTGCGATTACTGTGAAGGCATTAAGGGCATAGGACCCAAACGTGCTATAGAATTAATGAATAGCTATCGTGATATAGAAACTATTTTGGAGAATATCGATCGTAAAAAGTATACAGTGCCAGAAAATTGGAATTATGATGTGGCACGTCAACTATTTATTAATCCTGAAGTACAAGATCCTACAGAATTAGAAGTAAGCGAATAACACTCAGTTTAAAAAAATTTTCAAACATTTTTATTATTTTTTTTTTTTAGTTTAAGTGGACTGAACCCGATGAAGAAGGTTTAGTAAAATTTTTGTGTGGCGATCGTCAATTTAATGAAGATCGAGTACGATCTGGTGCAAAAAAGATACTTAAGTCAAAACAATCCCAAACTCAAGGACGTCTTGATAGTTTCTTCAAAGTCTTGCCATACACGGGCACGCCAAAGCGTAAAGCCATTGATGATAAAAAGAATGCAAATCAGAAAAAAGCCAAAGCTGCCGGAGGAAGTAGTAATAGAGGCAGACGCCCTAAATAAATATCGAGAGGTAATATACAAAAGTATTTTTTATTTTGTTCACATTTTTATTTTTTGTTACAAACATTATTTTCTTATATACTATCGTTATTAAATGAAAACAAAATGAATAAATTTTTGTATTAAAGTAAATACTGTTTTGCTAATGCTCTAAGGAAGCGAGATTTTCTGATAGAAGCAGCTTCACGTTTGATTTCATCATTATTATTGGCATTCAACTCCAAAGTACCCATAATTGAAATCTATTATTAAAAAAAATAAAAGAGAAAAAGATGTAAAAAGAAAAAAAAAAAAAAAAACAAAAGTTTATTCAACTTATACATACTGCTTCAAGTTTCCTACTATGTTCACCCTTTTTGGCATGTAAGTTTATAATAAATTCTAATAGTGTGGTATCCCAAATGCAATTATAATAGGCATCCATGGCATCGGTAAAATTGGAACATTTTTCGGTGAGATTTTTAAATACAATACCATAATCAATTTCTTCTAAAAACTAAAATTATAAAAGTATGTTACCATAAGTTGTGTATCGCTCGTCGTTTTATAGTAATAAATTTAATATTAACCTGACACAAAACTGTTGCTTGCATATGACATCCTAAATTGGAAGTGCATCTTATCATTTTACGTATTATATAATCATCAGCTACATTACGTTGTAGAGGAATGTTACAATAGTCTGTGCCGGTTACTAAAGCATTGACATAACAACGCATAGCAGCTTCATTATTGCCAATAGCTGAAATCAGGTCAAACAAAATTGTAATATTTAATAAATAATTTTGTGCTCATTTAGATTTTTTTTGTTTAAAACTGAATATTTAAGAGAATTTTTTTTTATTTTAAATTTTCTTATAGATTATATAAATGAATTACCAATAAATCAAGACTCAAGAATCAAAATTATAAATTAAACAATATATAAACTCACCTAATTCAAGATCCCCCTTCATTTTTAACCATGGAATAGTTTGAGGATAATATTTTAAAGCTTCGGTAAGTAACCAATGTAATGTTTCACATACAGATCTAATGCTATAACCAATAGGACTGAAAACGAATTTATAAAAGAAATACTTTATCAAAAATCGCATTTTAACTGAAAACATTAATTAAAAACTTACTTGCTTATAGTGGTAGGCCATAATTGCATATATTCACCATTTAAATCATGATTAGCATCATCTTTTAAAATATTATGTATTTTACCCAACATAGATATGGCCAAATTAAATAACATTTGGTGTCTTATGCGCTTTAAGAAAGGATGCAAACCGGTGGAAACAGCTAAGCAGGGAGAGTTACGTGAACTGCCGCCACCACTGCCAGAACCACCGCCCACACTGCTACCTCTTTTAGAAGTATTAAGAAACATGGATAAAACCAGGTCCCAAGCATCACGACAAATCTTTTTGGGTCCTTTCATTTTTTCCATATCTAAAAAGGTAGCAGCAAAAGCTATAGGAAGTTCTAATTGTGGTAGTCTTTTGTCCAATAATACTATAGCATTCCAATCATTAAGATTAAGCAACATTAAAGCACAACTTTCAATAATCTGTAGAGAAATGAAATCAGCATAATTTGTATTTTCCTAATAATTGACTTTTAAAAAAGCTTTACCTCTATGCGTGGTATTATGTTATCATTAGTTTGTAAAGATTGTAAACATTGCTTACAGCGATTACCCAGAGATTGCAAATCTAAGTTTTTATTATTCCATTCATCTAAACATTGGGTAATTTGTATAAGTAGAATTTCCCAATTAACTAATTTACCCAATTTTGAAATAATTGTAGCATTCGATAGTTCTGGTCTTTGTGTTTCTGATTTTAAAATGCTTAACATTGATACAGCGCCTTCATAATTCTAAATATCATAGAAAAGTGATTAATTTGTGTTCTATAACAAATTATTTCCATTTTAACTTACTCCTTTGGCTGTTAGCTCTCTAGCTTTACCTAATAGCACATAGGCAAAATCTTGCAAAAAACCTCTTTGCATGGACATTAACACTGACTTAATAGGCGTAGCTATTTCCCAGCTGGGATTTACAGTCCATAATGGTTTAGTGGGATTGGTGGCGGCCAATTTAACCAACAGTTTTCTTACCGTATTGGCATTAGTACACGAGATAAGTTGCCGCTCCAAAGATCCAATTTCTATGCGCGGTATTTTCGAATTAAATTTCCACTCGTTTAACAGAGCCAGTGTAGGTTGAGGCAGCTCTTCATCTTGTATTTGTTGCAGCAAATCTTTTAATTCAATGGGTGAAAATATATTCAAGTGCATTATTTCCTGCAGCCATGATTTATTTTTATGCTTGACAATACAATCTATAAGAAATTGCTTTAGCATATTGCGTTCACTTAACGAACAATAAGGTATTACATCCATTATGCCCTTTAAGAATTAAATTTACTATAACAAATTTAATATATAATTTAGATAATTTCTTTACCTCTACTATTGCTGCAAAACAATTTAATTGTGAATATTTTTCAAAATAATCAACACTAGCGAAAATATTTCCCTCTTCAAATTTACTGCGTATTAAATTGAGAGCTGATACTTGCATTTCCAGTTGTTTTGTTTCCTTTAGAATACCCTGCGATATGGCTCCTTCAATATCCAGTTCTAAAATGCGTCTATTGACCAAAGGTATTTCACGTGTACGATTGTCTAATTTTAAAATTTCAATAATGTCCTAAGGAAAAAAATATTTAAGATAATTTTTTTTGTTTTCAAATATTGCTTTTTATTGTGGGACATTAAATGTATCAGGTACACATTTATCTTACCTTATACTGTGTTAATTGCGACATATTAAAACGTTCTGTCAATGTCTGCGACTGGGCACTTACACCGCATGCCAATAGATATCCTTCCAATTCATCTTCATTGACATGACAGAAAACAAATTGTGTGGGTATTTTTCCAATCATTTCATATTCATTTTTGGTTAAGTTCAAGTACCGGCGACATTCATTTACTGCATCTCTAGCCAATAGATATTGTTTTGTATAAAGATAGAAATTAACCAAATCAAAATAGATTTGTGTTCTCAGTTCAGCTGGAGATATTTGTAGCATAGCATCGAATTTTTGTGGTACATTAACATCGTCATTGGGATGTGGTGGTATAAAGGTCTCATAGGAGAAAACATAAAAGGGCTCATTCGATTTGCATAACTCTTGCAAATATTCTATACTTGCTTGAGGATTTATTTCGGGTGCAAAAAATTGATGCATTGGCTCTAAGGGAACAAACCTGAAAACAGAAATATGTTAAAATTTATTTTAAATGATGATGGTTGTATATAATTGAAAACGAGTCTTACATATTTCCCATACTGGGTCTGGCAGCTTTTACAGCTATATCTTTAAGAATTTGCAGCCTTAATACCCAACGATGGTAGAAGGTTAAAGCAAATTTGGCCGCTTTTTCGTTGCCATCAGAAGCTGAATAAGGGGGGATAATTTCAATATGTATATGAGATAATGAAATCTGTGTTAAAAATTTATTTATGAGGGCAAATACCATTGGTTTGGTTATAATAAGAAATTCTTTTACTTACTTATTTTAGCTTGAAATTCGTTAGTTAATGGTATGGCTACACGTTTGCCGAAACTTATGGTGCATAAATCTCTTAGTAAAAATAATTGTTTCGGTATGGGTAGATTTTTTTCAAAAACATCCAAATTCCATTTCAGCCATGTGGCCACTTTAAGAGCTAAAACCTTTAAAGCCAATTGTTTACGTGTCAAACGCAAACCTTCCACATTGGGTGCTGCACTACCCACAGTTGATGCTGTTGCCACCGGTATATTCGAAGGGTCTGTGTTAGTCAAATCAAATTGTGGTACTACCACATTATCTGGGGTCATGGAAATAAATTGTGATAATAGTTCCAATGCAGAGGGATCTAAATTATACGAATAAAAGATATTTTTTTTTTTTTTCAAATTACACTTACGTATTTCAAATGTTATTACCTGGATTAGTTTTCTTCAAATGTTTGGTTATTAATTCAGGATCCAAGAGAAATTCAAACCATAATACCGTCTCAGCCGCCAAAGGTACAGCTTTGGGTTTTAAAGGATCATCCATTTTCGACTAAAATGTTTAAATTAGTTTATAAAAAAAAAACTGAAATGTGTTGAAATCAGAGACCTGCGCCGAACGATTTTAACGGCGGCGGCTTTGCTAAAAATTGTTGGCGGCGGCTCAAAGTCGGCTGTTAGCCGGCTGAGAGGTGAACATAACAACTTTTATTTCCTAGTTTTCGCACCGTCTTATAGAGTACATTGGTTCACAAATGTAGTTCCAAGTCTCCTTAGATGTAAGGGGATCCGAAGACCGTTTGTTTGAACATTATTTTTTATTTCCTAAAAGATTTATAACATACATTTTTGTATTTTTGTACTTCTAAAGTGTAAAACAGAAGACCGTTTCGAACATTATATTTTTAAAATTATTAAAAAAAGGATATATGATCTTGACACAGCTCTTCTCTCTACACATATAAAATTGAATATTCTGATATTTTGAAACATTTTTTATTTTATCACAGATTTTAACATTCGGACATTTTAAATACGTTGATTTTGTTAAAATGAATCTAAAAATTTATCATTTTTATTTTTCTTGAAAAATGTAACGGAAATAATCTTAAAATATGGTCTTAAAGTAGGGTCGAACCATTATTAAAATTTTTAAAGTTTACAAGGCTTTACCAATGGTATAGTAAGCAAATCAATGTTTTTGAATAAAACTGTAAGTAATTTTGATTATAAATGGTTGGTAAAGCTGTGTTAAGTTTTTTTGAATACGGCTGTAAAATTATAGATTATATTCAAACTAAATTCTTTGAAAATACTGCCATTTTCACAGCTTCCGATTTCTTTATATTCCGAGTTTAATGCTAATTATCAACCTCCAAAAATTAAACTTTAGAAAATTATATTTTACTATGTCCACTGATATATATATTTTAATTCATTGCGTTTTTACTATTTCTAAAAATTTTTCCTAAAGTTAGCGGGTTAAGCTTCTCCTATTAGATAGATCTAAATTATCCAAACATTTTGTTTAATATCTTGTTTAAAAATTGTTCTACAGAATAATATTATTTTCATAATAGAGGATACAAATTCTAACGTAAGCTTGATAACAAATTACTAATTTTGTGTATGTAAATTTCCGTAAGAGGAAGTTAGAAACTCTTTATGTAACCTACATTAATTTTTTCGAATACGGCTAAATATTTATTGAAAACTGTAATATTGAAAAATGCAGAATGGTGATGTTTATTCCAAAAAAAACAAATTGACTCGTTTTTTAATATATTTCAAAGCCAGAAAACATCTCGATTTGTGTTGTTTAATAATTTAACACAATAAAAACAACTAAGTTTCCATAGGAAAGAAATTTTTAGTATTTTAGTACATTATCAAAACCACTTCAGATTCTTTAATCCTCAAAATTAGTGGTATCACAACCAATTCTGAAATTCGTCTAAATTCGTTTTGAAAAATGTTTTAGAGAACTAGTGCTTAAGAACTAATTCTGTATGACTTCTACATCACTTCTGAGAACTTCCTAGAACTGTTTAAAAAACTTGTATAAAAAATTTCAAAAATTAAAAAAAATATATATGTATATATTTACAAAATTCAATTGATTTCAAAAGTGGACTTTTGAAAATAGCCCATTAGAATACAAAATAAAAATAAAAACAGATTCTGAAACCTTTCCCTAACTCTTCTATGGCACTAGTTCTGAATGTGACATTTTTGAACAAAAATTATTGATTAAGGAACTAGTTCTCGAACCGTTCCATAGAATGGGTACTGGCTAGGTAACACTTCCACAGAACTAGTTCTGGAGGTGACAATTTCAAACAAAAATCATTGGTCATAGCCAAAGTAGAACAAATACAGGCTATTTTTATGTGTTTTAGAACTAGTTGTAGAACTAATACAATATTTCCTGGGTGAATTAAAAATTAAATTTATATTTGTTTACATTTATTATTTGTTTAACAATTTTATTTTTGGAATTAGAAAGTATATGTGTGTAAAATTTTTATTTAAATCAACAATTTATGAAAATATTTTGGCAAAGGAAAAACATAATAAAATTATATGTGAGCAGTGATGCATAAACTTATTTACTTTTTTAAAGAACTACACCACTTTTAATGGTATTTTTTAAAAATCAATTGAAAATAAATTTAAATTTTAAAAAAGATCATTGGAAAATTAGATTTTTGAAAATAAAAATTGAAAATTAGATTTTTCATTTAAATTTTAGAAAAGAAGTGTTCTGAAATTTTTGAAAATAAAAATTGAAAATTAGATTTTTCATTTAAATTTTAGAAAAGAACTGTTGAAATTTCTATATTTCATTAATATTTCAGAAAACAATTATTTAAAATTACAATTTCTATTTCAGAAAAGTACAATTTAAAATAAGTTTTTATATTTTAAATTCACAAAAGATCAATTTATAATTAAATTTTACGTTTTAAATTCAGAAGACTACAAATGAAATTCAGTTTTATATTTTGAATTTCAAAAACAACAATTGAAATTTAGAATAATTCATTAAAATTCATTCACTCCAGTTAAGAGATGATTTTTTATGCGTTAGTGCTGATGTTTGTAATACCCAAAAATATTGGTCTAAGACCCACCTTAATTTATACCAATCGGCTTAGAATCACTTTCTGAGTCGACTTAACGATGTCCGTCCGTCTGTCCGTCCATGTAAACCTTGTAATCAAACTACAGGTCGCAATTTTGATCCAAAATTTATGAAATTTTATACACAGGTTTCTTTTGGTCGATGGACGAAGCCTATTGAAATTGGTTATGATCGGTCCATTATTTCACCTAGCCCCCATACGAATGTCCTCCTGACATACAGATAAAATTTATGTAGTATTCATAACTTATCAAAAAAAATGAGAAATACAAATTTGGTACTTTTTAGAAATTTAAACGTTTAAGGGGCAAAAATCGTACCTATTTTTGGTACTTTTTGAATTTTCTATAACATTTAACCCAGAGACATGAAATTAAAGATATGTGGTCTTAAATTAATAAGATTCCATAAGAATCTTTTTCGTTTTTCTAATGGTACTTTTTGAATATTCTCTAATTATGAACCTAAAAACATGAAATTAAGGATATGTAGTCCTAAATGAATGAAACCCCATAAAAAGGGACTTTGTGGTACTTTTTTTTTGTTCTTCAAATGGTACTTTTTTAATTTTCGGTAATATTTAACCTAGAAACATGAAATAAGGATATGTAGTCCTAAATTAATGGAAATCCATAAGAAGGGACTTTGTTGTTCTTATAATGTTATTTTTAAAATTTTATATAATATTTAAAGTAGAAACATAAAATTAAATATACATGGTCATATGAAGTACTTTTCCAAAAAGAAGTACTGGCTGTGAGCCACTGTATGTTGTTGAAAAAATAAATTTCGTTTTCTAAAAAAAAGTAGTCAAAGCATCATCAAAACAATAAAACATCTCGAAATCTGGAAAAATAGAACATAAAAATCATTGATTTCGGAACAATTTGTATTACAAAATATATAAAAGGCTTATAGTCGACAATACCTATTTTATTTTTAATTTTATTCTTTAAATTTGTTTAAATTTAATTTTTATAAAAAGAAATTCATTTAAATTATGTTGTTTTTCAAGTTTTTGACATTTGTATTTACTATTTTCTGAAGCAGCAGCAGAATCTCTGCTGACTGTGTCACAGGTCGCAGTAGCGATTCGCTTGCAAATGCTTGCAGTGGTTCGACGCCTATACTTTTATATGAAGATGCGGGGTATCAAACACCTGCAAGCGCACTTGAAATGCACATAAAACAATTTGCAGGTGCTTGCAGATTTTTTCGCTGCGAGCAGAATGTTGTTGTTTTGACGAAATACATACAAAGTACATACATATTTATGATCTCTTAAAAGAGAAGTTAGTGTTTTCTCTTAAAAAAACTGTATATTTTCTCAATATATTTAAGAAAACGTATATAATAATAATAAAATTGGAAAGCAAATTTGCCGCCGAAATTTATGAGTCGACAGCATTGCAAAAAATGTCGCCGACATTATAAGGAAATTTATGAAAAAAAAATTTTAAAATTAATATTAAAATTTAAAATTTCAAGACTATCATGAATTTACTAAAGATTTTATATTAAATTCATTAAGCTTGACCGAAACCAGCGGCTGTAAATTTAGCCGAAATTTTATCGGCGGCGGCGGCTCTTAAAACACCTCCGGCGGCTCGACTCAGCCGGCTTACAGCCGATCGGCGCAGAGAACTTCTGGTTGAATTTTCATAACGTAGTGTTACCATTATACTTTAACATAAATTATAGCATCTTAGTTTCCTTTCTAGCAGTTATGTTTTCTTTACTGAACACATCTGTGTTTTGGAGTTGTGTCTTAGCTGAAATACACCGGAAGTTATTTGCAAAGTTTTCATAGTTATGACTTTTCATATGTTACGTTAGTTTAGTACTGAACACAGCTTTAGAACTGTGTCTTAGCTGAATGATACCGGAAGTTGTTTTTGAAGTTTTCATAATTATGACTTTTTATGTGTAACGATAGTTTATACTAAACACAGCTTAACGATTTGTGTCTTAGCTTAAAGATACCGGATGCCTTTTGAAGTTTTCATAGTAATGACTTTATATGTAACTATAGTTTATATTGAACAAAGCTGCCATCTTTTGAGATTGTGTCTTTACTAAAACATACCGGATATTATAAGCAAAGTTTTCATAGTTATTACCTTTTATATTTAACGGTTCCTATTTCACAATAATAATCTTTTATTTATGTAGAAAGCTATCAAAATTAACGGATTTTTTCGTCGTTCACGTTTTCGAGTCCTCACGTTTTCGCGAGTGCACTGTAATATAAATTTATATAATTAGAAATTAGTAATAATAATTACTCTTCAGTAATTTTTAACAGTGCACAGTGGGGGCTTTTGCAAAATAAATGGTAAACAATCTAGATCTTTTAAATGTTTTTTTTTTTTTTTTTTTTTTATTATTAATAATTTTTAACGTGTTTTAACAATTTATTTATGAAAAAAAAAAAAAAAAAACAATGAAAGAAATATAGTACGAACTCGATTTATGCAACAGATATACCAGAGTTGTTAGATTTTCAAAAAAAGCATTCGTTATATTTTTTTATTAAAAACTTAATTTAATCAAATAAGTTATTTAAATTAAATAAATAAAATTAATTATTTCAAAGTTTAAAAAAAAATTAATTTTACAAACAAATAATTTAGATTCATTGCAATTTTAATTTTGATTGGAATATAATAAGAATAAGAAAGAAATTGAAAAAGACATAAATTGCAATATTACAAAAAATAAGAATAAATTCGGTGAATAATAGATGATTGCACAAATCGTGCTCGTAATGAATATTTTTATAAATTTATTTACATGCCTATTCATAGTGTCCGAACAAAAGTTTTTTCATGCTAAATTCAAGATTTCTTTTTTTTACTAAAACATCTTTTTAAAAGTGAAAACATCAAAAATGTTTCAGTTTATCATCTTTATCTCAAAGCTGGTAAAACTACGAGTAAATACAGCCATGTATCATAAGAATTGATGCACAAATTTTTATTGCTTTCACAGTTAAGTTAGGATACCCATGCATACCTACAGTTAAGTGGAGATACTCTAGTTGGCAAAAAAAAATTTTTTTTGTCTTAAATTAAAAAAATAGGTGGATTAGATGGAATTTAACGCGCTAAATAAGAATCAGCTTTTACTTTTTTTCTATCACGTATTGATTTTTTTATGGGCATGACTACTATGACCCCGCCTTTAAGCAGTCACACTTGTATAACTCGATTATTAGACTCAGGTTTGAGAAATATAGATAACGATGGAGTCTCACAGACTCCTAAATATTCAAGAAAAACTTGAATAATATCACCCAACAGAGAAAACAGAAAATAGTTATGGGCAAGAAATGTGTAATATAAATATGTATTTAAAATTTAACTCCCCATCCGAACTGATGTGCTCTTGGAAAATATTTAGGAAGTCAAATGTTTGTTAGTTTATAATTTTATGTAATAAATGTTTGGTCCATACACAGCTTTTCAACTTTATATTTACATTTATTTATTTACAATATTTACAACACTTAGAAATAACTTAGCATTAACGCAAACTCCTTTTGTGTTAAGCTACTTCAACTCAGCTCAACTCACACTGAGTAACTCTCCCGTTTGTCCACGTTCCACAGTGCTTTGTTCCATAGACAAAAATCAAAATAAAAACATTTTTCAAATTGAGTTGAAATATATGTTTTTGGAAAGATAACAATATAGTTCATATGATTTAAAAATATTTTTTTTAATAAAGTTATTTTTGTGCCTACTAGAGGGCGCTAAAGTCAGAGAATTTAAAGTCAATATTAATGAACCAAAAAGCAGTTTTAAGAAAAAAATCGTCAAAAACTCATTTTTTGATGAAAAGTGTCGAACTTTTTTTCTTTCAATACTTCAGAATATTGGTAGATTAATACTATTATTATCTTTTAAATATAGTGTTCCGAATATATACATATTAGTGCTCAAATTCACACATATTTTTTACTTAAAACTTAAAAATTCCTTAAATTTGGTGAAGGATATAAAAAAATTATAAAAAATTATAAATATTTTTTTACGGTTTATGTAAGTTTTCATAGTTATTTAATAGATTAAAATACATTTACGGCCTATTTTTTGCCACAACTTTAAAAAAAGTTTAATTGAAAAAGTGTCTTATTTTCCGTTTTTACTTTAATTTCAAAGTGTCCTCAATCTTGACGTAATTTATTTTGATAAATTAAAATAAAATAATTATAGAATTTATTCCGAAATTTAAAAAACAAATAAGGATTAGAAAAATATTTTTTTTGGGCCTAATATATTACGTTAAAAATCCTCCAGATGGCGCTAATTATAGAGAATTTTTAAATTTTAATACAAAAATTACGTGAGTTCGATGGAGAATTAAAAAAAAATTATAAAAAATTATAAAATTTTTTTTGCTTGGATCTTAAATTTAGTATTGTTTTTTATTATAAAAAAGAAAAACTACTTCCTATTTTTTGTCACAACTAAAAAAAAAAAAAAAAATTATAATTCAAAAAATTTATATTTTTCCTTTTTTTACACAAAGGTCAAAAAATTCTTTATGTTGAAATATTTCGTGTTGTTAAATCGACATTGCTTGAAAATTTAATAATTTAAAAAAATATAACAATTTTGGATCGGAAATCGGTTGAAATTAGGCAAATTAATGATTTATTCAACATAAAATTTGGGTGCAGAAATTAAAATAATATTTAATAATGATAGGGCTTGGGGGAGGTAGGTTGCCCTTGCTCCTATTAAATAGAATATTGTCTGATCTATAAAAAACCTATTTCCAAGAGCTATCGTAAATTTTGATACTGTTTTCACCAGTATTTAGAAAGAAAATGCGTTTTTCAGATTTCAGAATACATGAAAAGTAGGCGTGTTCTTGCTCCGATTTTTTCAAAACATTGTATATAATTACTCAGTGTCTAAAGTATTATATATGCAAAGTTTCAATTTTCTGCGACACTTCCTTCTATTTTTATAAAATTAAAAACGGTGTGTTAGCCAGAAATGCGTTTTTCTAATTCCATGATATATGGGAGGTAGACGTGTTCTTGTTCCGATTTAAATAAAAATTGGCAGAATCATAAATAATCTATATTTAACTGCAATCACAAATTTTGGTGGAATTCCGAACAGAATTCACGCAGTAAATCCGTTTTTTAGTTTCAGGATATATGGGAGGTGGGCGTGTCTTTACTTTGATTAAAAAATAAATTAGAAGACTTATAAACAATCCATTTTTTTGGTAAAGTTCAGACCAGTATTTTAGAAAAAAAATTACTTTTTTATTTTAGGATATATGGGAGGTAGGCGTGTCCTTGCGCCAATTTTTTCAAAAATTCGTATTTATTCATTCTAAGCCTAAAGTAATATATGTACCAAGTTTAAATTTGCTACGACAACTCCTTCCAATTTTGTCCCATCGTTGTATGGGATCAAAGCACTGTGCGTTCCCATTCCGTCTTATCCCGTCCTATCTAAGCCCAACCCATAAAATCTAAACTAACATCTCCGTCCAGCAAAACCTCGGTTATCCTCCCATCTTTTCCCCTCCAGTTCCTACATAACGTTTCTCTGAAAAATTTGTATCAAAAATCTATTAGTCTTCTTCGGAGTCTAAATAAGTTACTTAAACTCAAGTGAATTTAATAATATTTTGCATAACAAGAATATGTTCTAACATTCATTTCTTTAAATTTTCAAATAGTTTTTCAAATAGATTTAAAAAAATAAACACTATCAAACACAATTACGAAATTGCTTATATTAATTAATTTTTAATTGATTTTGCTCCAATCATCAAAATGATAATATTAATAACTAGAATAATTGATTTTATTATTACTGCTTTTTTTAAATAGATATTATGAACCGAACATTTTTGGAAATTGACTTAAATTTATTTTATTTCTGTATGTTTTTAAACAAATCTTTAATTTTTCTTTAAATTTTATAAAAAAAAAAAAAAAAATTGTAAACCAATTAGAAAATTAATTATATTAATAAATATGTAATACTAGCTAATACCCGGTGTGCTTCGCCACCCCCCGAAATGAAATACATAGTAATTAAAGGATTAAAAAAATATATTTATTTAGTAATTAAAATATAAAATTTTTCTTAAAAATTAGTTAGTTAGATAGATAGATAGATGTTTCCCGTGCAAAATTTGAAAATTCAAGCTCTAATAGTTTCCCAGATATACTAATTTTTATATTTAATTTTTATGGGAAGGACCATACCCCCATAATCCGCTAATTTATTAGACAAATGTTTTCATGGATGTCAAAATTCTTTGTGCAAAATTTGAGCATTCCAACTCCTATAGTTTCCCAGATATACGAATTTTTGCATTTAATTCATATGGGAGGTACCATGCCCCCTACTTCTAGTCCGCCCATATTTTTCTTAAATATTAATATTTATACCAAAGTGGCTCCGACAAAATTTTAGAACTCTAACTGTTATATTTTCTCAGATAAGATAATTTAATATTTTCTTTATATGGGAGGTGCTACGCCCACTATTGCTAGTGTATCAATTTTTGTCCAGAATATTCATATTGAAGCTAATGCTAGTCGTACAAAATTTGAGCTCTCTAACTTTTATAGTTTCCCAAATATAAAAAATTTGGTATTAACTTTATATAAGAGAGGACACGCCCACTATTTCTTTTCCGCCCATTTTTGCACAAAGTGTTCACATTGACACATAAGATTATTGTACAAAATTTGGGAAATGTAACTGTAATAGTTTTCTAAACTTACGGCATTTGGTATTGGCAAGCAATATTAGGCGTGGGATGTGCCGCACCCCCTATTGCTAGTTCGCCTATTTTTTCCAGAATGTTCATATAGGTGTCAAAGTTTTTCGTGCAAAATTTGAGGACTCTAGTATTACCAATTTCCGAGACATACTACTTTTAACAGTTATTTAGTAAGTGGCATGTGGGCGTGGCACCTCGCCCACATGGAATTTCAAAATAAAAAGTAGCCTATTTTTCCTTCCAGGCATATAGGAACACACTGTGAAAAATTCAAGAAAATCGGTTTAGCCGTTTAGGCGGCTATAGACTTCAAACAAACATACATACATACAAACAAACACACATTAATTTTTATTGTATATAGATAGAAGATAATTAAGTTCCAATATAAAGTTAGTTAATAATTTTATTAAAAAATAATTTGAAATATTTTTTTTATTAAAAACGCATAAGCATAATGTATTGTATCGTAAATATGTTTAAAGAAATTGGAAAAGTGTTCGGTTTTCTGCGTCTTTTGTTCAGTACTGTTTTGGAAGTCGGAACTGGGTTGAACTTCAAGAGAAACGCTGGTAATGCCTGTGATAATATTTATTATAAACTTTGAATTATTTTATTAAAAAAAATATATAAATTGTTAAAATAAAGACTTACAAATTTGTCTTTATTTTAACAATTTATTTCTCCAATCAAATATTCCATAGCAAGAACAGAATTTCTTAATTAAGTTTATAGTTGCAAATATTGAAATCAAGGACCCAAAATAATTGTTATCATAATTTTCGAAATCGAAAAAATTGGCACTTTTTAAGAGCCATTACAAAAAGTTGATTTTTAATAATTATTGAAAAATATATAAATATAAGTTACTCATAACTATTATTTTTTTAACTAATATTTTAAAAATTAATTAAAATAATTATTGATGAATAAATAAAATATAAATTTCAAATAATTATTATTCTTCGTTATATATTTAATAACAATTATAATAATATTTTTTTTTATAATAATTAATCGCTAATATCATTGCAATTTCATCATCTCAATCCTCAGATGATATTACAAATCTAATTGAACATACGTATACTGTTTTTATCAAATTTCAAAGAAAAAATACCCAAATAAAATATGGATGAATTTAAAAATTATACATAATTTTAACTATTATGGATTATATTTTTCAATAACTATTAAAAAATGATTTTTAAATAAAAAATTAAAAAATAACTATTATAAATAATATATATTATTTTTCTCAATCATAATTATTATTATTTCGATAAAAATATATTAATTGAAAGCAAATAATTATTAATAAGGAAAAAAAATAAAAATTGCATATAATAGTTACAATTTAAGAAATTCGACATAAAAATTGTAATAATTAAGACCTTGATTGAAATGTTTGTAGGTACTTGTGACTAAATTGTTAAGTGTTCAAAATCGAATTATTCAATTCTGGCAACAGATTTTAAGGATAGTAATCAGAGCCGAACCAATTCGATTAGTTTCTTTGGTTGTTAGAACGAAAGTGTTTTCTGTGTATATTTTTGACTATAAAGTAATAGTCCAGGAAAGTAAGGGTTTGAAATGTGATAGAGGGGATTTTGGAATATACATAACTTCGACTTGGCGTTTTATACATGCTGTTAAAAGTCGCCGATATTCACATGTACACTACGCGAGTTGTTCGCGCTTAAATGTTTCAATTTTTTTTTTTGCTTATATTACGCTTACTATGCATCCTTTGTATTTTGATGACATTACAAAATTAATAGAATGTATAATGTATAACTAACGTGACCAGAGGGTTTTTGTCAAAAAGTGGGACCTGAACGACTAAAAAGCGGGATTCTGAACAAAATTGTATGGATAAAGCGGGATTTTGAAAAGTGTTGTAAAAAAAGAGGGATTTTCTTTTTATATCTCAATTAAAAATCTAAATCAGCTGTTCTCTCGCATGCACTTGTTTCACGACCCATTTGAGATATTACTAATTGAGAATGATTCATACAAATTTTGGAACATCGAAATAAGTAAATATATCCCTACAAAATGAAACAGTAAAAATTATAAAAATTATAATTTATCGAAATGTTTTCAACATATTTATAGTTAAATTTTAAGATTGAATTCGAATACGAATTGATAAAAAAACTTCATACATTTTGAATTTGATAGCAATAGTTTTTCTTAAATAATTCTTAGACCCGTTAGCAACAAATCCAAGGTTGGTTGCCGTTACCGCTAAAAACCCATTTAACTTGACTAAAGTTACCCATAAAATAAAGTAACCAAAATAATTGAAAATAGGGTTACCTCTAAAATATATAAAATGTATAATATATATGGTTCGAAATACCGATAACGCTTAAATACCTTTATTTTTGGGTTTAAGTAATATTATTATTTTTAATAAAGTAATATTTTATGGTTCTAAACCCTTTCGTAAGCACTAACTTAAAGTATCGTACATTTAATCGAAAACATTGTTCCAGATATTTCTATAACAGTTTAAAAAGTAAAAAAGTATCCAATCCGGAACAAAGGCACATCGTTTATATGGTTCCAGATATTTATTAAAGGTACAATATGAAAATATCCATGTTAACCTTGAGATCAAAGTTCATGTCAAAACATCTTTTTGAAATGGCACATTTTGGTAAATAAATTTGGGAAAAAAATTCTCACAAAATGAGTTTTTAAAATTTCTTCCTACAAAAATGTATTTATATTTTATTCTAACATTTTTAAATACATTAAAATTTTAAACCTATTTCTCGAAAACAAATTCTAAACATTTTTGGTCCAAATATATCAGGCTTTAGATTTTTAGAAAAGCGGGATTTCTTAATAAAAAGTGGGAAAAATATTTTGGGCGGTATCGAAGTTTAAAAAGCGGGACAATCCCGTCAAAAGCGGGACATCTGGTCACGTTATGTGCGAGGGCAGATCAATATTTCCGTGACTTTTCGAACTTCCCTTGTAGTTATATGAAATGCACTGAAAAAAGTAATTTCAATGAATGAAGTACATTAAATGAAATTCATTAATTTTTTTCTAAAAAATTATTAACTTAATGTAGAAATTCATTGCTTCAATGAAAATATTAAATGAAATTATTAACGCTATTATTAACGCTATTATGAACATTACATTGAAACCATTCATTAAATTTATTTCTTATTACAATAGGTAAATTAGTTAATTGATTTAATGTATTAGTTCATTGAATTAATTTATTCAATGTACTAATACATTGATTTAATTAAGAAGAAGCATTACATAATGAACATAAGCATTGAACCAATGATAAATTTCATTTAATTATATTAAAATAAATGATTTCTAACGGGAAATAAAGTAAACTGAAAACAAATACAACTCAGTTTTCTTTTATCTTTTAACAAGAAATGACGCGTTTTGAACAAAAGCAAAAAGTGAAAAATGAGTGTTATATTAAAAACAAAAATAATTAAAAACTAAATAAGATAAATCGAATTATTAAAATACATAAATTAATTTATTCGCAAAGGAGAATTTGGAGACTTGCCTTCATAACACGTAAGTTTAATAATGTTTACGATTTTAAACAGTTTTTAAATATTACATTTCATTTATATTTATGTAGATAAAAACACTAAGATGCAGAAGAATGTGTTATTAGCCATAAATACCAGAGTTTTAAAAAATATTGCGATTTCAAAATCAAGAGGATTCGATTCGTAAGTATACATAAATGTATGAAATATTTTAATTGAATTCTTAATAAAAATATATTACAGACTAATCAAGATTTGAATGCTACATCTGGTGATCGTCAAAATAAGGAAATTTCTATAGACCAAAAAGATTTAAAGGTAACTAGTTCAAATATTTTAAGCAATTCAACGAATTTTAAAATTTTTATTTATAAACTTTCTTTACTTTATTTGTTAAGGATAATGCTGTAGTTATATTAATGTGGCATCTAAATGGATATTCCATACCATCATTGAGCAATATAGAGGACAACAGGAATTACTATATTATTATAAATGACAAAGCAAACACGATAACATCTGTAATATGCATTTTTTTTTATTTAAATTTTTTAGTGAAATGTAATAATTTTATTTTTATACTTATATTTAATTTTTGCTTATATTAACTCAATATCATATACTTTAATCATTTAATATAAAATAAAATAGAAACAAGAAATACAGAACACGCCTATTATAATACATTTTTAATGTATAGTTTCATTGGGACAAAATATGAGTTCATTAAAACCAATGTACTGTTCACTGAAATTATTTTATTTAATGAATCATTCAATGTAAGAATAAATTTAATCAATGAACCTGTACATAGGGTCAAAATTAGTGCACAAATTCATTGTAACAATGAACTTTTTAATTGTATTTATGTACCTTTTTGGTTCAGTGTGCAATACTGTTCCCATCAAGTACCACCTTTTAATAGCCTACTGTAAAATTTTGAGCAAATGTCGTCATTTACTTTGCGTTTAACATTTTTTTAAAAATGGAAAAAAGTGAATTTCGAGTGATCATTAAACATTATTTTTTGTGAAAAAAAAACTGTTAATCAAACCAAGGAAAAGCTCGATAAATACTATGGGACTCTGCACCATCGATTTCAATGGTACAAAAAATGGTTTACTGACTTTCGTTGTGGTCGCACAAGTACAAATGACGCTGAACGTTCTAGACGGCCAATTGAGGTCAGTACACCTGAAAATGTCGAAAAAAATCCACGATATGGTGTTGGCCGACCGAAGAGTAAAAGTGCGTGAGATTGTTGATGCCATAGGCATTTCATATGACAGTGTGGTTTCGATTTTAAATGATCAGCTGGGTTTAAGAAAGTTGTCTGCAAAATGGGTGCCGTGTTTGCTCTCAATTGACCATAAACGTAAACGTGTGACAACTTCAACTTCACTAGATGGAATTCCGCATGCTAAACTCGAATCTGCTTTCAGTTTTCTCCCATCAGGTCGAGATTTTTTTTTAAGGGCGTGTCTAATATTGTGCCCTAAATAAGCCAATTACTTGAATATATTTCACTATAACTCGGTATGCACGATTTATATAAATAATACACCAAAATATGTGGAATAAAACTGGCTTTAAGTCGTTCTACTATCAAATCTGCTCAATAGTTTGGAAGATATTTGGAAATAAGTGTACGAAAAATTTTCATGCTAAATTCAAGATTTCTGTTTTTACTAAAACTTCTTTTTAAAAGTGCAAACATCAAAAATGTTTCAGTTTATCATCTTTATCTTAAAGCTGGCAAAACTACGAGTAAATAAAGCCACGTATCATAAAAATTGATGCACAAATCATGATTGCAATCGCAGTTAAGTTAGGATACCCACGCATACCTAGAGTTAAGAAACACTAGTGGACAAAAAAAAATAATTTCGTCTTTAATAAAAAAAATATGTGGATTAGATGGAATTTAACGTGCTAAATAAGAATTAGCTTTTACTTTTTTCTATCACTTATCGATTTTTTTTTATGAGCATGACAACTATGACCTCGCCTTGTATTACACTTGTATAACTCGAGAACGGTCTGTTCTATTACGATAAATTAAACCCCAATATATAGCGACTTAAATTGTCTTTAACCTGAATTTACATAATTTTGAATGATATTTTTTTGACACTTATTTCAAAATAACTTCGAAACTATTGAGCACACAAAAAAATGAAGTTTGGGAGATTTGAAAATATTTTTACCACGCATCTTTTGGTGTATCACTTATGTCAATCGCACCGTTCTTAAGTTATAAGGAAATATACTAGAGTAAAAATACAATACTAGAGTAAAAAATCATATCCAAATATTCGTATATGGTGTTGTATTTTTTTGTCGACCAGTGTAATTAGTATTAATCTTTTAAAAATACAAAATGTATTGCATTTCTTAGCTTAAGATGGACTGATTTCTGTTTTTTCTTATAGAATAATTTATTTTTATTTTTTTTATTTAATAAATATTAAAAAAATAAATGTATATTTTTTAATCTTTTAGTGTATATTTTGAATTTTTAAGTGCATTTTATAGGCGCATATTTTCCAAAAATAAATGCATAAAAATCCGCCCCACTAGTGTATTTTTAAATAAACAATTTACTTATGCATTATTGCCTTTAAAGAGCTGTCAATTGGCCTTCATTACAAGAATCATTAAAATCCGTCTACATCGCAAAGAGATATTAACATTTAAAGTTACGTACTTGTTGGATTTTTAAACTTTTATAAAAATTAAAATCATGAATAAATTCGCGAATCTTTTGAATAGGCTATATGTGAACAAAAATCTGATAAAAATCCCTCTTGAAATGAACGATATCTATTTTTTTAAGAATAAATTATTTTCAAGAAAATTGTTTTTATAAGTTTTTATTATTTATTAGTGAATTGAAAATAATTCACTTAAAACTTTTATTGTATTATTAATATTTTTTTTTTGTTTTTTTTTTTTAATTTGAGAACCTCTGCCACTTTATCACATGATAATTCAGTGTATTAATTTAATAAAAGAAATCAGTTTCTTTTTTTTCTTCTTCTTTTTTGTTTGTTTAAAATTATTGTCATTTGTATTGTTATTATTTATGTATTTCAAACTCGTTTCGAACAAAAATCAATTTAATTTGAAATAAAAACAAATTAGGAAATAAGAAGAGCTATTTGGAACAAAATTCGATTATAAATTTACATATTTGCATAAAATTAAAATATTTGAAATATTTTTTTATAGCCCCCTCTCTATTAATGTGTTAGTTATGTGTTTATGCACTTGTTTCAAAATTTCATTTTTTATTTTATTTTTTCATTAAAAATCATTAAATATTCAAATTTTTCCTAACAATAATAAAAGTCTGTTGCCGCCGTATCAGTTATAAAGGCTGCTTGTTAATGCTGGATCTACGAAACGAATTGGTTTAAATATTAACTGGTTTGGTTTTTAAATACACCAGTCATCATTGATGATGATAATTGAAAATAGAAATTGTATATAAAATATAGTTTTTTATTAAGGTCTTTTGTGGTATTTGTGTTTTTAAGAAGAGTAAATTGTTTTATAAAAGAATACAATATAGTCTTGTGAACCCCCTTCTTTAAACTATATATCACTTTATGCCATAAAAATGTCCAACAAATATTAGTGTATTTATAGTTTTTTTTATTTTTTTTATTTCTCAATTTAGTTTTGTAGGTCAGAGAACAATAACATCAATAAATCAAACAATTTGTCTCAAAATTTTTTCCCATTTTATAAATTCATTAAACTCTAAATTTTCTTATTTTGCCGTTAAGAAAAAAAACCTGTTGCAATGCCATTGTCTTGTATGTTTTTATGCCCTTTTTTGGCAAAAATCTGCAGCCACAATAAGTTCATAACTTTGGTAAAAAAACAACAACAATGATCACAATCATTTGCCAATTTGTGTTATGTTTTCAAGAAACCCAAGAAAAAAAAAATTTAAAACATAAAAGGCATATCGAAAGGATCTTTATAGTACTCTACACTACATAAACATATACATGATATTTATTTTGCCCAACTAAACAAAATAATAAATTTAAACGTTTATAAAATTCAAAACATTAATTGTTATAGATATACTAGCTAATACCCGGTGTGCTTCGCCTCCTCCCGAAATGAAATACATAGTAATTAAAGGATTAAAAAAATATATTTATTTAGTAATTAAAATATAACATTTTTCTTAAAAATTAGTTCTTATTATAAACTCTTTTGATGTACAATATATATAGTTTTCATACTTGACCTTATTGTAATAAAATATAAACATTTAACATATAAAATGTTTCTTATTAAATTATTCTTATTCTAATGCCTTGGGATTATGGGGGTATGGGAGGGACCCATACCCCCATAATCCGCTAATTTATTAGACAAATGTTTTTATGGATGTCAAAATTCTTTGTGCAAAATTTGAGCATTCCAACTCCAGATATACGTATTTTTGCTTTTAATTTATATGGGAGGTTCCATGCCTCCTTTCTTAAATATTAATATTGATACCAAAGTGGCTCCGACAAAATTTTAGAACTGTAACTGTTATATTTTCTCAGATGATAATTTAATATTTTCTTTATATGGGAGGTGCCACGCCCACTATTGCTAGTGTACCAATTTTTGTCCAGAATATTCATATTGAAGCTAATGCTAGTCGTACAAAATTTGAGTTCTCTAACTTTTATAGTTTCCAAGATATACAAATTTTGGTATTAACTTTATATGAGAGATGACACGCCCTCTATTTCTTTTCCGCCCATTTTTGCACAAAATGTTCACATTGACACTTAAGTTTATTGTACAAAATTTGGGAAATGTAACTGTTATAGTTTCCTAAATTTACGGCATTTGGTATTGGCAAGCAATATTAGGCTGGGATGTGCCACACCCCCTATTGCTAGTTCTCCTATTTTTTTCCAGAATGGTCATATAGGTGCCAATGTTGTTCGTGCAAAATTTGAGGACTCTAGTATTACCAATTTCCGAGAAATACTACTTTTAATAGTTATTTAGTAAGTGGGCCTGGCACCTCGCCCACATGGAATTTCAAAATAAAAAGTAGCCTATTTTTCCTTCCAGGCATATGGGAACACACTGTGAAAAATTCAAGAAAATCGGTTTAGCCGTTTAGGCGGCTATAGACTTCAAACAAACATACATACATACATACATACAAAAAAACACACATTAATTTTTATATATATAGAAGATATATAATCGAAATGACGAAAATAAATTGTAGTGTCTGCAAAAAAATTTGTTTTGTTCAAATCGTTATATATGAGTGTTATAAACTCCTTTAATAAAACTGTAATTTTGATATAGTGCTGTAACCTAGTCGTTGTAGATCAATAATAATTTTCTATCTCGTGTTTATTGCTGCTTTCTTTGGTGTGCCATTAATATAAAAACAAGATTTTTCATAAAGATTTCAATGATACTAACTGGTTTTTAAGAAAAGAGAACTTTTTGTCGAATATTTTGATACCTGTAAAAATTACGCCTTTTTTCTTATTTTTGTGTTTTTTTTTTGATTCAAAACAAAACAATTTCAACTGGTTTGGTTCCTTTTATTAGAGATTTAAAATCTTTATAAAAAAATTAAAATTTTTCTCAAAAAAAAAAAAAAAAATAAATAAATTATAATAATAATTATACCCAAGTTTTAAGTAATTGTTCCAGTTAATTTTTTTTTAATATTTTAATATATTTGACTTAAGGACACTATGCTAGATTATATTGCATGAATTAACCAAGACCTACGGACAAAGACATACATAAGTCTTGAGTCGTATTTGAACATTAAAAATTTAATTTAAAAAATTTCAAGTTCGTAAGGTTATAATTACTATAATGGTAAAATTATTTCAAGTAATTAAAAATGCCCAAAATCTTTACTGTTGAAATATACATATATGTATGTTTTAAAACCAGACCTGTCGCGAAAACTTAATTTTCGCCATAACAGAACCCAAAATTTTATTGAAAAACTTTATGTAATTTTTAAAATTAAAATTGATTTTTATTAATATATTTACATTTTAAACATTTTTAAAGAAATTGGAGATTTTGAGTTGCTTTTTTGGCAAATTATGTTTTTAAAATAACAGCTTAATCACGTAGTTCATATAGTACTGGGGGGTTATTTTGTAACTAAATTCGAAAGGAAAATCTTCCAAATTTGTATACTTTATACATTGAAATTCGAAAGTGTTTTCTTTCGAATCGAATTACACAATAACCCCCCTGTTTTCGACTTATCATTTTCCAAAGTTCATTGTATGCTTATTAGGGTATTCACTCGAATATTGTTTGTTCGATTAATCGACAAATGCAAGTCAAATAATTGTTCGATTAAATTAAAATCAAGAATTTCGAGTAACAATTTATTCGAGCAAATTATGCCGATTAATCGAATAATTCGAGTAAAAAAATATTTTAAATATTTTCTTACTTAACTAGTCTTTAGGATGTTTTAATTTTAGTTTGCTAAAAAATTTAGCTTAAAAACAATGTTTCAAAATTTGTATAGAATGTTTCGAATCTAAAAGTGGTACCACAAATTGGAATTTTATTAAAAAAAATTGTAAATTATTTAGTAAAAAGAACCGAATATATACCTAAATTAAAATTAAATAAAAAATAAACACCACTTTAAAAAATTATAAAGTAAAATTCAAATAATTTTAACATAAATATAATAAATAATAAGAAATGAATTGAAGGATTTTAAACTTGATTTGGAAAAACATATTTTTGGTTCTACGAATGAAAGTACATAGTTTATATACCAATAAATGCTCAGTCTGGTGTAGAGGACGTGATACTTTGAGTGAAATTTGTATTATAGAAGGAATTTGGACTTAAAATTAAGTTTAGCATGTAAACTCGTTCTTTATGTTAAGAATAGCTGAACCACTTTATCTAAAAAAAGGATGACCCAAAGTGCTTTTTCTCATTTTCAAAATGCAATAACTCAGAAACTAATAAATATATTTTTGCAATTCTTTCACAACCTAACGGACAAAAATCCAAATAATATTTGTGCAAAATTCTATACTGAGTCGTTTTTACTAAATTATAGCAAAAATAGGAAGAAAGGAGAAATAAAATATTTTACATTTTGGTAGAAATTAAGGTTTAATTCAAAATACATAGAGCCAATTATAATTCCTACGCGTACATTTGGGAGAAAGAATTATTTATTTTAAGTTTACAATAAATTTGTCCATTAAATGGAGAAAAGTAAGTAGTTCTAACTAATTGTATATTTGACTAATTTTTTATACAAGTTTATATAATTTCTTATATTTTTACACTGATATTGTTAAAAATTTTTCCACAAAATTTAACTAAAACATAATCACTCTGATCACTATAAAACAAATAAGAGTAAATTATCTTAAAAACTGTATACATTTGTATAATTTTAAATAATCATCTTAATGTCTGCTAAATATTGAACATAATTGAACAATGAATTATAAAACATAAAACCTTATACTCAAAGTAAATCTAGGTTTAGTAGATCTCCGATACTTAAAAATATTGTACATACATTTTGTATATAACTGAAAACCTCTGTTGTGCATAGATTATTAGTATGTGTCCAAATTAAAAAGTGAGGATATGAGACAAAATCGCAAATTATTCCAAAATGGATAAAAACTCATGATTAATTTTAATTTTGATCAAAAGTATTGATAATCTCCTTTAAATGGGTATCATTGTTTTCACAGTGTAAAAACTAGTCATTTTATAGCGTCACAAAAGTTACAAAAAGCACTTCGGACTATCCTTAATATGAAATTTGGTTCAAATTGATAGACCGAATTTGTTAGACCTATTTATTTAACTATCAATGAATATATTAAATATAGAGAAACAACGGCATTATCAAAGCAAAAGAAAGAAATATTCACAAATATTTACGCAAATTTTAATTTTATATTATTTTGGAAAGACTATTTCTTATTTTAAGCTATATTTTTGTTTTCTTTTTTGATAAGCATTGAAAAATCGAGTAAAATTTTATAGTATAAATTAATCGAATAACTCGAGTAACTTAAAATATTTATTCGATAATTCGAGTAACTTAAAAACAGCATTTTCGAGTTATTTGATTATTCGAACAATTAAAAAGTCGAGTAAAATGAATACTCTAATGCTTATGTTTATCGATGTTATACAATCGTCCACTTTAATTTAGTTTTCTTCATGGTCATTTTCGTATAAATGCTCCGATTCCTTATCTGATAATTATATTTGTTCCTCATTACTTTCCACATGAAATTCTTCATGAATCCATTTGTTTATGCATTCGTGAAAATATGTTCCGTACCAATTTTTACAAGTGTACCAATAGTAGAAAGATCTTAATTTTCTTTCTGAATTGTATTTTGTAAAATATTTCATTCTATTCACTACCGAATTCAATCAAAGTGTTCCAGTGTTTTTGGATATTGGACACTGATATTTTATCCTAGAATCTGAACAGCATTTTTAAGATTGAAGTTTTTTAGTTTGAGCTCTAAATGTCTTTCCTTCTCGCTAAGCAAATGGGTGAGGAGTTGTTCTTTATAATTTAATTTGATCAAGTTGATAACGTTTTGATCTAACGGTTGAATAAGCACAGTGCAATTGGGTGGTAGATTCATTGCTAAGGAGTGAGATCGAAAAATTCTTAACATACATAATATTCAATAACTTGAAAACGGTTGATCTTAGAGTTTTCATTATTTTTTTAATCATTTGATAATTTAGCACAGATCACAGAAATATATAATTTTTATGGTTCTAACCACTAATTATAAAATTGTGGACCATTTTTGAAAACCCTTTCTTTGGAGATTTGATAGTTGCTTCAGTCACTTTTTTGGAACAGTGTGCACATCTTCTGTTAAAATCTTCGGTATTTTGGCACACCTTTTTTGTGCTCTTGAATTCACTTTTCACAAGAGCTCAATATCTCTCCACTGATCTAAGCTATGGACAATCTTGAAAATTGACCTCTCTTGGTACTAAAACTATGTTATTGATTTGGTACCACTCCAGAGCTTTCTTACCGTAGTGACATGGTACCAAATGGGTCCAAAAATATGTGGACACGTTGTGCTTTTTTAAGAAAAGAAGAAATCTTTTTTGCAAATATTCCTTGATGCATATTTTGGTATTTATAGATCCGAATGTATCAAATGACTTTTCTGTTTTGCCGCAACTGCAAAAAGCTTGTCATACCATGAATTTTGTAAGAAATTTTTGCTGCTTTTGGGTCTTAAACTTATCTCCAACATTGCTTCGAGCATTTCGCAATAAAAATTTTTGAGACACAAGCTGCGAAGATTCTGCCAGCATCTACGTTTCTTCGTCAATTATACAGCTTGAGTATTTTTGTATAAAATTTGGTTTTAAATTCGGTTTTTTTTGCAGAATTCCAGTTTGGAATTTTTTGAACTTTATATGTTATAAATTTTCCCATTAGCTTTAAATTTTCGCACCAAATAGTCGAAGCACTGAGAAAACTGAGCTGATTTTCTACCAGATGTGTTTGTTGTTCCTTTCAACATGCCTTCAATTTTCTGGCCTTCCCAATATCATGTGGTCCTTTTTTCTTACCGAACTAGGTTTCACATCAATAGTCAAATTCTCCTGATACTGTTTAATAACATTAGAAACGGTTTTACGGACGACATTTAATTCTGTGGCCAATTATTTGTAAGATCTATTTGGATAACTTGTAGGACGTAAATCTTTTTCGTCACTTATTTTGATGAAAATAAGGACAAATTAACATGGTTGTTATTAAAAATAATAACTGAAGTATTTTTCCATGATAACTAGATCAAAAAAAAAATTTTGAATATTGGTTTCCGAAAGAAGTTATGAGGCAAAATGTGTGTTAAGATTTTTTCGATCTCACTCCTTATAACGACGCTTAAATTTCTTCAACCATCCTTCACTGGCATTGAAACCAGAATTGGTGTGACTAGCTTTTGATCGTAAAATCTCTACTGATATTGGAACATTTTCCCTTTGTTTTACAAACCATTTAAAAAGCATTTTTTCCATTTTTGGGTACTCAGCTTTCTTTAAGGCCACTTTCTGTTGTACGTACGAACATTTTTAATGAATTTTCTTGCTTTATTATGCGGTAAACCGAAGACTTATGCAAATTGTAATTCACGCAAATTGAATTTATGGAATCTCCACTATTAATTTTTTTTTTAAAATTCCTAATTTTTCAGAAATCGTTGGCTTTAAAATATGTTTTCCCATATTAAGAGATGTATTTATACAACAAATGACACGAATAAACTGACAAAATTAAAGATCAGAATCATCCAAAAATGTTAATATCCAAAAGACGGGGATTTCCCTTTTTTGGTTATATACATTGTAATTAAATTAAAAAAAGAAAAAAAAAAAAAACAGATAAAAGTCGCAAAAATAGAACCTGCAATTTTAAAAATTAAGCCGTCGCGATAATGGGTAGTCGCGAATACCGAGCTTGCACTGTATATATAAAAAAAAAAAAATTTTCACAAATCATTGTCACTACACTCGCTAGATCTTCCCGAATACAATATCTATATTTCAAACATCGTGTTTTAATGATAAATTAATGTTTATTTCAAGATAAAGATACCATGATTTTTATTTAAAGTATTTTCCATCGGAAGTCATGACTTTTTATCATCTTTTTGGCAATTTGTGGAGTTTATACCAAAACCATTTCACATCTTAGATCCTGAAATGTAGTGAAATAGTTTTACATCAGGGCCACTATTTTCCAAACAGTTTCCGTGATAGTCACATATTCTGGCTATTTTTCGCTTAATAATCTATTCAGGCGGATCAATTATGTTCAGTACACGGTGTTCGTTTAAAGGTTAGGGAAACCACAAATGTGCTAAAAAAGAGTTTTATTTGCATTAAATATGCAGTAAAAACACATAAAATATGCTCTAGAAACGCGAAAATATGCACATAAAGAAACATAATAAATTTAAACAAAAATTATGTCTTATTAAAATATAGTGTAGATTTCTTATTTTTTTTTATAAAATTAAATTTTAAAAACATCCCAGAAGATATAATAAGAATTATTCTCAAAATGTCAAAATATGCTCAAAAAATAACAAAATATGCTATAAATATGCATTAAAAATTTATAATTTATAATTTAATAATTTAATGCAAAAATATGACGTTAATGGTAAAATATGCAAAAAAAATATGCTCTTACGAATCGATGCCAAAATGCTTTATTTGTTCCAAAACGGATAAATATTTTATAGCTGTCTTCATTCAAAGTTCTGTAAAAAACATGTAATTGTATATTTGGTTATTATTTTTAAAAATCAAGAAGTGAGATCGAAAAAATCTACAAAAAATTGGCCAAAGAATTAAAGGTCTGCCATCAAACTGTTTCCAATGTCATTAACAGGGCAAGTTTTTATATGCACAAAAAAAATTGAAATATGCGCTTGAAAAAGCACGAAAAAATGGTATAATATGCACAGAAATATGCAAAAATAGCATGAATATGTATATAAAAACCAATGAATTTATGCATTCCTATATATTAATGTGTAGAAAATATGCACAAATATGCATTTTTTAACATTCAATCCCTTATAGATTACGATGTTTATAAAAATAAAACTATTTTAATTTTAAGTATCATATTTGACGCTTCCGAATTTTTTTTCTTTGCAATATTTACAATGTACTCGAAATGCTCACCAAAAATTTTTTAAAGATCATTCGATTGAACTCCAAAAAACACCAAAAAATTGTGTTTTTGTTAAGAAAACTAACTTTTGTATCCATTATATGCAAATTTATGCAAAGATTTAAAATATAAGCATTTTTTGTGAAATTCTTTTGAAATATGCAAATGCTTACTTTCCAAGCGAAAAGCTTGAAAAACTTGCCCTGGTTATTAAACAGTATCAGGAGAATTTGACAATTAATCCATGTTGAGAAGGCCAGAAAATTGAAAACATATTGAAAAGAACTCGAAACATATCTGGTAGAAAAGCTTCCCGGTAAGCTCAGTGCTCTGACTATTTGGTGCGAAAAGTTAAAGCTAATGCGGAGTTGAAAACATATAAAGTCCAAAAAGTTCCTGACAGGAATGCTGCAAAAAATTTTGAAGCCAATAATAGGGCACTGAAATTACAATCAAATTTTATAAAAAGAACTCTTATGTTGTATAATGGACGATAAAACGTATGTGCTGGAAGAATTTTCGCCGCTTCTGGGTCAAAAATTGTATGTTGCTAATGCTCGAGGAAATGTTGAAGATAAGTTTAGGACTCAAAAGCAGACAAAATTTCCTAAAAAATTCCTGGTATGACAAGCTTTATGCAGTTGCGGCAAAAGAGGCAAGTCATTTGTTACAGTCGGCTCTATAAATACCGAAATAAACAACAAAGAATGTTTCTAAAAAAGGCTTCTTCCTTTTATAAGAGAGCACAAAGTGTCTACTTATATTTGGGCTGATTTGGCATCATGTCACTATGGTTAGAAAGCTCTGGAGTGGTACCAAAACTATAACATAGTTTTTGTACCAAAAGATGTTAAGGAGGTCTAGAGCTAAGACGAGTGGAGAGATGTTGGGCTTTTGTGAAAAGAGAATTGAAGAGCACAAAAAAGTTGTCTCAAAATGTCGAAAATTTTAAAAGGAGATGGGTAAACTGTTCCAAAAAAGTGACTGAAACAACTATCAAATCTCTAATGGAAGAGTTAAAAAGGTCCACCAGTTCATAAGTAAGGCTTAGAACTGTAAAAATTATATTTTTCTGTGAACTGTAATACAATATCAATTAAATATAAAAAAGCCAAAACTCTAAGATCAATCGTTTCCAAATTATTGAATTTTATCTATGTTAAGATTTTGCACTCTTTAATGGCTTTGGTTTTAATTCATGGCCATATTCTTGAGATTCACACTAAGTGTTTACTTCACCTTAATATGAATGAAAAACGCAGTTGTTTTGTTGATAAACACACTATATAAGTAAGGAATTGAATATGGGGTGTACTGCTTGAGTTTGTGACTGAAGAACTGTAGTTGTGCGTACGGCAAAAATGCTGTAAGTGAACGCCGGACCTAGGAGAGGTTTGCTTTATTCCGTTCAGAAATTTTTCCCCCAAGCCTGATTGGTTCTATCCAAGATCCACTCTCGAATCTTCCCAAAAAAAGAAATCCAATGGGGGTTTCACATATCATTCACTATTCGAAGCATCCATCGCTGAGCCTTGCCTTGCTAGCTCATCGGCCATTTCATGATTTCACAATGGCCTGGTTCCCAGCAGAGTCGCACTTCATAGTGTTCCATCAACTTCCTAAGAGCCTTTTTGCCGATGCTAACCAGCCTAGATTTTGTGAAAAGTGTATCTAAGGCCTTTAGTGCCGCTTGGCTATTCAGATAGAGTTTTACCTTACAGTCCTCTTTAACGTTCATTCTTACCAGTTCCATGGCCTTTAGTATACCAAGAATCTCAGCTTGAAAAAAGCTACAGCTTTTAAATTTCATACTCATAATATAGACCCCTTCACAGCTCTCATATATCTTCTCAGTACCTGACCAGCACTCTCTATTTGGTATCATTACAACAAGCGTCTGATACAGTCGTGGGACATAGATTATACTCACCATAGTCGATCTTGTATATAAAACTGGAGTGGTCAGTCCTTGATAAAGCCAATAGCTCTAGTTCCTTAAGTCTCAGCAGACTTCTTGCCGCCATACCTCTCACGAACTTCTCAATGGGTAAGAGGTCTGGAGCCACCTTCTCTTGTAATGGCAATTGAAGCACACCTTTGTGCCTTTGACAAATGTATATAATGTATCCTTATATCAATATATTTTCTTTTGTTTTTTATATTTTTTATATTTTCCTAAAAACAGGACTTTATATTTTTTTAATGAAAACATACTAACTATAAACGATTTAAAGTAGAAGAGTAACATAAAAATTCTATAGACAAGGCTCATTCATCAGGTTAAAGCATTAAGGCAACAAACACAACAACCCAACTTAATTGGAACTGTCAAAAGTAAATGTTGTAGATAAAAGAAAATTAATAAAAATTTTCAATGTATATGTTTCAATTTATATTTTTTTTATATCGTTATCAGTGTTACCAATTCAGCGCTTTTCGCGCTAGATTTGGTGCTCAAAAGTCGAATTTTATTACATCAGCGCTTTTTCTTAAAAAGGCGCGTTTTGTGTTCGGTTACTTTTAGTTGCAGATTTTAATCATGTTTTCTTAATTTTTTACCTACGCAGAAGTAGTTATTGTAAATTTTTCTGAATTTTAAAGACAAACAAGTAGAAACTTTATTGTTTTGATGCAAAATATAAAAAACAAGGAAAATACAGATTTTATTTATTTTTTCAAAAACATGTCTCTTAAAAAATTGAGTGCGATATGACCGCAAAATAATGAATTACTAAACATTTAAAAAGGCCTAACCATAGAAAACAACTAGAACTCCAACTCTTTTCATTCGCTCAGAAACAAAAAAATTACTCTCTTCACACGTATAAATTTGTTCTGTAGAAAATTTTACCAATACATACAAAAAGTTAGGTTTTTTTGACAATTGAGTTAGGTTTTTTGTGAGAAAGTTGGAGTTCTAGTTGTATTCTATGGGCCTAACTTATTTCAAATATATTTTGAAAGAAAAAGCACAACTCACTTCAAGTTTGATTTATTATTTTCATGTTTTTTAAGAAATTTTCCAGAATTTATAATGAAAATAATTTCTATGAAACATTCGCATATAAAATACTGATTGTTCTTGTATTGAAAAATTCTTATTTTAAATTCGTTTTATAGAAAGAACTGTGCAAAAGAAAATTGTGACTAAAAATGTTGTTCAAAAGGCAAAAAATGTTCCAAACAAAGCCAAATAGAATCAAAATTAAAATCAATAAAATCGAATGGAAAGTGATCTTTATATCAAGCCTTCAAGGCAACTAGGGAAGCCATGTTTATCACCCATTATAAACATTATCTCAAATTTCAGGAAGAAGCACTGGAGATGTCATAGTAAACATGCTTCGAACCTTGGGATATGAGTCATTTGGAATAATTTATTTAAAAACTAATATAATAAATATCTACCCTGATTGTATTTATAAAGATAAAAAAACTTTATTTAAAAAAGTTAAACGATTTCCAATATCTTAAACTAATCCTGCAACCGTTTATATGAAAATTTATTTTATTAGATCTTTTGAAACATTAATTTTTATTATCTAAAACATCAATTATAGCATTAATTTATTCCAATCTTAAATTACAGAAAAAAGCCCTAACATTACATTTATTTTCAAGAATTTCTGTAACAAAAAACGTTAAGATAACTTTCTAAGGATTAGGAAAATCCAGAAATAAAAATCAGAATTAGTTTCACTCCTTGTTTTGAATTAAAACTGCATAATAACTTTGTATCTAAAATATCTTAGGTTTTATTAAGTTTTTCCTTCTCCTGTAAAATTACCAAAAGTCGAAATACACATTTTCTATATTCTGCTATTGATATATATTTTGATTTCTATTTATTTTTATTTATTTTCAAAAAATATTTTCAAGAGGTCAGATAATTTCTATACTTAGGTAATACTTAAGGGATGAAAAAAAAACAAGTTTTAAAACATAAACTATTTTTAAAACTTCGGTTTTAGCCACTAAGTTAGCAGTAGAAAGCCGGACCTAAGACCTTCATATTTAAATTTAACATATTTATTAATGTAAGATCTTTAAATTTAAAGTTATTATTAAATGTATACCTTTCTTTGTATCTTAAATATTGATTTTATAAAATGTTAATGTTCAAAATTGCACAAAATTATTAAATATTTGCATATGAACTTAGAATAACAAATATATACGTAATAAGTTGTTTTCTTTTTAATACATATTTAACTAAAAAATTAAAAAACAAAAAAAAAAAAAAAACAAGCGCAAATATTCGGCCCGGCCGAATCTATATACCCACCATCAACTTTTTCACATTTTAAGTTATATGAGAGAAGGAGGTAAAGTGGGCGGGCCACGCCCATTTTTTGTTTCCGAGTTTGCATTAGTCCTTGAACTATTTGAACACAATTTCATTGATTTTCACCTTATATGGGAGGTGGGCGGTAAAGTGGGCGGACCACGCCCATTTTTGGCTTCCGAGCTGATATCGATCCCCAAACTATATGTACAAAATTTCGCAATCGTACATGCTTTTGTTGCAGAAATATCAGCAGAAAAGTATAAAACGGACACCCTGTGTTTCTAGTCTTTAGCCCATAACTTTTTTGTTTGTGAACCGATTTTGCCCATTTTCAATCCCAAACAAACCTTATATAAGAAAAATATTTGTGCCAAATTTCGTCTCCCTACGTTGCTCCGCGCTATCCTGCTTTAAACAGACGGACAGACGGACGGACATAGCTAGATCGACTCAGAATCTAACCAGGACCCAGAATATATATACTTTGTGGGGTCTTAGATGATTCCTTCAACATGTTATACACGGAATGACAAAATCAATATACCCCCATCTTTTTGAGGGTGGGTATAAAAATATTTAAATATAATTTAGCGCTTTTTAGCGCGTTTTTGAATGCTGACCGGCGCGTTTTGGTTCAAAAAAGTTGACAACGCTGATCCTTATAACAAATTTTCTGCATATTTTGCATCACGATTTCATACACACACTTGATAAAAACTCGCGAATTATCTTTTAATACTTGTATTAAATGCAAAAACGCAATAGTAGTATAAAAAATTAATACTATATTTTTTTCACAAAAAATTTTTTTTTATTTTTTTATACACGCACACTAATAAAAAATTGACTTTTGGAAAAATCTAAACAAAAATCAGCTGGGTTAATAATTTCATCTTTTTAATTGTCTATAGATTTTCTTTTGTTTATAATTCCTTTAAAAGTCAATTCCTTTTGTAAATTTCTATATAATAATTAAGGAATCAGTAGTAAATATCAATACAAACACAATTTAATGTATATGTGTAAAGTAGTCGTATTATTGTTAAGAATATCAGTTGACAGTTTGCATTTTATCATTGTGATCACAAGTGTCATTTTCAATTTAACAAATAGCATTGACAGCTGCACTTTTATGTATTTGAATTGAGTAGTACTGAAGAACACACACATATATGTATATACATATTAAAGATGTTTATGCACGTACGTATGTATGAATGTACAAGTACTATCACGGGCTATTCAAATATTGAATTAAAATGTACAGTGTGCGGTAGTATTGTACTCGTATACAAATAAAATTGTTTATTTTTATTTTTTTGGAAAAATGAAATAAATATTTTGTATAGAGTTGTTCTGTTTTGTGGGTGATTGACACAAGTGTTACAGTTTAATACTTATTTTGTTGTTGTCGTTTCCTTAACAATGATAATATTTTTATTTTCTTTCTTTTTGGTTTTTGGAAATTAATGTGTTTTTTATTTTATTTTATGAGAATGAAGTCGACGAGTCAAACTTAATTTTAAGAATTATTCATATTCATAAGTATGACAGATCAGGTAGTTCATCAAAGATATTAAAAACCCAAACATCTAAATCTTCTTTTATGTTAGTAGAAGAAAGTGAAAGAGTAAGTGCTCAAAAATCTTATCCAATAATAGTGGCCCTATCGATAATATGAATCCCGATATTGTTCAATATGAGAAGACGAGAACGGTTTTATGGCAACAATATTTGATATTGTTCCTATGAAACAATTAAGGCCTCTATGGAATATTTTCAAAGATTTGTTTTATTTGACAATCTGAAAATTGTATTTATTTTCTTTTTACTTAGTTAAATATGTTTAAATACCTCTTCTATTTTCTTTAGGTTTCAACGAAACTGAAATGGATAAGACACCACGAATGCTGATGAAGTGTGTTCTGCTTTGGTACCGCCAAACAGAGACAACAAGGCAATTTACGATTACAAACTTGTTTATGGTCCTTGGATGTCGGCTTACGACACTATGTAACCACATCTTAAACAGCGTTTACGACGCTAGGTTCAACCTCTTTTTTACTTGCCCCAAACGCCTGGCGCTGCTAACTGAGTCCCTCAAATTTGCACCCAGTGCAAGGCGGGCGACATGTTTAGGTTTCAACGAAACCGAAATGGATAAGACACCACGAATGCTCATGAGGTGTGTAGCGGCAAAGAAAATACGTATTCCATTTTGCTGGTGTCTAATTATATTCCACAAACTCTGCTTTGGTACCGCCAAACAGAGACAACAAGGCAATTTACGATTGCAAACTTGTTTATGGTCCTTCGAACCGGATGTCGGCTTACGACACTATGTAACCACATCTTAAACAGCGTTTACGACGCTAGGTTCAACCTCTTTTTTACTTGCCCCAAACGCCTGGCGCTGCTAACTGAGTCCCTCTAAATTCCACCCAGTGCAAGGCGGGCGACATGTTTATGTTTCAACGAAACTGAAATGGATAAGACACCATGAATGCTGATGAAGTATGTAGCGGCACAGAAAATACGTATTCCATTCTGCTGGTGTCTAATTATAGTCCACAAACTCTTCTTTGGTACCGCCAAACAGAGACAACAAGGCAATTTACGATTGCAAACTTGTTTAATTTAATAAAGAAATCTAATCAAAATAATCTTTTTCAAAATTATTTCTTCCAATTGACCATAGACTTAATTTGAGAGTTGGCTAATAACGGAAATACTGTTAAATATTTCAAAACTAAAAAACTCTTTGTATTTTAAAATATTTGTTAAATAAAATTTGTGCATAAATTTTCATCTATAGTATATTTAGTATAGTTAGTTTATTTTTTATACTTAACATCTTAAAAACCGTTAAGTTTATGTTAAAATCGCCATTCTTTTTTTTATTATTATTTTTTTTTATTAATAAGTGGCAAAACAGGTGTGTTTCACTGCTTTAAACGACTCGAGAGAAATCATTAAGATATTTATATGCAAAACTTCATAAATGAATATAAATATTTTGTTTTTATATTTCTTAATCTATTTACTGTATATTAATTAAATTGATTTCATTAAAGACAAAGGCAAAGTTGTATATTAATATTGAAAACAAAACTCTTGTTTTCTAAATTAAAAATTGATTTCTTGATTGCTTGATCTGACAAATACACACGCGCTCTAAATTATGTGAAATTTGCATAATTAAGTTAATGTTTTAACTTCTTTTTTTTTTAATTTTTTATTTTCATAATACTAAGAAAATAAATAAAAAAACATATATTTAATATGTGTACATATTAATGATTACCTAAAGAAATATTAAAATATTAACAAACAAAATAAAAAAGTGAACACAGCTGCCAGATTTGACTATTTTTTTTTTCCAAAAATTACGATTTTTTTTAAATTTTTAAAAAAGTATAAATATTTTAGAATTATTTTATTTATTAATGAAAAACAAAATGAATTCCACAAATTGACTGTATTTGTTTAAATAATCTATTTTATGAATATTAGCTCTGTTAAAATACGAATCAGATTTACAGCTTTTATTTAAAATTTGTCAGACAAACAAAAAAATTTTAATTTTAAGTACAGAAACACTTTCTGTCTAAAAACTGTAATTCAGAATAATACTGAAACAGAACTATTAAAACGTCCATTTTATTTGGTTATTAAAGTGTGCCTCAATCATACCTAAACTGCTGGAACGATTTTAGTGAAACTTTCAATACAGATTTAATTATTTAATTGTTAAAATCTAATGAAATTTGATATTTCAATCATTAATTATATAAAGTACGATTCTTTTTAAGAAAAACCATACTATATTATAAACTCAAATTGTGTTAAGTTTTAATTTTATAACTATAAATTTTTGAACTATATTTCTAATAGCATAAACACAGTGCGCTTCGCTACCCCAAAACAGACAAACTAACAAACACAGATTCACTTTAATATATATAGCATTTAACCCGATTTTGCAGTACTCATACAAAGATCAGATAAAAACTTGGTAGCTTTTTTATTTAGAAAAAACAAAATGAAATACCAATAATTAAGAAACCCGAAAAATTCAACTATGATTCCTATCACCCGTGGGAACAGTTGTAATATTGGTAATCTGTCAGCATTCAGATTATTTCTATTATTATATTTTAGTAGAGGGCTTGTGGATTCTAAACACAGAACAATATATCTTTAATTCCACGCTTAAAAATTAATTATTATTATATAATATTCAAAGAGTAATACAATAACGAAAAGTACCACAAAGTACCCTCTTATGGATTCTCATTTACTTAGGCCCATATATCTTTAATTTCATATTCCCAGGTTCAATATTTTAAAAAGCACCATTAGAAGAATGCAAAAAGTACCACAAATTCTCTTTTCTGGACTCTTGTTCACTTAGGTCCATATGTTTTTAATTTCATATCTGAAGGTTCAATATTATAGAAAATTCAAAAAGTACCATTAGAAGAGAAAAAAGTACCACAAACCCTCTTTTCTAAATTCTCATTCACTTGGACTATATATTCATATTTATAGGTTCAATATTATATAAAATTCAAAAAGTACCATGGAAGAACGAAAAAGTACCACAAAATTCCCCTCTTGAATTCTTACCCACACAGGACCATATGTCTTTAATTTCATGTTTCTAAGCTAAATATTGTAAAAAATTCAAGAAGTACCATTAGAAGAATACAAAAAGTACGAAAAAGTTCTCTGTTATGGATTCTCATTCACTTGGGATCATATGTCTTTAATTTCATGTTCCCAGGTTCAATATTTTAAAAATCACCATTAGAAGAATGCAAAAAGTACCACAAATCCTATTTTCTGGACTCTTGTTCACTTAGGGCCATATGTTTTCAATTTCATATTTGTAGGTTCAATATTATATAAAATTCAAAAAGTACCATTAGAAGAGAAAAAAGTACCACAAACCCTCTTTTCTAAATTCTCATTCACTTGGACTATATATTCATATTTGTAGGTTCAATATTATATAAAATTCAAAAAGTACCATGGAAGAACAAAAATTTGAAAATTCAAAAAAAAGTCCACTGTTATGGATTCTCATTCACTTAGGATCATATATCTCTAATTTCACGTTTCTAGGTTCAATATTATAGAAAATTCAAGAAGTACCATTAGAAGATCAAAAAAGTACCGTAAATTCCCCTCTTGTGAATTGTCACTCACTTAGGACTTCATGTACTTAAGTTCATGTCTGTAAGTTTAATATAATAAAAAATGCATTATTTAATTTCAATAAAATTAATTTTAAGATTTTATCCCTTTTTTGGTACTTTTTATTCCCCTTGAATGTGACATAGATTGTATTTCAATGAATTTCTAAATTGTACAGGGATCGAATATTAAAAAGAAAAAAAATATTTTTTGTTCGAATTCCCAAAAAGTACCAAACTTGTATTCGCCAATTTTCGATAAGGTACTAATTTGATGCATATTTTATTTCTTTACTTACTGGATTAAAAGATAGATAGGGTTCCAAAAAAGTACCAAATTAAAGTTTTTACCCATTTTTTTCCCAAAAAGAGCCGAATTTCAAAAAAGTACCAGATACCTATCCGATTATTTTTTAAATGAATAACGATATCTATTCAACTTTTTTTGTATCTATATTAATTTAGGAGATATAAGGTTACTAATTTTATCCGTTTTTATCCTCTTAACATTCGAATTTCCAAAAATTCCGTTTTAGTGAATCTATTCGGTAGGAGACCAATCTACAGTCCATATCTCATCTTTCTAGCTTTAACCGTTTGGGCTGTGCGATGATGTATCACCAAGTAAGTCAGTCAGTCAGTCAGTCAATCAATCAGTCATAACTGTTTAATATATATAGATAGAAGATAGATAGATAGATAGATATATTATTAGTGGACAAACCGACCACACCTTTGATCGAGATAGTCACGAATGATTGCTTAGGAAGAATTAATACTTGGCTAAGATCGAAAAACTTGGAACTAGCTGCCAGTAAGACTAAAGCGATTTTGGTGACCAAACGAAGATCGTTTGTGTGTCCAAAACTTAAGGTTGATGGATACGAGATTAATATAGGCGGGAATTTGAAATACCTAGGAGTAATACTAGACAGTAAGTTGTCTTTTGAGCCACACATAAGGATGGTTTCTGAGAAGGCATTGACAACAGCTTCGAAACTAGCGAGAATAATGCCGAATATTAAGGGTCTTGGGCAAGCAACCAGACGATTAATTTCCACAGTTGCTTATTCTCAGGTACTATACGCTGCCCCGGTTATAAGTGAGACTGTTTCAGGTAGTAGAAAGCTTAGGTACCTTCTGGAAAGAGTTCATAGGACATGCGCACTGAGGATAATATCGGCATATCGCACGATATCAACTGATGCGGCATCAGTCCTTGCTGGAGTACCTCCGATTGAACTGATACTCCAGGAAAGAAAGGAAATATATAATGCACGTGCATCTGGTAACAGCGAAAGGACTCTCATAAAACGGAATGCGAGAGAGAAGTTGTTGCAAACATGGCAGAGGCAATGGGATGAAACGGAACGAGGAAAATGGACCCATGAACTCATTCCCAATATAGAACTTTGGCAGAAAAGGAAACATGGGGAACTGAATTTCTACTTGACTCAGGTCTTTAGTGGGAATGGTAACTTCGGTAGTTACTTAAGGAGGTTCCAACGAAGACAATCGGCTATATGCGAGATGTCCAATGAATACGATGACGACGTTGAGCACACAATCACAAAATGCAGCTTTTGGAACAGTAGGAGAAATACATTACCTGATGACCTTCGTAACATTACGATCGAACAACTGATGGAATTAATGTTGACAAGAGTGGAGAAATGGTATATATATTCCAATTTCATTCAGGAGATACTAAGGGAGAAGACCGACATATAGCGACATGTGCAAGTGCCGAATCCCTAATCTCATACAAATGTATGTTGGACGGGGGAGTAGGAAGTAGGAACAACCGCACTAATCGGTAAATGAATCCCACCCCGAAGTAATGCGAGAGCGGTTCCGGGGTGGTGGTTCCTGTGTAGGACCACTAGATGATAGTGCGCTATCACTACGTCCAAAAAAAAAAAAAAAAAGATAGATAGATAGATAGATAGATAGATACATAGATAGATACATAGATATATATATATAGATAGATAGATAGATAGATAGATAGATAGATAGATAGATAGATAGATAGATAGATAGATAGATAGATAGATAGATAGATAGATAGATACATAGATATACATATATAGATAGATAGATAGATAGATAGATCAATAGATTAATTCCTTGAAAAAATTACAATAAATAAAACAATTCAGAAAATCTTTTAGCAATTTTTTTATTTTATTAAATTTTTGAAAAATATTCTTAAATTTATTAAATTTCAACTTCTAATTCTATAGATAAAACTATTATTAATATTTTCGCTCATTGCAGCTTAATAAAAACTTGAGATTTTATATGTCCTACCTTTTGACGATTTTTAAAACCTAAATTAAATTGAATTATATTTTATTATGAAATTGACGATTTTTAATGAATTTTATCTGGCAGCCCTGTAAATGAATGATTTTCTTTTAAGTTGGTTACAAAAAATTTTACATAACCTACACTTTATTATAACCCAATCCTTACTATTATATACATCTGCTCAAAATAATAGATACACCTATGTTCGCTTAATGTAAGGAATAAAAAAGGCACGTTTTCGTTTATAAAAAAATTAAAATCAGTTCATACTTATTTTCATCAATTAAAAAAGTAAAAAGAAAGCTAAATGAGTCACAAACTATATTGGATTATATGTATATTAATTTCATAATTAAATTACTATGTAATATGATGCTCATAATAATACATACATTAAGAAGAAAAATGCATAAATTAAAAACTAGTTATTATTAAAAATGATTAGATAATGTTAAATAAGAATATCCATCCTTATTTTGGTCAATAACATGCATACTTCTGGGCATACTAGACACCAATTACTATTTTTTATGCATTAAACTTTAATTAATTTCTATTTTTGAAGACTTTTTTCGACAGTATTTTTTTTTTAATCATTCAACAAGTTATCTATAGGTTTAAGATCCACAGATTGACTTGGTAGACTTGTACGAATGTCCAAAGTAAATGGCATATTCTCTACATCATATGGAAATTTCCAAAATATCCCTGCATCCTTCTGTGACCAATGTATTTATCAATACGACCAACACATTTTCATTAAAAGCATTCACAAACATTTCGCCTTCACATTTCCGAAAGTTAGTTTTGCGCAAGATGAAAATGGATTGTTTGCGAACCTATCCTTCAAAGCAATGAAGGGATACTTTTATGCTAATACAATAATCATCCTATCCGATTCTTTAGTTATTTTATGGGGTCTAAAAAGAATTCCTATCGTTTGTAAAACAAAATGTAGATTTCTCTCTAAGCGCCTATTTAACATTTCAAGCAACGACTTTCCAGTTTTTTCTTGTTTTGAACAATTTTTCTCTCCTATTTGTTACAGTGATTGTTTCTTCCCATTTTTTGTGTCAGAATACTATTTTTTACAATATTTTCAACCTAAATTCAACTGTTATTAACTGTATCTATTATTATGGGCAAAAATTTTTGGTACTTAAATAAAAACCGCATATGAGGAAAATAAAAAAAAATTTAAAATTTTAAGTAAAAGTATTTAATTTTTTTTCTTCTGAAACATACGTTGATTTGTGGTTTTATTAACGACTATTTATGCATACTAAATCTGTTCGCGTTAATCATTTTTATGAATGAGCGCAAAAACTGTGGAGGTTTAAATTTAAAACTTTAAAAAAATCTTAAAAATAGAGTTTAAGGTTTGTCAAAATCAAAATAACGCCACTCTTTACAACTTCTAAAGTATTTCAGCACATGTCAAAATTATTACAGAACCTTCAATATTTATCAAAATACACTGAAAAGAAAAATTTATAACTTTATTTTTTGCACAATTTCATAAATAGCAAAAAAACAATATTGGTTTAAAATTTCACAAAATTATGACTAATTACAGACATATCTTGGGATCGTTCGCTAAAAATCATTAAGTGATTATCGGTTTTAGTTTGGAAAAAAAAAATAGTCGTTTAAACATTAGTACTCATAATATTCCTTACAAAAAGCGCGACTTTAATTTTTATACCCTACACCACCATAGGTTGTTGGGGTATTATGTATTTGTGCAAGTTATGTAACGCAAAAAAAAAAAAATCTTCCGACTCCCAACTTAAAGCATACCGTTGGACTCAGAATCACTTTCTAAGTCAATTTAACTATGTCCGTCCGTCCCTCTGGTCGGTTGGCCGGCTGTCCTTTACTTTTTTTCGTATTAATATTCGACTTCTATTAAAATTGGGTATTCTCGCAATAAAGAAATCGCTTTTGACAAAAAAAAAAAAAAAATGTTAATTGAATAATAAAATGAACAGCAATAAAATGGACTGTGAATTAATTTTTTAATCAGCACGAAATATAAAATTAGAAGTAAATAATTGTATGTGTTTTAATTTAACGTTGCTCTAAGGAGTGAGATCGAAAAATTCTTAACATACATAATATTCAATAACTTGGAGTTTTCATTATTTTTTTAATCATTTGATAATTTAGCACAGATCACAGAAATATATAATTTTTATGGTTCTAACCATAAAAAAATTGTGGACCATTTTTTAAAAACCCTTTCTTTGGAGATTTGATAGTTGCTTCAGTCACTTTTTTGGAACAGTGTGCACATTTTCTGTTAAAATCTTTGGTATTTTGGGACACCTTTTTTGTGCTCTTGAATTCACTTTTCACAAGAGCTCAATATCTCTTCACTGGTCTAAGCTATGGACAATTTTGAAAATTGACCTCTCTTGGTACTAAAACTATGTTATTTATTTGGTACCACTCCAGAGCTTTCTTACCGTAGTGACATGATACCAAATGGGTCCAAAAATATGTGGACACGTTGTGCTTTCTTAAGAAAAGAAGAAGTCTTTTTTGCAAATATTCCTTTATGCATATTTTGGTATTTATAGATCCGAATGTATCAAATGACTTTTCTGTTTTGCCGCAAATGCAAAAAGCTTGTCATACCATGAATTTTATAAGAAATTTTTGCTGCTTTTGGGTCTTAAACTTATCTCCAACATTGCTTCGAGCATTAGCAATAAAAATTTTTGAGACACAAGTTGCGAAGATTCTGCCAGCACCTAAGTTTCTTCATCAATTATACAGCTTGAGTATTTTTGTATGAAATTTGGTTTTAAATTCCGAATCCTATTTTTGGCTTGTAATTTTTTTTGCAGAATTCCAGTTTGGAATTTTTTGAACTTTATATGTTATCAGCTTTCCCATTAGCTTTAAGTTTTCGCACCAAATAGTCGAAGCACTGAGAAAACTGAGCTGATTTTCTACCAGATGTGTTTGGAGTTCCTTTCAATATGCCTTCAATTTTCTGGCCTTCCAAATATCATGTGGTCCTTTTTTCTTACCGAACTAGGTTTCACATCAATAGTCAAATTCTCCTGATACTGTTTAATAACATTAGAAACGGTTTTACGGACGACATTTAATTCTGTGGCCAATTATTTGTAAGACCTATTTGGATTTTTTGAAATTTTTAATAACTTGTAGGACATAAATCTTTTTCGTCACTTATTTTGATGAAAATAAGGACAAATTAACATGGTTGTTATTAAAAATAATAACTGAAGTATTTTTCCATGATAACTAGATCAAAAAAAATTTTGTATATTGATTCCGAAAAAAGTTATGAGGCAAAATGTGTGTTAAGATTTTTTGATCTCATTCCTTAATTTGAAAACCGTTGCTCTAATGATTATGTATTTCAATATATGATGAAACCTTTTTAAGAGTCATATCAAAAAAGTAGTTGCATCAGAATTGACTGAGATATTCTGTGTCACAGAAAAAAAAAAAAAACATTTTGTAAACTTGTGTAATTTCCAGCAAAAATCAATGGGCGCAAAGTCAAACTACAATGAATACAGGATATTTACATGCATTTTGCAACTACTTGCAGAACTACTACATTTTTTTCCAGGGACATTAATTCTTTCTTTTTTTGAAAAGTAACATGAAATTAGCTCCGTGTAGGTGCTTATTTTTATTACATTTGCTTTATCTTGTAGCTCGAACGATTTTGTCATTTGTTTTTTAGGAATTTAAAACATTATTATTGATTTTTTTTTGTATACAAAGTTATACAACCGTTAAATTTAAATTTTTATTAATGCGGATGTATAACAACGATGGATGGAATCTGTACACAGCACATAAAAATATTCTATTCTATTTTATTTTAAAAACTAATTAAGTTTAACAATATAGCAAAAATGTGTGCTTTAGTAATGATTTTAAATAAATATAAAACGAAAAGACATTTCAGATAACCTTTTCGTTTTGAGAACACGATGATTATTGAGAGGCAATTTAACAAATAAACTGTGAAAAACAACAAGAATACTAAAAAAATGTTTATGAATTATTATTTTGTATTTAAAGGAATTTAAAAAAATGTGTTTGTATGTATAAAAAATTAAATTCCAAGGTGATTTTTTTTACGCAAGCAAGTTAGTTTTTTTTTATTGGATTTCTTTTTAAATTGTTGCCAAGTTTAAGAAATCATCATTAGTTTAAGTATAACAAAACAATTTAGAAAAAAAAAAATAATAATAAATATATACATACATACATACATATATTTAAAATGTCACTAATATGCCATAAATTAACGAAATTCATTGCTATTGCTAAATCCAGCAGCAAAAATGATCATTAAAAGAATTTCATCGTTTCATTTCTTTTGCTTTTTTTCTTTTTGTATTTCGAAAAAAGAAAAATACATGAAATATTTTCGTTTAAATCACAACTCATGACATTTAAGGCACAGTGAAATGATATCAAAAATAATATGATGAAAATAAGTTTAATAAAAAAAATTAAAATATGTATCTTTATTCTTGCTATAACTAGGCAAATAGTATTTATTAGGGTGATCGACGCGGTTTTCCAACCGGTTTTAAAACCGGTTTTTTCAGTCAATGTGCTGTCGGTTTTTTCAAAATGTTCATTTTTCGAATGTCGAATAGACCGGGTTTTTTAAACACAAAAAACCGGTTTTAAAATAGCATTTTATTTCAGAAAACATGTACTAAATAGTGATATTTGAGTCGAAATTTAGGAATAATTTTTTAAATATTCATAAAGACTGATTTCTTATGTTTTAAAAATATAGTTTAAGTCTAAATTGGAATTTATTCTGTAATATTAAACAAATAAATAATTAATAATTATCCTTTATGAATTTTTTAATCTATTGTAATATCTGTAATATTTTTACAACCAATTTAATTTTTTTTATCCAATATGTCCTTTATTTTTTAAAGGTGTTGTGTTAAAAAAGTTTCACCTGCAGAATCGTTTCAATTGAGACAGGCTTCCATATTAAGCCATGGCTTCTGTTTTTGCTAACTAAAATTTAGTCTAATTTTTGATGATTTTTTTCTACAATTTTGAAAAGTAATTATCTTTTAGTCATCTAGATATATAATTTTCTTAGCATTTTTTCTTTTTCCAGAGCTTTATGAAGCTCCCAGAAGACGTAAAAAATTAAAATTCGGTTACTTATAACCCTATTCGTCCTACAAATCCTAACGAAGCCAGATTTTCAAATCTCTATCAGGGAGCGAAAATACGTGGATCTATATATATGGATTTATATATATCGTTCTAAAGCATTGTTTCTTCTGAAGCTCCCAGACGACGTAAGAAACTAAAAATCGGTTTACTTATAAAACTATTCGTTCTACAAACTCTAACAGAGCCAGATGTTTCTATCAGGGACCGAAAAGTCTGTTTTGGTTTTAAGAACTTTTGAGTTGCTATACTTATTGTTTGCTCTCCAAATCCTATCAAAAACTGATTCTGTATTTCGGCCAGGGAGCGCATTTACGACGATTTTTTTATTTTGAAAGGTTTACGAATTTAAAACTTTAATCAATATTATCCCAATAAATTCTAGCGGTTTCAAATAATTGACTTTGATTAGGGAGAAGAAGGTGTTTAAATGTTGTTCATATTTTTTTCATTTAATTTTCGGATTTGTTTGTGCATATTTTCATTATTATATTATTTTTCCTGACATTGTCAGGCTTTTACGCTTGTATTTAATAAATTTTAACTTGATTATAAGAATTATTGATTTTTTTTTAAATGTAGTCTTTTGATATAAATATTAACTTCTGCAAAAAAACCGGTTAACAGGTTTTTTCTGAATTTCAAAAAGTGCAACCGGTTTTTTTAAAATACCAACTATTCGAACTATTCGAAAACCGGTTTCTCAAAAAAGTCGAATAATCGATCACCCTAGTATTTATCTTATAAATTTAACACAGTGTTTTTTTATATTTTATTTTATCAAAGTTTAATTTTTTTAAGAAGTGTTTTTAAATATTTTTTTTACCCTCCTACGTTCCACTGTGTTCAACAATAGACATAACAAAAATCCATTGTGACTAGAATTAGAGTAGCGACTAAATGTGTCATATATTAAAGGAAAGTATGAAAAAATAAAAAACAAAAACAACAATAACAAGTAGAACGAAAAGCGATAAAGAAAAAGATTTTGTTTAAAAAACATAATGTTTTTAGAAGTTTCCGTGTTGCGCGCCCACCTAATTTTCTATTTCTCCGCCATAATGTGTTACCGAAACTTAAAATTCTTTCACATGATGCGACATGGATTACAAACAAATGAAAAGCGTAAATGAACAAAATAATAATTTAGTAATACATTCACAACATTTCTTTTTTTGTCTTTTAAGTGGAAAAATGCTTAACTCAAGAGTATTAACATTAATTTCCTGATAACACCCAAAAGCACTAAAACAAAAATGTAACAAAAATCTTTTGTAACATTTCATTTCGTTTGGAAGATGATTGTATTTCATGACGGGACATTAGCGAAAAAAGATTTTGCAGAGTTTTAAAAGACTGAAATGATTAAAAGTATGTTAAGTTTAAATAATCATAAAAATTTAGGTAATAACTGGCTTCCTCTATCAGAGTTTCCAAGTTACGTAATGTGTCTTACTTTTGGAAAAAAGTACGAAAAATTATGCAGATTTTTAAAAAGTGAAATTTAAGAAATCTTAACCTTCTATTAAACAAGTTCTCTAACTTCAAACAAGAATTATTGATTAAAGAACTAGTTACATGGGTACTGGCTAGGTAACCAGCGTTATCGTTGGTCGAATTTAGGCGCCAATTGCCCCTTTTTCAACCACTTTAAGATTGCTTCATAATACACAGTGGGGTAGAATCAAACATTTTTGAAAATAAATCTGGAACTTTTGATCGGCTGGTTGGATTTGTATGAAATTTGGTGTAGGCGTTGAAGAGGAGTGTACAATGTTAAGTTTGGAAGGGGAACTAAAGAGATCCCTCAGGGGGGGGGGGGTGTAGGTGTAGTTAAAAGGGCTCAAAGTTGCAAAATTTTTGTTTCTCGTCCGATTTCAAATATTTTTATACCTACAAAAAAAAAAAAAAATACATGCCTGCATGTCCTATTTATCTCTTATAGTTTTTGAGTTATTTGCCTTTGAATTTTTAAGTACCACAAGTTTGCATGTTCTTGGTCCAGTTTTTACATATATATCCAAAATAATAATTTAGTATTTCCTTTACCTAATTAAAGAACAAAATTATCTAATGAATAAAAAAACTTTAAGTCTATGTCTTTACCGAGTCCAAAAATAAACGATTTTGAATTTGAAAATTGCAAAAATTACGACTTTTTTTGTTCTTTTGTTCTATCTTCACAGAAAAGACTTTAAAATAAAAAACAAGTCCAATAACTAAAGTGGTCAAGGTACACACCCTCCCGAATTTGACCCATTTTATATGAAAGTTTTGACTTAAGTCTATATTTTCTTAAATCCCAAAGCACGAATCGGCAAACGGAATGAAGTTTAAGAATCTATAATATGTTGTTAAATGTTTTCAATCAAAATCTACTGGACTTCGGAAAAATGTGGATTTTATAGCCGAAAATGTGAAAAAACTCATTTTTGGGATTTTGGGAGTTTTTTTTGGGAATTGTGGAATTCCTTTTACAAATATCTTAAAGTTTTTTTCGCTTTCTCATTTTATACGATAAAGTCTACATTCACTGAAAATTTCGTTAAGATATCTTTAATAACAAAGATTTTATTACAGATTAAATATTTATAGTTTCTCAAAAAAATAAAAAAAAAAAAATTTTACTTGGTTTTTTTTAGGTCTTATCAGTGCCTACAATAATATATAAAAATATTTGAAATCGGACAAGAATCAAACAATTTGGCAAGCGATTAAACAATTTTATGTCAGAGGTAAGTATATGTATTGCAAAATTGAGGTAGTCAAAAGCAAATAACTCGAAAACTGTAACAGATAAATAGCACATATAAGTAGTGAAATAACTCCCAAATAATTAGTCCCAACAAAAATGAAGAAACTCCAAAATCAAAAGAATGAAATAACTTCCAAAGGGGATAAATGAAATAATTCTCTACATTTGGTATCAAAAAAGTACCAAATTTGATGAAAATACTACCAATGAAATAAGTACCAAAATTAATAAAATAAGTCCCAATTTAAAATTATCAAAAACATATTTAGCAAGTTGTCGTTTTTAAATTGTAAGAAACCAACAAAATTTCGTTAGAAGTTATTTTATTTGGGAGTTATTTCATTATAAAATAATTTCTGATAGAAAAAATGAAATAAATTCCAATCCACTGGGTATTATTTCATTTCATTTGTCTATATATATAATTTGCTAAGCATTTTTCCAGAGCTTTCTGAAGCTCCCAGACGACGTAGGAAATTAAACTTTGCAACCTACGAATCCTAACAGAGCCGGATTTTCAAATTTCTATCAGGGAGCGGAAATAAGCGGATTTATGTGTCATTTTCAAAATATTTTTTCTCTTTCCCGAGCTTTCTAAAGCTCCCACATATTGTAAAAAATTAAAATTCGGGTTGCTTATAAAGCTTTTCGTCTTATAAATCCTAATAGAGCCAGGTTTCTTATTAGGGAGCGGAGATACATTGGCTTTTTTATTTGTAATTTCCAAAGCCTTTTTTTCTCATTTCGGAGCTTTTTAAAGCTCCCAGATAAGGTAGAAAATTAAAATTTGGCTTATTTATGAAACTTTTTGTCCTATACATTTTAAGCCAGATTTAGAAATTTTTATCAGGGAGCGGAGATAATCGGATTTATGTGTCTTTTTCTACTCATTTTTCTCTTTACAGAGCTTTCTGAAGTTCCCATGCGTAGTAAAAAACTAAAAATGGGCTTACTTATAAATATGCTCATTAGGGTGGGTCAATTCTTTTTGTCGATAGGCGTATAGCAAAAATGTAATCTACAATAAATTCTAAGAAAACTTGTCTAAGAAACTATGGGTCTAAAATCAAAATTTAGCTCCCGCTGAAAGACATGAAAATTGGGGAAAATCTTTCAATTTCTTGATATAATTGCTGCTATCTTGAAAACTACTCAAGATACAGATCTTGAAAACTACTCAAGTTACAGATCCGAATTAGGTTTCAAATAATAGGTAATGAGAGCACCTGGCATTCCATATTTTTTTATAAATAAAGGTTAAAGGTCATTGGTCATGCCTTAAGTCTTGGAAAGCTATATCACGAACGCTATTATTTTAGAATAGAGAGTTGCTTGGTTGCTAAGATATTTGAAAACATAGTTGCAAGTAAATAAAACATTGTATTTATTTTATTTTTTCTTTAATAATATTTATTTTTTCTTTAAGACTTTTTTTTACCAAAATACACTTTTCTAAATGTTTTTTTTTTTAATTGAATTGACCCACCATAATATTATGTTTGGATTTAGTGATAACATGTTGTTTTCCATTAAATCTATGAAATTTATTTTGAAAAATCTTAAAATAAAATCTTCATGTCTCTCGGCGGGAGCTAGGTTTTAATTTTAGACCCATACTTTCTTTGGGTAATTTCCTTAGAATTTTATGTAGATTTCGATTTTGCTATACGTCTGTTACGTTTTTTCTCACTTGAGCAAATTGACCCACCCTAATGCTCATCCTAAAAATTCTTACAGAGTCAAATTTTTCTATCAGGGAGCGGGGGTTTCCGAGTTTTTCGAAAGAGACAATTTCATTCAAAATTGAAATATCCTTCCAGTTATAGGCAGATTTTACATCTATAGTTTTAGGGAAGGGAACAAATTTCTAGGGAAATATACGCGATATCAGGTAATTAAGTTACCTGACCTATATTTAGAACATACAATTTTTTATAAGCTGAAAAGTAATAATCACTCTTTATATTTTTAAAACGTTTTCATAATTTGAAATGTCTGAACAATTTACAAAATAAAAAAAACTGTCTCGTAGTTTCAGAATTGTGTTACCGAAAAAGAAAAAAACTAAATTTATTTTTTTTTTTTACCTAATAATTTTTTCCCGTGATTTGTTGTTTTGTTTATGTGCTAAATGTTGAGTAAGTTGTCTGTGGAGGTGTTGATGAAGATTTTTACTCTTGTTATTAAGATCTTGTGACGTTTTGTCGCTTAATTTAGTTGTTGCTGTAGTTGTAGTACTTTTTTTTCTTGTATTATACATGTTGCTTATTGTTTTGGATACATTCTCATCATTTCCATTGTCGTCTCCGTTGGTTGGTTGCTTCTCTAAACATCATCTGCACGATCATAGCCTTAAATAAAATTCAAATGAGAAAGAAAAAAATTAGTAACGCATGTATTCTTTCTAAATTTATATAGAATTTTGAAACAATTTTCTTTTTGTTCGTTATTTTTTTTTTCCTCCAAAAATTTGTAGAGGAAACAAAAGCAAAAAATATATTTTTTCAGTGCTTTGTGTGTGGGTTTTATGTCGTATGAAAGTGTTAAAGTTTTTCCACCAAAGCAACATTTATATACATAGAATTTAAAATAGAAAGAAATATTTTATTAGAAAGGAAAAGTATTCTTAAATTGGGGTATACACAAGTATTTATTTGTGTTTTTATAACTACTGTTGTTATTAATTGAAAAATATTGAAAATGACAAATTTTTTTTTTCTACCAGAAAAGTGTTTTTATTTAAAAAATTCTTAAAATGTTTATTATATATAAGAAATTAACTATGTATAAAGGCGCCATATATGTTTAAGAGGAGAAATTTTTTTAATTGATTAAATATTTATTAAAAATATTTTTGATTAAAGTAAAAAATATAGTTAAAAGGATCCATTTATATTGCCTGCCCCTGCACACATTTTAAAAAGGTTTTTAATAACTTTGGCAAGTTTTGTGGATCTGTTATCTTTATAAATATCGAAACTTAATTTATTGAGTATTTAAAATTTACTAACAGTTTAAATTTTTATCAAAAATATTTAAAATTCTGAAATGGTATTATATGTTAAATTGATCATTGAAAACAAATTAATATGTATATTAAAAGTAATTTTTAAAATATACAATATATTCAAATTAAAAATGCTAATTTTCCCGTATTTTTAAAATAATTTGTTTTAATTTATTAAACCATTCAATTAATAAATTCTTAATAAAAATTGCTTAAACACCCAGCGACTATTATGCACGCATTCCCAAAGGCATTTGCTTACGGCAGCTGTTGTCAATATATTTTTTTAAATATATATTTTTTTTATTAAATAAATTTTTCTTAAACAAATACAAACAATTATATTAAAAAAAAATGTTTTACCTCAGAGGAAAAATAAATAAAATAATAAAAAAAAAAAACATGCAAATTCAAAGTCATTAGCACCAATAGCAGCAGTCTGTTAGTCCCCCGACTCTCAGTTTTAATAATAAACGTAGGTTGGTTAGACTGACATGATGGAAATATAATAATAAAAATGCTACATATGTCATAAAATTGTAATTTTCTTTGATTTTTCGAAACATTTAAACAATAATAAAATTGTTAAAATAAACAAAATCCAACATCATAAATAGTATTTTGAAATGATGACTATAAAATTTTTGTGGATATCGTGTATTTTAAAGTTGTTTTTGTTTTTTAATGTAGCCTTCTTAAGTGGATTATTTTAGAATTTTCAATGATTTTATTTTTTTATTTATATAACTAATTTATTTTATAAAAAATATGTATTAAAAAACATGATCATCAGTTGTAGTCGATAAAAAATTATAATATAAAATTCTGGCAAAAAACATAATTGTATAAGTATATTTGATAACAAAGAAAAATAGTGTAGTTTTCTAGTAGTGAATATTAGTAATGCATTATGTTTTACTAGTACTAGCGTATAAGCCTGCCAATACCAGGAAATATAATATTATAATAAAAATAATAATGCGCTCCCTGATTTATATACTAAATTGGTTACTAATAGGAGTTGGATTGAAAAGAATTACTATATTAAAATTTCTTAAAAAATATTATATACTCCAAAAATATATCAGCGTATCTCCGCTCCCTGATAGATTTCAAAATCTGGCAACGTTAGAATTTGTTGGAGGAATAGTTTTATTAGTTAATCTAATTTTTATTTTCTACATCGTCTAGGAGCTTCATAAAGCTCTGCAAAGAGAAAACATAAAATATAACAATATAAAATCTACGCATTTCCGCTCCCTGATAACTCTCTCCGTTTGGATTTGTAGAATGAATATTTTTATATTTTATCTTCAAGAAAGATCTGGAAAGAAAAAAACATGTTAAGGAAATTAAATATATATAAAATCTCGTTATCTTTGCTCCCTGGTAAAAATTTTAAAATCTGTTTGTAATAAGAAAAAATAAATAAATAAATAAATAAATAAATAAATAAATAAATAATAATAATAATTTTAAAATAGCTTTAATGGATACCATTTTATCGTTGAGAAGCTTGTAGGTGGTGTAGGGTATAAACATAAAATCAATAAAACTAATTTTATTGAAACGGTTTTCCAGGTGACTTTTTTAATACAACATCTTTGAAAAATGAAGAAAATATTGGATAAAAAAAATACTAAAACATTAAAATTAGGTATAAAAATATTACAGGTGTTACAATATATAAAACAAATTTCCTTCAGGATAATTATTACTAATTTATTTAATCTTACAGAATTAATTTCGATTTAATAATATTTAAAAAAAAAAAATTTATAAATTTCGATTCAAATATCAGTATTTAGTATAAGTTTTTTGGAAATAAATAGCTATTTTTAAAACCGGTTTTTTGTGTAAAACTGGTCTATTCGAAAAATTAACATTTTGAAAAAACCGACAGAACATTGACTGAAAAAACCGGTAGGAAAACCGAGTCGATCACCCTATTGTTTACACATTGTTATATATATGAAAAATGTCACAATAAAATTACTTTCGCTATAAATCTGAAATGTCCCTATACGTCGCACATTGGGGTAAAAGGGGTCGAAAATGGCGTTTAATTCAGGGAAAGTTGATATCAATATTTTAATGAACACGTTTTATTTTTTTTATTGATTATTAGGTAAAAAAAATTCAGTTTTAGAATTTTAAGATTTTTTTTTTTTTTAGCAGAACGGTAATGTCTGTCCGTCCGTCTATACATTAGAGTTAAATGGGTTGAAAATTATGCATTATTCAAAGAAGGGTGGTATCAATACTTTAATGATCACGTTTAACTTTTCTATTTATTAGTAAGTAAAAAAAAAATATTTTTAGAATTATAAGATGTTTTTTGGCTGAATGGTAATGTCCGTCCTTTCCTCTATACATTTGGTTAAATGGGGCGAAAATTACGCTTAATTCAAGAATAGGTGATATCCAAATTTTGATGACCACTTATTTTTTATATTTATTATTTTTTATATTTATTAGTTAATAAACGAATACATTTTTAGAATTCTAAAATATTTTTTGGCAGCATAGCAATGTTCGACCGTCCGTTTATACATTTGGGTTAAATTTGTCGAAAATTCCACTTAATTGAGAGAATTTCAAAAGCTTAATTTGGTTTTCATATTAATCGAGTAGAAATTTATTTTTCTTTTTTTCAAATTTTAAGATTTTTTTCAAAGAATTCTAGTATCCGTCCATCTGTCCGTCTGTTTGTTAATTTTTGCAAACTTTCCAATTCAAAATCGTTTAACTTTTGACTCAATAAAGATAACGACTCAATAAAATAAAATCGGATGAAAATATTTGGCTATATATGGAAAAATCCTAATCAAGATCTTGTAAAATTGAGATTTTTGAAATTTTAAATGTATATAACTCGAAAAATATATAAGATAAGTAGTACATGCAATTATGTTTTCTAAAGGATTTATCAAGAACTTTAAGGTGATATAAAAATCTTGGAAATCATGTAAGGAACAAAAATTCGCTAGTGGTTAAACATTTTCCATGACTCTACTATTCTATTTTGAACCCCCATTGTTCCGCTCCTGATGCGAATATTGAATCCCGCTTCTAAACTCAAAATGCTACTGTCCTCTGCTACGCCTATGTGAAATCTAACTTGTCGATTAGAAGTTACAGATTTATTTCGATTCTTTCCCAATGTTTAATGTTTGATAAAGCAAAGAAAATATCTGGCACTTAAGCTGTTTTTTGTATGAAATTTACTGGATTTTTTTTTTAATTATTTTCTCAAATCGGGCTATATGTGCGAACGATTTTTTTCATAGTATTAAAGTGGACAATATGTACTATTTTTCAGAAAATTTTCAGAACAAACATCCTGTAACATTTTAAGTTGCATTCCATGAACTTTTTAATTAAAATAAATACACTGAAATCTGATGAAAATTTAATTTTTTACTATTTTTCAAAAATGTAAAAAAATTCTCAACTTTGACAGCTCCTTATAAGAAAACAAAACAACCTAGCTTAAATATTTTAATTGATATTGATACACAATTTTGTCTACTTTTATTCGGTACCCAACTTTATTACAAAACTTTACATTTTAAAATTCAATTAAGCCCCACTTTTGACACATTTTACCCCAACGTGCGTCGATGAAATTTTGACAAACGAATTTCGAAAGTCAGTGATCGATATGATAATTTAGAAAATTTCGGAACTAATAATAGAATTAGATGAGTAAGAAAATAGAAGATAACGTTTTTATGAGATACAGGAAAAAATGGGGAATCAGATTTTGACGCGGTTGATAAATTTCAGTTTTGCCTTATTTTATAACGTTGAAATATTAATAAAACCATTTGTTTTAATAATTTTGTTAAAAAATTATAACAAATTTTTGTTTTTAGTGCATATTTTTGCGTTCTTTAAAGCATATTTTTCGTTTTTTACTGCATATTTAATGCGCATAAAACCTATTTTTAGAGCATATTGTGGTTTCCTTGTTCAATGCTTGATATAAATGTTTGTGTGTGTATTTATATTCATAACAGATTTGTTTTAGTTTTTGGCCCATAAAACTGTTGACTTGGAATTGGTTTACTAAAAAAACCGAAATTTTATAAAAATTTATAAAATTATATTTATAAAATAAATAAAAATAGCTTAAACAGGGGTTTCAAAAAATCAAAAATGCGTCTTGCCCGATATTAAGAAAAAAATATCCGAACCTTCGTTGCAAAAACAAGGTCGTAGTATATACAGAGGCTTCAGAAAGTGGAAAAACGGTTCCAAAAACCGGTTTTTTAAGCATATCTCCGCAATGTATGAACCGATCTTGCTGAATTTCTCGAAAGGATTTCCGATCCTTTGATATATATATTATATATGTCAGTTATCGCTGGTCTTCATAAACGCCATTTCAACCGACAGACGGACATGGTCCTATCGTCATCATTTCTTACAAGGATCCCGAAAATATTAACTTTTTTGCTCTCCGACGAAAATTGTGGAAATTACAAATGGAATGACAAACTTATATACCCTTTACATCTGTGGTGAAGGGTATAAAAACATGTGTTACATTTTATTCTACTGCACACTTGATACCATAAAATGATTGTTGTTCACCTATTGAAAATAATGCTAATCTGTGAACACCATTATTTTCAATTTATAAACGATTTTAAATATAAACAAGAGCGAATGTTATATTCGGCTCGGCCGAATCTATATACCCACCATCAACTTTTTCAAATTTTACGTTATATGGGAGGTGGGCGGACCATGCCCATTTTTTGTTTTCGAGTTTACATTGGTTCTTGAACTATTTGAACACAATTTCGTTGAAGTTTCACCTTATATGGGAGGTGGGCGGACCATGGCCATTTTTTGTTTCCAAGTTTATATCGACCCTCAAACTATTTATACAAAATTTCGTTGTTGTACATGTTTTTGTTTAAGAGATATCAGCAGAAAAGTATGAAACGGACACCCTGTGTTTCTAGTTTTTAGCCCATAACTTTTTTTGTTTATTAACCGATTTTGCCCATTTTCAATACCAAACAAACCTTATATAAGATAAATATTTGTGCCAAATTTTGTCTCCCTACGTTGCCCCGTTCGAGCCCTATCCTGCTTTCAACAGACTGACAGACAGACGGACAGACGGACGGACATAGCTAGATCGACTCAGAATCGAACCAGGACTCAGAAAATATATACTTTATGGGGTCTTAGATGATTCCTTCAACATGTTACACACGGAATGACAAAATCAATATACCCCCCATCTTTTTGATGGTGGGTATAATAATAGATTATAAATATAAACGTTTCATAAGATTGAAAATATTTTGAGAATTGAGAAAATAACGATAAGTTGTTTTATAAGAAATTTTTTAACCGCTTAACCCAGAATGCAATGTTTCGAATCAAAATTTTCTATCGAACTTAATAGGAAAATACGTGCATTCACGATCAAGGAAATTTTACGAAATAACGGTATTAATACCGTTCGTCGGATACCATAAATAGTCAATGTGACCACAACTGTAGCGGATTTTGAATCTAATAGTTTTTCTTAGTGTTTTTTAAACAACATCGAATCATTTTTCATATGTATATATAATCTGGATTAATATCTCTACGAAAGATGTTGTATTCCCTTTTTATACCCACCATCAAAAAGATGGGGGTATATTGATTTTGTCATTCCGTGTGTAACATGTCGAAGGAATCATTTAAGACCCCACAAAGTATATATTTTCTGGGTCCTGGTTGAATTCTGAGTCGATCTAGCTATGTCCGTCCGTCTGTCCATCTGCCTGTCCGTCTGTTGAATGCAGGATAGAGCTCGAACAGGGCAACGTAGGGAGACGAAATTTGGCACAAATATTTATCTTATATAAGGTTTGTATGGTATTGAAAATGGGCAAAATCGGTTAATAAACAAAAAAGTTATGGGCTAAAAACTAGAAACACAGGGTGTCCGTGAAATACTTTTCTGCTGATATTTCTTCAATAAAAGCACGTACGCCAACGAAATTTAATACGTATACTTGGTGGATCGACATAAACTCGGAAACCAAAAATGGGCGTGGTTCGCCCACTTTACCGCCCACCTCCCATATATGGTGAAAATCAACGAAATTGTGTTCACATAGTTCAAGGACCAATGTAAAGTCGGAAACAATAATGGGCGTGGTCCGCCCACTTTACTGCCTACTTTGATGGTGGGTATATAGATCGGCCGCGCCGAATATATTCGCTCTTGTTAACATTTAATATTACTTGAAGTTTGAAAAGTGTTCCTACATATACTATTTTTCAAAATCAACTCTTCACTATTTATGTTTTTTTAATCACTATTAATCTGTGAGTACTCTCAATAGCTTGTATGTATACTATTCTTATAATGTAGTACATACAATTCTTTTTGTTGTTGTGCTTGCAAAAAACAACAAAATGCCACCATTAATGACATGTGCCATATTTTGTATACTTCTTTATCATTTAAATTTCAAAATAGCAAAAAGGAAAAAAAAAATGGATTATTGCATTTGTTGAAGTATGTACTTTTTTTTTCTTCTTCATAGCGAATGTGTTTCTAGGTCAATAGTTTAAAGTTTTTAAAAATTAATAACCTCTGGTGATAAGAAACAGTTCGTTCCAGTATATTCGTCGTACAGTTTAAAAATAAAATTATAAATAAATTTTTTAATATTTTGTAGAAATAGAATACGAGTATAAATAAGAACATTTATATTCTGTGTTTTTTTTTTGTTTTACCATTCAGATAATATGCACATGTAATATTTAAATAAAAATGTGACATAACAAAAGAAGTGTTGTCTCTTCTATCACTTCTATTAAAAGTCTTTGATAGAAATTGTTCAACAATAGGACTTTTAGGAAAATGTGGTTAATCAGAAGCATATTTCGAGAGTTTGTTGTATTTGTCAAGATCCTAAAAGTATAAGTCAGTTCTATAACAGATATAGATTTTTTGTATAATATTGATCAGAAAAAAAAAAAAAAAAAACAATTTAATTTGAACTAAAAGTACTTATTGGGAAAAAAATGTATCTACTTTGAAATTTTAATTTTGAATAAATAATTAAATTAATCCCTAACACATTTTATGTTTACTGCCCATGGCTATGCATGTTTTTTTTTTTTTAAATGAATCATGGCTTTTGACATTTATTCAAATTATGATCTCCCCCATAGATAATTCCCCTTAATAGCATTTCAAATAACTAATGCTTAAAAGGCCTAATGAACTTTAATATCTTTGATATGGAAATTTAATTTTTGTTACTCAAAAGTTTAGCTACGATATAATCTTTAATGAAATTAAATCTTTTAAAGAAAAATATCTCCTGCAATGATTTTTAATTTTGGGAGAAGTCCCCTTTTTAAAAACTCCAATAAATTTTAATTAAAAATTAAAATGTAACAAAGTATATATCTTTTTTTTATAATAACCCCATTTAACAGGTGTATACGTTAATAATTTTTAAAAAAAATGAAAAGAAAACACAAAGTGGAAATATTTTTCAGTTCTCACTAAATTTAAAATGCCATAAATAAGAATTTTCGATTTTAACTAAAATTTCGTTATTTTTTTTTTTTTTTGTAACTCAAATTATGTAACGACAGACATAAAATTGATAAAGGAAAAGAAAACCCAAAAATCAATGTTTTTCTTTTTAACATAAATTACCATAAAATTGTAATTAAAATATTTTTGTTTATAAAAATATTCTTTGTTTGGGTTTTTCTGAGAGAGTTTTTAGAAAAAAAAAAAAAAAAAAAATAGAAAACTATTCACTTAAGGTGTCATAAATTTCAATTATAGAAAGATTGTCAAAAAGAAAAAAAAAAAACCCTTAAAATAAAACCTCTGTAACAAGTGTGTCGACAAATGCTTTAAAACAAAGTAAAACGAGCTAAACATCAATAGTAGAACTGATATGCTTTAGTCTTATGACATTTATAATACTACAAGTTATTAGAATATGGTTAAGAAAAGCATAATCACCTAGGAAAAAATTAACATACTTATTTATTAACATTATTTTCAAAAAAGGCGAAAATACATAAATGTATTTTTAGCAAAAAAAAAAAAAAAAAATTATTATCTTTACGAAAATTGCAATTTCACCAGATTAAAATAATTTGTATTATTATCTATTAGCAAAAATAAAACAATATTTTATTACCCAGCAAAAAAAAGAACTGAAAAAGTCATGATTTTAACATTGTGTTGGCATTGGAAAGAAGTACTTAGTGGTGAAAAAGAGCTGCAGAAGTTCTTTTTTTAACCCATGGTTGTCATTGGTAGGATGTTATTCTTTTATACTTCTTGTTCATTTCTTTTGAAGTACTTCCCTTAAAACTATGTTTATACAATTTTTTAACAAAAATTCTGTTTTAGCCTAATTAAAATAATAATAAAAATGCTTTAAAATTTGTAAAATTTTAATTTTTTTATTACCATTTTTTCCCATATATACACAGAAAAAAGTAAAAATGGACTTTAATTACGAAATTTGTAATATTAATTAATTTTTAATTGATTTTGCTCCAATCATCAAAATAATAATATTAATAACTAGAATGATTGATATTATTATTACTTCTTTTCCGTAAATAGATGCAATGGGTTGAAAATTTTTGAAAATTAACTTAAATTTATTTTATTTCTGTACTTTTATAGACAAATATTTAATTTTTCTTTATATTTTATTAACAGCTGTCAATTTATTAAAAAACAAAACTGTAAACCAATTAGAAATTTAACCATATTAATAAATCAAATAATTAAATTCTAATATAAAGTTATTTAATAATTTTATTAAAAAATTATTTGAAATATTTTTTTCTGTGTAATTTAAAAAAATTTTTTTGGAAAAAGTTATTTTTATGGCTACTAGAAGCGTTAAAATCAGAGAATTTAAAGCAAATATTAATGAACCAAAAAGCAGGTTTTAAACTGTTTTAGGAAAAAAATTTTCAAAATTTCATTTTTTTAATGAAATGCGTCGAAGTTTTGTTTTTTCAATACCTCAATATTGGTAAATTAATTGGTAAATTAAAACTATTATCTTTTAAATATAGTGTTTTGAATAAATATATATTATTGCTCAAATTTACACATATTTATTACTTAAAACCTAAAAATGCCTTAAATTTGATGAAGGTTATAAAAAAATTATAAAAAATTATACAATTTCTTTACGGTTTATGTAAGTTTCTAGAGTTATTTAACAGACTAAAAAATAGTTAGGGCCTATTTTTTGCCACAACTTTAAAAAAAGTTAAATTGAAAAAGTGTATAATTTTCCGTTTTTACTTCAATTTCAAAGAGTTCCCAATGTTGACGTAATTTATTTTGCAAAATTATAATAAAATGATTATAAAAATTTATTCGAAATTTAAAAAACAACTAAGGAATAGAAAAATATATTTTTTGGACCCAATATATTACGTTAAAAGTCCTCCAGATGGCTCTAATTATAGAGCATTTTTAAATTTTAATACAAAAATTATATGAGTTCGATGGAGTATTAAAAAAAATTATACAATTTTTTTGCTGGATTCTGAAATTATTACGGTCTTTTTTTCAATTAAGATAGGTGTTTCATTTTGCATCTAAATTTAATAAATGTATTCAAGCAAAAATGAAATAAAAATAAAATTTAACTATACTTTTATATCCTATATACATTTTTAATTTATCCAATCAACTACTTGATTGATTTAATTAATTTATTAATTGGGAATTTTTTTCCGTTTTGTATTTTTTACAGTTTTTAGTAATTGATATAATCATTTTGGTGAGAGGTGCAATTTTAAACAAGTTTTTAATTGAATGAATTATTTTCTAACATATTTGTTAATTGGTGACTTTTTTCTGTGAATATAGAAAAGTAAACTTATTTCCTATTTTTTGCCACAACTAAAAAAAAAATAGTAATTTAAAAAATTTCTAAATTTCCTTTTATTACACAAAAGGATTCTTTATGCTAAAATATTTTGTGTTGTTAAATCGACATTGCTTTAACATTTAATTTTACACATTTCAGGATATATGGGAGGTGGCGTGATCTTGCTCCGATTTTTTTAAAACTTTGTATATATTTACTATTTGTCTAAAATAATATATGTGCCATGTTTGAATTTTCTGCGACACCTCCTTCTATTTTTATAAAATTAAAAACGGTATGTTAGCCAGAAATGCGTTTTTCTCATTTCAGGATATATGGGAGGTAGGCGTGTTCCTGTTCCGATTTGTATAAAAATTAACAGACTCATAAATAGTCTATATAGCAATCACAACTTTTGGTTGGAATTCTTACCAGTATTCACGCAGTAAATAAATTTTTTAGTTTCAGAATATATGGAAGGTGGGCGTGTCCTTGCTCCGATTAAAAAATAAATTAGAAGACTGCTTATCTGTTTTTAATGGCTGGCACAAATTTTGGTAAAGTTCAGACATGTATTTCAGAAAAAAATTAGTTTTTTAAATTCAGGTTATATGGGAGGTAGGCATGTCCTTGCGCCAATTTTTTCAAAAATTCGTATTTTTTTCTAAGCCTAAAGTAATATGCGTAACAAGTTTCAATTTGCTACGACAACTTTTTATATTTTTGTCTCATTGTTGTATGGGATCAAAGCACTGTGATACATGTTGAAAATGATACCATTCAGTGTCAATAATGAATCTACCCCGTATGTGTTTAAATTCAACACTGAGTGTTCCAATTGTTTAAGAAAATAGAAATCAATTGGCATCAAGTTGACACCACTTCAGTATCGAATTATTTGTTTTATAATTTGTTTGTTAAAAAAAAAAAATTTAAACGAACGGTATCGAAAAGACGATACCATAAATTTTCAATTTCAATAAAATATTATACATATTTAATATAACATCCCTGCGGGAAATTTGCAACAATTGCGGTAATGGACCGGTCCTTTACTACCTTAACTCGTCACCAAAGTTCCCATTGAGGATACACTCACTATTTAACAGTTGAGGGGCAATTTGTAACATGCTTCTTAAGTGCGCAATTAGCAACTCGCGCTCAATAACAATTAATGGCTGAGTGGTTAGCGTCGAGACTATAAAACATAACACACGTTAGATGAACATGAGTTCGATTCGGGTTGCCGCCATCGACATTAACGAAAAATTATAAAATAAACATAATTTAATAAAAATAATAATAATCAAAAAATTTTTAAAACGTAAACAATTGCGGAATTTTTATTATATTAAACGACACTGAGCCTGTCCTCTTGGACCAGTCCTGTGACCTGTCCCAAGGAGCTAATTGGCCACCTCCAATAACAACCCAATGTAAAAGTGACAGGTTCTTCTCATACAAAGTTCCGGAACTGGGAACGGTCACGTGACTAGTTTTGAACCGGTTCTCTTTACTCTAGGGATTTTACTTGTCTGCTGATTACATATTTTTCTCTTTGTGATCAATATATCTTTAAAAAATAATCCAGATTTTATAATACATAAAAAAAATTGTAAACTATTAAAATACATCCCAATAAAAAAAGCAAACAGTTACTGTCTAGAGTACTAAAATTGTTATACAATACCTTACAATTGATCGGAAACCTGGAACATGAAAATATAAAAGACCACAAAACGAACAAAAAGTCAAAAAGTTAGAGCAATTTTTAAACAGCATTTCAAACATTTCCTGACGAAATGTGGCTCGACGTCTCTAATGTTCTAAATGCTATGAATTAGAGTATTCATTTTACTCGACTTTTTAATTGTTCGAATAATCAAATAACTCGAAAATGCAGTTTTTAAGTTACTCGAATAATCGAATAAATATTTTAAGTTACTCGAGTTATTCGATTAATTTATACCATACAATTTTACTCGATTTTTCAATACTTATCAAAAAAAAAAAAAAAAAAAGAAAACAAAAATATAGATTAAAATAAGAAATAGTCTCCATAATAATAGAATAATTAAAATTTGCGTAAATATTTGTAAATATTTGTTTCTTTTGCTTTGATAATGCCATTGTTTCTCTAAGTCTAATATATTCAGTGATCAAGTTTTTATCCAAAGTATTTGTACAATATTTTTAAGTATCGGGGATCCACTTTAGATTTATTTCGAGTATAAGGTTTTATAATGTTTTATAATTCATTATGTAAATATGTTCAATATTTGGAAGGCATTAAGATGATCATTAAAGATTAAACAAATGTATAAAGTTTTTAATATAAACTTGTATAACAAATTAGTCAAATATAGAATTAGTTAGAACTACTAAGTTTTTTCCTAAATGTAAGCGTACGAATTATAATTTGCTCTATTTTGAATTTAATTTATTTCTACCAAAATGTAATGTAATTTTTCCTATTATTGCTATAATTTAGTAAAAACGACGTATGATATTTTTCACAAATATTATTTGGATTTTTCTCCATTAGGCTGTGAAAGAATTGTGAAAATATATTTATTAGTTCCTGAGTTATTGCATTTTGAAAATGAGAAAAAGCACTTTGGACTATCCTTTTTATTTAGATAGTGGTTCAGCTATTTCTAACATAAAGGACGAGTTTACATGATTATCTACTTTTAAGTCTAAATTTTTTCTATAATACAAATTTCATTTAAACTATCTTCTATACCAGACTGAGTATATAAACTAAGTACTTTCATTCGTAGAACCAAAAATATGTTTGTCCAAATCAAGTTAAAATCCTTCAATTCATTTCTTAATATATATATTATACTTATTTATGTTAAAATTATAAAAAATTATAAAATTATAGTTTTTAAAAATGACTTTTATATTTTTATTTAATTTTTGTAATTAAAAAAAAACGACCTTTACCTACGTATTGCAAATTAGCCATATATTCGGTTCTTTTTACTAAATACAAGTTTTTTTTAATAAAATTCTAATTTATGGTACCAGTTTTATATTCGAAACATTCTGCACAAATGATGAAACATTGTTTTTAAGCTATTTTTTTAGAAAACTAAAATTTAAACATCCTAAAAACTAGTTAAGGAAGGAAATATTTAAAATATTTTTTTGCTCGAATTATTCGATTAATCGGCATAATTTGCTCGAATAAATTGTTACTCGAAATTCTTGATTTTAATTTAATCGAACAATTATTTGATTTTCATTTGCCGATTAATCGAACAAACAATATTCGAGTGAATACCCTACTATGAATAGAAAAGCAAAGAAAAATGCTTAAGCTAAAAAGAGAGCAAAGCTCCTATTTTTTTAAGTTTAAATGTTGTCTAATGTATGATAAAACGTATGTATGTAATTTCTGACTTCTTACACCTTCCAGATTTTAGAGGAAAATGTCCAGAAGAGTACTAAAGACAATCAAACTTTTCCAAAAAGTTTCTTGTTTGACAAGCTATATACAGCGTACGCAGAGAAAATAGATTCGTTACGGCAACCGAATTTCTTGCCAATCGAATTTGTCGGTTGCAAGTACTATCGCATAATTCGATTGCAATTATCGAATATATATGGTGCTCGTAACTGAATTTAAAAAGAAATCTTTGGACGGTAAAGAATATACAAAAACTATTGTAAAATAATTTTCTTTTTTAAATTTATTGACAATACTTATTAATAAAAAAATGTATACAAAGAAGAATATATACATATAAATAAAATTACATATACATAGGTATACATTAGGGTGGCCCGAAATTAAAAATATCGATGTTCCCAGCTCAAATGAAAATTTACTTTATTCTAAGATAATGTTTCTCAAAATGTTCGTCCTGACATTATACTTTCGTGAGCTACATCCAAATGAAAACAGGTCCTTTTTTGTGGTTTTTCGGATTTTTTTCATATTACTGCCAAAGAAACAATATGCAAATCTGGTATCATAAGAAAGGTCTTTGGGACGCGCATTTAATGACATAACAAAAATTTAGTACCAGGTCCAAATATGTCAAAAATTTTGCAATTTTTCACAAAAAATTTAGAAATTTGAATTTTTTACACATAATTATTAAAAACAATAAGACGAAAATAATACAATATATTCCTCTAGCAGTTATACCGAAACGGTTTTTTCCGTTTTTTAATTTTCAAACTTGTTTGAATTTTATCAGAATTTTTCAAAACATAATTTCAATCATATACAAATGTTTTTTTATACGGGAAGGATTTGTGTGAATTTAGCATTAAAATAAGCGCATTTTTCTAAGTTTTTTAATGATATGTAGTACTTTATACTTCTATTAACAGACAATGGAATAAATTAAGTTTAAGCGAAATATTTTTTCTCCATACAAATGGGGCCTCTAGTATACATACATTTATACATACATTTATATGTATGTATATTTAAAATAAAAATATGCTCGTACTACGATATGCTTCTTTAATTTGCTCTAATTGTGGTTTCTTGTCATCATTACAGCAAATAAGAGATAATATTTTGATGAACAGAGGATGGTCAAATATTGAAATCTCAAAATACCGTCAGCCTCAGCGACATCATAATCGAACGTTTTATATATACATTTGAACATACATATGTATGTTTGATGAAAATGATGAGAACTTACCATAGTTTTCTACGTTATTTACCTAACTTTTTCACAAAAAAGATCAACAATTTCCTAGAATAATTTTTTAATATTTTCTTACAAACGTCAAAATAAAAACTTCGGCCAATTGAAATATATTAGGTCCCTGTCAAAAACGCTGTGCCTAAGCATTGAACAATTTAAAACATACAGTGACTTCAAGCCAAACTCGGACATTCTAATAATTTTATTTAATTAACAAAATTAGCGAAAGTGAAATGACAGAAAATTGTCATCCGAATTGAATGAGAAACCCCGAGCCGCAGAATCACTGTACCCCTGTGTAATTAATTATTTTATTTTTAACCAAACCTTAATCAAATAATCCTTAGTGTGCTATTGCTCACGTACACACATGCTTTAATTCATTAACATTTTTTTTTTCTGCTTTTAATAGTTACTAACACAAGACAGCAACTAAATGCTTGACTAAAAATTCCCCCCAAAAATACAATTTAATAATGTTAAAATCTCAAAAAAAAAAAAAAGTAAAAAACAAACAAGAAGTAAAACTAAAAGAACTGTAGAGATTTGTTTTTCAATTCCTCTTTAGGTTTCAAATTCACTTTTAGGTTTCAATGACCCTTGTGACGACTTGACTGTTGCAAGAGCATTCTTATACTCGTAGACGTTTTATACTAAAATTAACTCGCAAATCAAGCGTACGTTTGGAATCGTATGTGTTAGATTGTTTTTGTTTTATTTTATTTTTATTATTGTTATTTTCCAACACGCATCCTTGTTTTGAAAAGAGCATACAATAATCCACAAGTCCATGAGTAAGTAGGTAGTAAGGAATATCTGTATGTGTTCACATTATCTTATTTAGCATTTTAAACATGTATTAGCGGCAATTTGTGTAGAAAAATAAACGGCAATAGAGGGACAAACTTGAGGAAGGTGATCAGGAAAATTTCTATAAATATTTTGACATTTATATGAGATAATTAACTATAGATAAAAATTGCAGAAAAATAGCTTCAAAAGTAATCATTTTAACACGGTGCTGTAGTAGCACATGGGAGTCGAAAGTGATTCTTAATTCAGGGAAAGGTGATTTTATATTTTAATGACGTTTTTATAACGTTTTATTTTTTTGAATTTATTATTAGGTAAAAAATTCATTCTTAGAATTATAAGATTTTTTTTGGCAGAATGATAATGTCCGTCGCTCGTTGGGGTAAAATGTGCCAAAGTGGGGCTTAATTGAATTTTAAAATTTAAAGTTTTGTAATAAAGTTGGGTACCGAATAAAAGTAGACAAAATTGTGTATCAATATCAATTAAAACCTTTAAGCTATGTTGTGTTGTTTTCTTATAATGGGCTTTCAAAGTTAAGAATTTTTTTACATTTTTGAAAAATAGTAAAAAATAAATTTTCAGCAACTTTCACTGCATTTATTTTAAATAAAAAGTCTTTTAAGGTAAAAATTTAAAATTAAACCATCAACTTCAGATATTTAAGTGTACTTTTTTCAAGTATTTGTTAATTATATTTTGTCCTAATATTTTTGTTATTTTTTTGAAAATTGTCCTAAAATACACAAATTTTAAATTTTCATAGAATGCAACTTAAAATGTTACAGGATGTTTGTTCTGAAAATTTTCTGAAAAACAGTATATATTGTCCACTTTAATATTATGAAAAAAATCGTGCGCATATATAGCCCGATTTTAGAAAAAAAATTTTCAAAAAAAACTCCAGTAGATTTCATACAAAAAAACAGCTTAAGTGCAGACATTTTCTTTGCTTTATCAAACATTAAACAATGGGGAAGTAACGAAATAAATCTGTAACTTTTAATCGGCTGGTTGGATTTGCACATAGGCGTAGCAAAGGACAGTAGCATTTTCAGTTTTAGAAGCAGGATCCAATATACGCATCAGGAGCGGAACTATGGGGGTTAAAAATAGGTCATTATTGTCATTGAAAAGGTTTAACCACTAGAGAATTTTTGTTCCTTACCCAATTTCCAAGATTTTTATACCAACTTAAAGTCCTTGATAAATCCTTAAGATAACATGCTTGCATGTACTACTTATCTTATACATTTTTCGAGTTATATACATTTGAATTTTAAAAAATCTCAATTTACCAAGATCTTGGTTAAGATTTTTCCATATATAGCCAAATATTTTGAACCGATTTTTATATTTTATATAGTTACTTAAAAAGCAAAATTATCTATTGAACAAAAAAAATTTTAAGTCGTTATCTTTATTGAGTCAAAAGTTAAACGATTTTAAATTGGAAAGTTTGCAAAAATTAAAAAACAGACGGACGGTTGGACGGACATTATAATTCTTTCAAAAAATCTTAAAATTGGAAAAATATTTTTTTTCTACTTCTCGATTAATATGAAAACCAAATGAGAGTACTAAAATTTTGATATCACTTTTCCCTGAATTAAGTGGAATTTTCGACCCATTTAATCCAAATGTATGGACGGACGTACATTGCCATGCAGCCAAAAAAATATTTTAGAATTCTAAAAGTTAATTTTTTTATTAAATAATAAATAGAAAAATAGAACGTGATTATAAAAATTTGGATATCACCTTTTCCTGAATTAACTGCCATTTTCGACCCATTTAACCCAAATGTATAGACGGACGGACATTACCATTCAGCCAAAAACGTCTTATAATTCTAAAAATGCATTTTTTACTTACTAATAAATAGAAAAATTATACGTGATTAACAAAGTGTTGGTACTACACTTCTCTGAATTATGCATAATTTTCAAACCCATTTAACTTTAATGTATAGACGGACGGACAGACTTTTCCGTTCTAAAACTGAATTCTTTAAATAATAATCAACAAAAAAATAAAACGTGATCATTAAATTATTGATATCACCGTCTATACATTGGGTTTAAATGGGACGAAAATTGCGCTTAATTCAGGAAAAGGTGATATCATTGTTTTAACGATCACGTTTTATTTTTTTTAATAGTGAGGAAAAAATAATGAATTTTTAGACTTATTTATTTTTTTTTTTTTTGGCATAATGGAAATGTCTGTCCTTCCGTCTATACATTGGGTTTAAATGGTTCGAAAATGGTGCCTAATTTAGGGAAAGGTGATATCAATATTTTAATATTTACATTTGGTTTTGTATTGATTAAAAAGTAAACGAGAAAGAATGGTATTTTTTTTTTGGCATAATGGAAATGTCTGTCCTTCCGTCTAAACATTGGGTTTAAATGGTTCGAAAATGGTGCCTAATTTAGGGAAAGGTGATATCAATATTTTAATATTTACATTTGGTTTTGTATTGATTAAAAAGTAAACGAGAAAGAATGGTATAGTCGGTCAAGCCCGACCATATGACACCCTGCACCAGTATGTGCACCAAAATTCGGTGAGGGTCTTCTTTTTTCTAGACCTGTAGCCAATTGTGGACCGATACATGTATTAAGTGTAAAATAAAACATTCGAATGCAGAATTTTACGACGATACTAGGTTAGGTTGGGTTAGGCTATAAGGGTCGCCCGCTTTTGCGAGTGCACTCGGAAGCCCTTAGGCCCATTGTGATGCCCTATATCGGAAGAAACAAAAAACTAACGTTCTGTTGGTCCACCTTGAAACCAAGCCATACTCCTAACAAACCTAATCAAGTTTGACAGTGGTATGTCATTGAGACAATCCAGATAGTGGCAGAGTTGTCTACCGAGGTTTCTGAGTCTACTCCCTTTCAGTGCCTGACATTCGCATAACAATTATGTTGTACGGATTCTTCCTCTTCGTCATCTTAATAACTTCTACAAAAGCTTTTTCCTGGGTAACCCATATGTTCCGACATACGCCCGATCATACAGTGCCCTGTGATAATGCCTACAAGAAGCGATGACCTGTCAAGAGATAGTAATGCTCTAGTTCTGCTCCGGGACCGGAGTGGCCAGAGTGTCCTTGACAGTCTACAAGTGGTGATTGAGGACCACCGGAGTTCCATTTCATTCACCGCTCATTTATCAAGAGTACTTGATACAGCAACGAAGGGGGTGATAATGTCCTCACAAGCGAGTGCCTCGTCCAAAGACTATGTATTTACTGCGCATTCATCCGCCATTTCGTTACCTTGTATACCTGTATGGCACGGAACCCATATCAGCTCCACCCGAAAGTGTCTTAGCTGACTTATGGAGCGTATGCAGTCGTCAACATATCTCGATCTTACAATAGGGGAATTCAGAGCCTTGATTGCTGCAAGGCTGTCTAAATATATATCAATGTTCGAAGCGTAGAAATTAAATTCCTGAATTCGCTTCGCTGCCATGTTGATGGCATATACTTCGGCCTAGAAGACTGTGAACGAATTGGGTAATCTGAGAGATATCGAAATGTCTAAGTCATCAGAGATAATACCCGAGCCAGTGCCAGTATCCGTCTTCGATCCATCAGTGAATACTGAGATTGCATATTCCTTAAAAACGGAATTTGTTGCCCACTCTTCTCTAGATGGGATTCTAATATCGAAAGTTCTATCAAAATTCATTCTCGGTATTAAATAATCAGTCCCCTGTATACGAGCTGATCTGCCTATTACACTCAATATAGTGCCATGACCGACGCGGTAGTTCACCCCACTCTTTGAGTCGTAGAGCGGACTTGGCGGAGATATTTCTAATGAAAATATCAAGGGGTGGAATGTCAAGTATAGTCTCCAGACTGGCTTGGGGATACTAACATTTAAATTAATTTATTCACCTTTGGGTGATTCACGAAATTGGACCTTACATGGAGGCTGTGGTAAATTATGGACCTATCTTCGTAAAATTTGCCAATTAGAACCATAATTTTGGTAGGCTTTGTCCTCTGAAAAATAAGAAACCTGTGTGCCAAATTTCAATTTATGTTCAAAATTGCGACATGTAGTTTGATTACAAGGTTTACATGAAGGGACAGAAGGTAAGAGACTGTTAAACGGACGAACGGACATAGTTAAATCGACTCATAAAATGATTTTAAGCCGATTGCTATAAAATAAGGTAGGTCTTAGACCAATATTATTGGATGTTGCAAACATCAGTACAAACACATAATACCCTACGCACCTATGGTGGTGTAGTGTATAAAAAGGGGTCTTAAAAAGTGAAGTTAGTACAGGAATTTATTTGTGAAAACCTGAAATTGCTTGTTATTAAAATTTTTCTAAGATTATATTTAAAATAAAATGTTGCTGATCTCAGTCCTTATTAACAAAGTCTGTTTAACTAATCAGTTTGTCATACAATTCATTTGACATTTACTCAATTTATTTTTATGAACATGTATGCATGTATGTAGTATAAAAAGTATTCATTATGAGTCTTAAGTGTCAAATTACGTTAGGATGTTTATTTTTTACTCCTACAAAATATCCAATACTATAGAATTTTAAAAATTGTGAGAAATAAGTAATTCTTAATACAAACATTTTAAAACATTAAATATCAGAAAATTTAAAACAAGTGTTTATGATAGATATTATTGTCTTTATCTTCTGAAAAAACTTTAGAAGGCAGATCTTATTTACTCTTCAATAACACTTAATTTTAGAGTTCTTAAAAAATATTCCCTTGACAATGTTTAATTATCTAAAAAAAATTAACTTTAATCTTTAGTTTGGTAATGATTGCCGATTTTTGATAACACAAAATATAGTAATTGTAAAGGGAATGTTTTATTCTACAACGAAAACCACTCTAGAAATAATATCGAAAATTTATCTATAATGTGTTTTTTATTTTAAAATGTTTTTTTTTTATTTTTTTATATTTTTTTTAACCATAAATATTTTTTAATTTTAAGTTCATTAAAAATGTTAAATAGAAAGGTTTTTTAGTTCATTTTTTTAATATAAAAAAGTCAAATTTTCCAATCTTTTGGTATAATAAATATTTATAACAATAAATTTTAAACCAACAGGGACCATAAAATATGTAACTTTTTTGTATTGCAGTTTTTGCTTTTGTTCTTTTTTTTATCTTTTTTGGAGATTATAGTTTTTTTTATATTGTTTTATTCACAAAAGAAGAAGTACAAACATAAACTGAAAATATTAACATAAACATTTATTTTTAATATTTAAAAAAGGTATAAATTAAATGATAATCCACGGGGAAGTGTACCCAATAAGGAATCATTGAAAAATACTATATATCTTATGTGTATTAAATGAAGAATATTTATAGTGTACACACCATAGTGGGCAGATTATTATCCCTGCTTAAAAGTACCATCTTCAAACGGCTCACCAAGCAGACGACTTTGTTACTCCAGGCTGAGTAGATTTAACGATGTGCGTTTATGTAATTTTTAGTAATCAGGCTACATATTGGAATTTTGAAAATAATTCGATAAGATTTCTATAGAATTCGGTATAAAAAAATTCTTTATAACATTAAAATGGTCTATCTCAGAAAACGGTTAACCATAGCTCACTTATAAAAAAACTCACCAGAAAGCCACTTAGGTTAGGTTAGGTTTATTGGGCAGCTGTCTGAACAGTACAAGACAGCTCACGTGGGTCCAGTGTTGGTTTCGTTGTGTTACCCTAAGGGATCATGTGATATTATCTCACGTGTCCGAAACTACGTTCGAGTCGAACCAACCTGACGCATATATGAAGGAATTGATCGCTCTGATGTCAATATCAGAGAGATCTGACAATACATGCACAAGCGGACTACTAAATTTAGTAGTCCTTATCTCAGTGAGAGTTGGACAGTGGCATAGAAAATGCTCCACTGTCTCTTCTTCTTCCTCATCATAGCAACTCCTACAGAAGTCGTTAAAAGGGAGCCCTAATCTCCTAGCATGCGCATCAGCAATCCAGTGCCCGGTAAAAACTAATATTAGAATACGTAAACGATGCCTTGGTAGTCCCAAGATGAAGTTTGACCAAAGTCCATCACAATGGGGTCATATTTGCCTCGATATTAAACATGTGGACAGATTCGTCCATCTATCCTGTGCAATCCTCGATAAGCTCCGCAGTATTGTCGATCTGCAGGAGGAAAGCGGTACCAATTGATCCGCATCTTCATGTCGAAGAAGAGAACCAGTTCTGGCCAGTTCGCCCGCAGTGAGATTTCCCCCGGGGTATTTGAATGACCCCTAACCCAGATAGCTCCAGGTTTGATTGTTTTGTCATCTCGTTTAGAGATATCCAGTATTCATGTACCAACCTGGATGTCAAAAAGACATCCGAAAGCGATTTAATCGCAGCTTGACTGTACCTACAGATTTGGATATCCACATCGAATACCCTATAGTACATCAACCAGTTTACCGCTCTTTTTATGGCCGAGATCTCTGCTTGAAGAATACTGCAGTATCCGGCAGTTTGAAGAAAATGCTTTTTCTATATGTGGGAATGAAGACACCCGCAACCCAATCACCAGATTTGGAGCCATCAGTGTAAACCTCCACTGAGCCGACTCTTAGTACCGGAGCAGTCGAGATTGACACTGAGAAGTCTCTGCCATATTATCTATCAGTCCATGCACCCATTGTTTTGAGCCTAGTCGCCGACATAATGGCGATCTGTTTGGCCATAAGGTCTACCGGTAGTCAGTTCATTAGAACGAATAGGGCTTTATATGGAGTTGAACGTAACGCGCCTGTAATGTATAGCGCTGAACTACGCAGAATCCTTTCAGAGATTCCGAAAAAGGTGGATTTCTTCATAGCCTTCCACAATACTAACGCTCCATACATAAGTATGGGCTTTATTACCCTAACCCAGATAGCTCCAGGTTTGATTTTTTTGTCATCTCGTTTAGAGATATCCAGTATTCATGTACCAACCTGGATGTCAAAAAGACATCCGAGAGGGATTTAATCGCAGCTTGACTGTCCATACTAATTTGTATATCCACACCCTATAGTACATCAAACAGTATATCGTCCATCTATCCTGTGCAATCCTCGATAAGCTCCGCAGTATTGTCGATCTGCAGAAGGAAAGCGGTACTCCAACCAATTGATCAGCATCTTCATTTCGAAGAAGAGAACCAGTTCTGACCAGTTCGCCCACAGTGAGATTTTCCCCGGGGGTATTTGAATGACCCCTAACCCAGATAGCTCCAGGTTTGATTGTTTTGTCATCTCGTTTAGAGATATCCAGTATTCATGTACCAACCTGGATGTCAAAAAGATATCCGAGAGCGATTTAATCGCAGCTTGATTGTACCTACAGATTTGGATGTCCTCACCCTATAGTACATCAAACAGTATATCGTCCATCTATCCTGTGCAATCCTCGATAAGCTCCGCAGTATTGTCGATCTGCAGAAGGAAAGCGGTACTCCAACCAATTGATCAGCATCTTCATTTCGAAGAAGAGAACCAGTTCTGGGCAGTTCGCCCGCAGTGAGATTTCCCGGGGTTTTTCAATGACCTCTAATCCAGATAGCTCCAGGTTTGATTGTTTTGTCATCTCGTTTAGAGATATCCAGCATTCATGTAGCAGCCGATTGCGATTTAATCGCAGCTTGATTGTCCATACTGATTTGTATATCCACACCGAATAGTACATCAACCAGTTTACCGCTCTTTTTATGGCCGAGATCTCTGCTTGAAGAATACTGCAGTATCCGGCAGTTTGAAGAAAATGCTTTTTCTATATGTGGGAATGAAGACACCCCGCAATCCCATCACCAGATTTGAAGCCATCAGTGTAAACCTCCATTGAGCCGGCTCTTAGTACCGGAGCAGTCGAGATTGACACTGAGAAGTCTTTGCCATATCCTCTATCAGTCCATGCACCCATTGTTTTGAGCCTAGTCGCCGACATATTGGCGATCTGTTTGACCATAAGGTCTACCGGTAGCCAGTTCATTAGAACGAATAGGGCTTTAGATGGAGTTGAACGTAACGCGCCTGTAATGCATAGCGCTGAACTACGCAGAATCCTTTCAGAGATTCCGAAAAAGGTGGATTTCTCCATAGCCTTCCACAATACTAGCGCTCCATACATAAGTATGGGCTTTATTACCAAGTCGAAGAGCCATTTTGTGTTCCAGGGAATTATTCCCCAGGATTTCCCAATGGCTTTCCTACACATATATAGGACAGTGCCGGTCTTTGAGGCTCTAGCCCTTGTATTCTGGAGCCAGGATAGTTTAGAGTCTAGTACAATCCCTAGGTACTTAGCACTATCTGACAACTTCAGTTCAACACCAGTGGTAATGGAAAAGATGGAATCTTATATCTTCTAGAGAAGAGGAAAAGTTCCGATTTTCCTGGATTTACAGAAAGTCACTTAAACGTCCATAAATCCTGTACTAGTTTTTTTTTATGAAGTTTGTCTTCATAATTGACGATATTTCTCATATACGCTCATATAAAAATGAATAAAATTAATTGTATATCCCTTTAATGCTCATACACAAATGTTTAGAGAATCATATGGTCGGGTTGGAAAGACTAAAATTTTCCTACTTCTCAAAATCTTTGTTGAATCTCTGAAATTCAAATTATAATTAATTAATTTTTTAACGTTTATGATACAGGAATAAAATCTGCCAACTTCGGGAACACCTCTTATAATAATAACGCATTGCCTCATACCGAATGTGAGTGATGAAACTTTTGTTTTTGTTTTGGGAATAATTTGAAACATTTTTCTATTCGAGTTAAATAAAATGGATACTATCCCTTTAAAGAGCTTAAATCAACAGGTGAATTTATGTAAATTATTTTATTGTATTAATTTTATTCCTATAAATTATGATGACTCTTAAGAGATTTGAAAAAACAAGAAATACTAATAACTTGAAAGTAAATCAGTTATTTGGTTTCTTTTATAAAACACTCACATATATGTAAGTAGTTTTAAGTTGAATGAAATAAATGAATTTAATTCAATAAAATTATTTTTATGGGACTTTGTTTGACCAATATGCGTTTTTAAACTATTGTTAATATTCATGTATATTTTAATAATATTTTAAATTAGCTTTCTTTTCAAAATTGGCTAATTTGATTATTTTAAAATGAAATAAAAGGTCATTAAAAATTTAAAAATATATAAAAAATGTGTAATAAAATAAAAAGAAAAAACGTTTAAGAATATCAGAAGTGAGACCGAAAAAATCTTAACATAAATAAAATTTAATAATTTGAAAACGGTTGATCTTTAGATTTTTCTTATTTAATTGATATTATATGGCAGATCACAGAAAAATATAACTTTTATAGTTCTAACCACTACTTATGAACACTTGGACCTTTTTTTTTAGTAAACCTTTCATTAGAGATTTGATAGTTGTTTCAGTCACTTTTTTGGAATAGTTTGCCCATCTCCTTTTAAAATCTTCAATATATTGGGACGCCTCTTTTGTGATCTTCAATTTTTTTTTCACAAAAGCCCAATATCTCTCCACTGGTCTTAGCTCCGGATAATTTGGAGGATTGACCTCTCTTGGTACAAAAACTATGTTATTATTTTGGTACCACTCCAGAGCTATCTTACCATAGTGACATGATGCAAAATCTGGTCAAGAATATGTGGACACATTGTGCTCTATTATGAAAGGAGGAAGCCTTTTTTGCAAATATTCTTTGAAGTATATTTCGATATTTATAGAGCCCAATATAAAAAGTGACTTGCTTCTTTTGCCGCAATTGCATAAACAAATTTGCTAATCATTCACAACAGTGTTTTTAATATTTTTACTACTACCACTGAATTGTTTTTCAGGGCAGTTACGTGTATCGAATACATGCATTAATAGCAACAGAATTACAAGTTAGTAAAAAAAATTCGATTGGCAAAAATTCGGTTGCCACTAGGAATCAGTTTTCTCTGTGCACACAGAAAAAAAAATTGGTTGGATATCGCTTACCACCATAGTAATTTTATAATACAAGGGCGGATCAATAAGTCCGTGACTTTTTGAATGAAACACAGTGTTTTTTGCAAAACAAAAATTTATTTTTCAACATAATCTCCTTTTAACTCAATACACTTAGTCCAACGTTTCTCCAGTTTTTGTATCCCTTCCAAAAAATAGGATTTTTCGAGGTCCTTAAAATAGGCATTTGTTTGGTCAATAATTTCATCGTTGGAGTGAATCTCTTTCCCCCGAGCCATTTCTTTAGGTTTGGAAATAGGAAGTAGTCACTAGGTGTTAAATCCGGAGAATATGGCGGATGAGGTACCAATTCGTAGCCCAATTCATAGAGTTTTGCCATTGAGACTGCACATGTGTGCACCCGTGCATTATATTGTTGAAAAAGAACTTTTTTCTTGGCCATATGGGGTCGTTTTCTTTTTAAATCCTCATTAAATCGGTCTAATAAGTTGGCATAATATTCGCCATTTATTGTTTTTCCCTTTTGAAGGTAATCGATATGGATTATCCCGCGTGCATAAAAAAAAAAAACTGTTGCCTTCACCTTATTGGCCAACAAATGAGTTTCACCCGGAGAAACCCATTGTTTAGACTGCTGCTTGGTCTCCGGAGTGCAGTAATGGATCCATGTTTCATCTATAGTTACAAAACGCCGCAAAAACTCATTCGGATTGCGGTTAAACAACTTCAAACAATCCTTTGAAGTTGTCACACGTTTACGTTTATGGTCAATTGAGAGCAAACGCGGCACCCATCTTGCAGACAACTTTCTTAAACCCAGCTGATCATTTAAAATCGAAACCACACTGCCATATGAAATGCCTATGGCATCAACAATCTCACGCACTTTTACTCTTCGGTCGGCCAATACCATATCGTGGATTTTTTCGACATTTTTGGGTGTACTGACCTCAATTGGCCGTCCAGAACGAAAGTCAGTAAACTACTTTTTACCATTGAAATCGATGGTGCAGAGTCCCCATAGTATTTATCGAGCTTTTCCTTGGTTTGATTGACGGTTTTTTTTTTCACAAAAAATAATGTTTAATGAGCAATCGAAATTCACTTTTTTCCATTTTTAGAAAAATACACGAAGTTGTATGTTTTGAACACGCAAAGTAAATGACGACACTTGCTCAAAATTTGACAGTAGTCTATTAACAGGTGGTACTTAATGGGAACAGTGTTGCATTTCATATAACTACGAGTGAAGTTCCAAAAGTCACGGAAATATTGATCCGCCCTCGTATGTACCAATTTTCTATTAGACATCATAATTTTGCTAACAGAAAATAAATTCAGTTACAGCAAAAAATACTTTATTACAAACTAATTCGGTTGCCTTAAAAGAATAAACGGGTTAAATAGGTAATTAACATTTTTAAAAATATTATAAAAATAAAAATTGTTAACAAAAAAAAATAAACCAAAAACAAACAAAAAATAAAAGGAATTTAATATCTTTAGGAAGTAAAATATTACTTATGGGACTTAAGGAATTTGTTAAAAAGAAAATAAATAGTAAGTAATAGTGACTAACAAATAACCATTCTTTTAATGGCTACACATATACTTTCCTTTCAGAAGTCTGAGTTGGAGAGGAAGAATTGTTTATAACATCAAATCCGTATTGTTCCCAGGAAGCTAAAGACATTTCTCTATTGTGTGTGTTATTTTATAAAAGTTTAAAATAAATTAATTCAATATAAATACGCATATTTAAGTCTAAATTTTATTTTCATTCCAATCGAATAATTCGATTGTAAGAGCCAAATTTTTTGGACGTAATTCTGTTACTTCTATTGTTAATTCCATCATCTCCACTAAATTATTGTTCTAAAAACGGATATTTCTACCAATTTTTCAGTTCGAATAACTGAAATATTTAGTAATCGCAATTGATTTTTGTAAAAATTGGTGCAACCATCCAAATTCGATTGGCAAAAAAATTCGGTTATCATAACGAAACCGTATTCTCTGTGTTTATGGATTTTTTTTTTATGTCTGAGAATGACTGTCATACAGTGTTATTTTTTCCATATATACGTACCCTACAGATTTTAGGTCAGATGCGGCACGGGATAAGGATATCTGATTTCACAAAACATAATTTTTCAACACAAAGAACGATTATATGGTGAGTTACGGTCAAAATTTTAAAGTTGGTAAATTTTTGTGTAGTCTCATGGTGCTACTATGTACCAAAGGAGGCTAATCCACTAAACTGTCTAGAACTCTGTCCATTTTGAATGTATTTGGTCATAGAAAAAAAAAAAAATATTTAAGGAATACTTAAAGCTGACTAAAAAAAAAATAGATTTTAAAAGGAAGTGGACCCATTTAAAGAAAAAAGTAACCGAAAGAATTCTGTTATAGAAGGTATTCAAGAATATATTAAATATTTTATTAAAAAAGAATAAAAAAATAAATAAATAATTTTTCTTTTAAATTTAAAACATCAATATAACAGCCTTAAAAAAAATCAAAACTTCAGAGAGGTTGACCCATTGCACCGTGCTTTGATCCCATACAATGATGGGACAAAAATAGAAGGAATTGTCGTAGCAAATTGAAATTTGGTACGCTTATTACTTTAGGCATAGAATGAATAAATACGAAGTTTTAAAAAGGACACGCCTACTTCCCCTATATACTGAAGTTAAAAAACTAAATTTTTTCTAAAATACACAGAGAAAACAGTTTCGTTATGGCAACCGAATTTTTTGCCAATCGAATTTGGTCGGTTGTGTGTACTATTTCGTAATTCGGTTCGGATAACTGTATAATTCGGCTATCGCAAGTGCATAGAAAAAAGTAATTCGGTTACCATAACTTAATAATATACATCTGTACATTAGACTAGTTCAATAAAAAAATATACAATTATGGTTTTATTATTCTTTTATTTATAAGCATTTTCATAGATATTATTATAAATCAAACATTGCTTTTGTTGATTACCTGCAGCATTAATCTGATAATTTTTTGATTGAAACGTTGATTGTAATTCTGTAACAACTTCTAGATTCTTAGCATTAGATGTATTGAAGGAAAATTGTAATCAAACCTGTAAAAAGTAAATAATATTATAAAAAATGAATAGAATCCACATGTGTCAAAAAAGAAGTGGGCACTTTATTTAGGGGATGCACAAGAGAAATAATTAATTGTAAAATTCCAAAGAAAAACTTGAAATTTAAACTTACCATTGTAATATGATTCATTAATTGTTCTTTGTTTGCGATGTTTTTGTTACAAATCTTACAAATAATCTTTTTGACTGTTCAACAATGGACGCAGGTAATATTTACTCATCAAAAGAAAAATAAACAGGACAAATTAAGATGAATATTTTACCTTTTGTTTTTCTGATTGCATTTCTCGGATACTCTATAATCAAATCATCCGCATCCATTTGAACGATACAATTTTGTTATAGTTCCAGAACTAGATTATTATTGATCATATTATTTAAAACAATGCCTTTTTTCGAACATGAAATGTTACTCCTGTTGGGGATATTTATAAATTTAATAACAACTCCTGGGTTGACTATTGACGTACATTATGTATTGGTTGCTGTGATACCCGTTGCAAACATTTTATAAGCTGTGTGTTTTAGTTATGGTGATTGTGTTGTATCCTCTTTTTTAACCTTTCATTTGATCGTAGGTTTTTGATAACCCAAGCATCTAATGAAGAAGGAATCTTAAAGTGACATAAAAATAGAGGAATTACCCTATTATTATAAACGCTTACCTAAATATAATTTAACATGATCTTCGAGATTTCTCTTTGTTTCTGATTTTACTCTGCAAATTTAAAACGATACCTTTTAGGCTCTTTAGGGTTACTCCGCCACCACCGAATAGGAAACAAACGTATATTTCTTGAAAATAACAATAAATGTTTGCCATATAGTAACTCGTAGGTTGGTTGGACGTAAAATTCGTTAATAATGTTCCAAGGATAATTACTCCCAGCGCAATTACGTCCAGTTCAAAAATATATAAGGATATAAATATATTAAGTTTCTTACATAATGAAGCTCTTACCCATAGCAAATATTTTCCGTTTGTATATTTATTATTTCTTGTGTTTTATTTTTCTTTATTATACCCTTCACCACAGGTGTAAAGGGTATATATAAGTTTGTCATTCCGTTTGTAATTCCCACAATTTTCGTCGGAGAGCAAAAAAGTTTACATTTTCGGGATCCTTGTAAGAAATGATGACGATAGGACCATGTCCGTCCGTCCGTCCGTGTGTCGGTTGAAATGGCGTTTATGAAGCCCACCGATAACTGACATATATAATATATATATCAAACGATCGGAAATGCTTTCGAGAATTTTGCTATTGGAATTCAGTAAGATCGGTTCATACAATGCGAAGATATGTTAAGAAAACCGGTTTTTAGAACCGGTTTTCCAGTTTCTGAAGCCTCTGTATATACTAGGGACTTCCTTTTTACAAAGAAGTCTCGGACATTTTTTTCTGAATTTTTGTTCTGAAAAAATGAAATAAATCGGTTCAATAATAACTGAGATATCGGACAAAACGCATTTTTTATTTTTTAAAGCCCTGGTTTAAGCTATAGATTTTTATTTTTATACAGATCGGTCACAAATATTTTTATAAAATTTCGGTTTTTTGAATCAGCAGAATCGGTTTATAAATTGCGGAGATATGCTTTAAAAACCGGTTTTTGAAACCGGTTTTTCAGTTTCTGAAGCCTCTGCATATACCAGGGACTTCGAATTTTCAAAGGAGGCTCGGAAATTATTTTCTGAATTTTTGTTCTGAAAAAATTAAATAAATCGGTTCAGTAATAACTGAGATATCGGGGAAAACGAATTTTTTATTTTTGAAGCCCTTGTTCAAGCTACAGATTTTTATTTTTATATAGATCAGTCATAAATGTTTTTATAAAATTTCGTTTTTTTAATAAACCAAATTCGTTTATAATCAACAGAGTTATGGCCCAAAAACAAATCTGTTAAGAATATAAATACACACACAAACATGTATATTAAGCATTGTAATGACTATTAGTGACGTTTTTTGTTTTTTGTATAGACAAGTAGTTTAGTTAGCAACAGAAATTATATAATGAATAACAGTGTTGTTGTTGTTCTTTGTATATGCAGCCAGTTTATATATATATACACATAAAAAAATATATAAATATGGAATTGTTGTTGTTGTTTATTTTTTAAAAACATAGCCTGCTATGATTGTTTTTTTTTATATATTCAAATTTTCGTAGTTTGAAAAAAATTTAGATTTATATATGTGAAAATATGAAAGCATACGTTAAGGCGAAAATTTTATTATTTGTCGGTAATATGGTAATATGATGTCGATAAGATAGTAAGATGGTAATATGGTAATATGGTGAAGGGTATCAAAGATTCGGCACAGCCGAATCTTTTTTCAATTTCATTTTTTATTTCAATATGTCAAATAAATATAATTTACAAACTATTTGATCAATATACAATTTTTTCGTTTGTAAATGAAGTATTGATTTTCTTTTTATTATTGTAATCGAATTTTATTGATTACTGTAACTAAAAATATAGTTATTTTTCAAATTTTAAAAATACAAATAATTTTTAATCACATATATCAATACTTCGTTTTTCTTGATAAATTCCGTTCGATTACTTCAACTGAATTTGATTTATATATTTTAACCGACTATAATTGATTACATTAATTGAATGATATGTTGCAATAACTATATGTATTTCTTATATTAATATGTTTTTATTGTAATTATAAAGTACACTAAGTGGAACTAATAAAAATTCAACAATTGCAATAAAATGTTATCGTCTTTAATCAAATATCTGTATTTGGAACAATTTTCCAACTAATCTTTTTTCTGCGTGTACTGGTCGGAACTTTTCCAAAATTTATGGTAATTAAAAATAGCTTGCTTATAAGTGTGCTAATTTATTTTTTAATTGGAGCAAGGACACGCCTATCTCCCATATATTCTGGAATTATAAAATGGATTTACTGCTCGAATATTGGTCAGAATTCCATTAAAATTTGAGATTACAGTTAAATATAGATTATTTGTGAGTCTGCCCATTTTTATTTGAATCGGAGCAAGAACAGCCCTACCTCCCAAATTTCCTGAAATGAGAAAACACATTTCAATCTAAAATACAGTTTTTAATTTTATAAAAATGGAAGGAGGTGTCGCAGAAAATTGAAACTTGGCACATATATTACTTTAGATCCAAAGTACATATATACAAAGTTCGGAGCAAGAACGCGCCTACCTTCCATATATCCCGAAATGTGAAAAACGCATTTTTTTTTTTCTAAAATACTGGTCAAAACAGTATAAAAATTTGCTACATACTTTATACATCAATATATCTAAAAGTTGTTAACGTATTTTAATGATTTAAACTGCATGTAGAAGATGAATATGTCATCCTAAAATTGCATTTGCATAGTGAATGCATTTTTCATTGTTAATATTATTTTTAAATTACTACATTTATAGTGGACATATTATTCTTATAAACTTTTAAAGTTATTGATGTTTAAATTTACAAAAAAAATTAAATTTTAATTACAAGCTGTTATTTAAAATAATAACAGAACTTATAATATTAAAAAATTCAATCTCAATTATTCTACGTTCAGAACTTGTCTTTAGTAGAACAATCTTCTGAACTGCAATTATTCAAATATGCTCCTATAACATCTCTTGGCGTGGGAAGATTATTTTCTATGTATAAAAATGGTTTCGTCAAAATAGATAATTGTTTACGTTCGTCAACTTAGTTAAAAATGTTTGTTTATAAACATAAAGGTCTATCTATTAAACCTAATGTCATGAATATAAATTCAGAAAATTTAAGAAAGAGCTCAATTTAAAAAAAGTCCAAACAATAAGCATTGATCTTTTAAAACATAGCTTTAAAAAAATACAAAATGTGATGCATTACTTAGCTTACCATGGACTGATTTTTGTTTTATCTTATAGAATATATTTAGTTTTTCCTTTTTATTTAATAAAAATTAAAAAAAAAAAAAATAATAATTGTTTACAACACTGTTAATAACGGTGCATATGTAACAGGAAAAAAAATCAAAATAAAGAATAAAATACACAACAAATACTTTTCTTAGATACTCACTCACTCGCACATTTCAATAACAAAAATAAAAAATTCAAACGAATTCATTCAGAAAATGGTTAAATATAAATAAAAGAAAATAACCAAATATAAATGGTGACGATGACCACAAAATACCTGGAAACTTTACTCCAGCCATACAACACTCATCAACATACTACATACCATGTTTAATATACTCGTATGTACTAAAAGTTATTGTTGTTTAGCCAGACTAAAAGATAAAAATATTTCTTTATACATTTTTCTCTTTTTCGTTTCTTTTACTTATATGTATATTAGGGTATCCAATTATTCGGATGTTCATATTAATCGGTTTATTCGACAAATAATTATTCGAGGTTAAAAGTTGATCGGTTAATAACCGATTATTGACAAATTATTCGATTAACCGAATAACCTTTGTTATACATGTAAAACATATAAATTACACAAATTATAGCTTTTAATCTATTTAAATAGTTACTTAGAAACATGATATAAGATCAAATTCTTTTAAAAGAATATCATTTCGTAATTATTTTCTCCGATTTGTATGAATTTTTTACCTAATACTATAAAATATTCTACTTATTCCGTTTTATTTAATATATTTTTTATGTAAGTATATTTTCCGTGTAAGAATGATATTATGTTAAACGAGTCTATATTAATATTTTTTGGGTGCATTTAGGAGATGATAATTAAAAGTATTATGACTTGTAAAACTTTGAATTTTCTTTAAGAATTTCTATTGATACAAGTTTAATTATTTATGAAGATATAATATTATTACCTTTTCTTGACGCTTTTTATAAAACATTCTATCGCAACAAAAAAAAAAAAAAAAGCATTCAAAGAAGTCAGTAAGATACTGCATTTGTGATCCAGAAATAATATAAATTCGTATAATTTTCAATGAATTGTATTTTTTGATACCTGTGTTATGTCATGTCATATTCACGATTTTGTGCAAAATTGCAATGAACATCCAAATTTTTTTAGTTTTAATTTTTATTATTATTTTAATAAAGAAAATTGCATAACATTGTTTTGTCATTTGCTTCAGTTATTTTCTTTTTTTCTTTTTATTGGAAAAATAGAACAATTTGTTTAAATCTTTTATATATATATTTGTATATTTATATACACTGAATCAAAAAAGTCTCCGTACACTTTAGCAATTTCGATAAAAAATAAAACATAAAAAAAAATAAAAATATTAAATTATATTAAACTTTAATATGTAGTTGGACCTCCTTTATGGGAAATTACAGCATTCAATCGGCTTTTCATCGAATGGACCAGTTTTGTTGTGGTCATACGGTCAATTTTTTCCCACTCTTCCTTTATAACGGCTTTCAGCTGGTTTTTGTTAGTAATGCTGTGCTGTCTGATTTGTATACCCTTCACCACAGGTGTAAAGGGTATATATAAGTTTGTCATTCCGTTTGTAATTCCCACAATTTTCGTCGGAGAGCAAAAAAGTTTACATTTTCGGGATCCTTGTAAGTAATGATGACGATAGGACCATGTCCGTCCGTCCGTCCGTGTGTCGGTTGAAATGGCGTTTATGAAGCCCACCGATAACTGACATATATAATATATATATCAAACGATCGGAAATGCTTTCGAGAATTTTGCTATTGGAATTCAGCAAGATCGGTTCATACAATGCGGAGATATGTTAAAAAAACCGGTTTTTAGAACCGGTTTTCCAGTTTCTGAAGCCTCTGTATTTACTAGGGACTTCGTTTCTACAAAAAAGTCTCGGACATTTTTTTTCTAAATTTTTGTTCTCAAAAAATTAAATAAATCGGTTCAATAATAACTGAGATATCGGATAAAACGCATTTTTTTATTTTTTGAAGCCCTGGCTTAAGCTATAGATTTTTATTTTTATACAGATTGGTCACAAATATTTTTATAAAATTTCGGTTTTTTGAATCAGCAGGATCGGTTTATAAATGGCGGAGATATGCTTTAAAAACCGGTTTTTGGAACCGGTTTTTCAGTTTCTGAAGCCTCTGCATATACCAGGGACTTCGAATTTTTAAAGGGGGCTCGGAAATTATTTTTTGAATTTTTGTTATGAAAAAAATGAAATAAATCGGTTCAGTAACAACTGAGATATCGGAGAAAACGATTTTTTTATTTTTGAAGCCCTTGTTCAAGCTACAGATTTTATTTTTATATAGATCAGTCATAAATGTTTTTATAAAATTTCGTTTTTTTTAATAAACCAAATTCGTTCATAATCAACAGAGTTATGGCCCAAAAACAAATCTGTTAAGAATATAAATACACACACAAACATGTATATTAAGCATTGTAATGACTATTAGTGACGTTTTTTGTTTTTTGTATAGACAAGTAGTTTAGTTATCAACAGCAGTCATATAATGAATAACAGTGTTGTTGTTGTTCTTTGTATATGCAGTCTGTACAAAAATAAATAGATATGGAATTGTTGTTGTTTATTTTTTAAAAGCAAAGCCTGCTATGACTGTTTTTTTTTTTTTTTTTCATATTCAAATTTTCGTAGTTTGAAAAAAATGTAGATTTATATATGTGAAAATATGAAAGCATACGTTAAGGCGAAAATTTTATTATTTGTCGGTAATACGGTAATATGATGTCGATAAGATATTAAGATGGTAATGTGGTGAAGGGTATCAAAGATTCGGCACAGCCGAATCTTTTTTCAATTTCATTTTTTCTAAGTAGTCCCATAGATGCTCAATCGGGTTCATGTCAGGTGACTGCGCAGGGTTGTTTAATTGATTTGGAACATTATTAATAAGCCATTCCTTTACTATTTTGGAGGTGTTTTTGGGGTCATTATCTTGTTGGAAGTAGTATAAATGCCCCAAACCCAATTTTTCGGCACTTTGATTTAAATTTTCTTTTAATATATTTAAATAGGCAAATTTATCCATCGTATTTTCTATAAAGACAATATTGCCTACGCCAGAAGAAGCCATACACCCCCAAACCATTACGTTGCCTCCACCATGCTTAACAGTTGGAGTCAAATGCTTCGGATTCATCTCGGTATTTGGCTTTCTCCACACCGTTCTTCTTCCATCCGACCCAAAAATGTTAAATTTACTTTCATCGGTGAAAATAACTCGATCCCAAAATATGAAATCTTTATCAATATGCTCAATGGCATAATATAATCTCTTTTTCTTATTAACTTTTCGAACATATGGCTTCCGACGGCTAACTCGACCATTGTACCCATATTTTTTAAGTACGTTTCTTACCGTTTGAGGATGTAGAGTAATTCCATCGCTGGATTTTAAATTTCCTGCAATGACACACGCACTTATTTGTGGATTATCACTAACAGTTCGAATAATTCTTCTCTCCAGGTATTGGTCTGTTTATAATTTCACTAATTTCTGAAAGACTTTTTCCATTATTTTTAAGGTCAATTATAATTTTTTTTTGTATCTAATGAAATTTGCTTATTTTTGTTCTCCATAATGTTTGATTTATTTTTTTATAATGCATTAATTATTTAAAAAAAAACACTATTTTTTATTGACAGCAATATTATTTATCTCACAGAAAAATGTCAAAAATCCGTTATAATACAAAAACAAACACTGTACGGAGACTTTTTTGACTTTAAATTACAGTGTTGCCATATTAAAACCATTATAACGTGGTCATAGTTTGAAAAATTACCCATAAGTTGCCACACTGTTTCACTATTATCCCATATATTAAAATAAAATTGTTCACATAACGGTTTTTTTTTTTTTTTTATAAGGTAAAAATATTAATATAACTAAGAATTAACAGCTGTACGGAGACTTTTTTGATTCAGTGTATATTGAATCCTGTTTTATTACTTCTAAAAATTACTTCACTAAAAACTATGTTTATTTTTACTGGAACCTCTTAAAAAGATGTAGTTTACATAAATTTATCAAAAAAATAAAAAATTTTCTAATTTATAACTCAAGAAAACTGCATTTCGGTTAACCGGTTATTCGGCACAAATTATTCGGTTTATTCGTTATTCGAAAATTGATAGTTTTAAATTATTCGGACAGTTAATCGACAAAAATTAACCGAATAACCGAATGACGGTTAATCGATTGGATACCCTAATGTATATATATATGGGCCATTATCAAAAATTTTTGATTTTAGCCCTTCAAAAAAAAAAAAAAATTATATTTTTTCGATGGCACATTAAAATCCTTTTGTATACATACAAAGCGACTCGAATGCATATAGAATCAGTTCGCGTTTATAATTTCCTGTGAGGCGCGCGAAAGTTATGGCGGTTTTAAGTTGAACATATAAAAATTTTTACAAACAAGGAGTTTATGTATAATTTTGGTCAAAATTATACGTAATATCAAAACCTACTGAGTTATTCCAATAAAATTGATAATATTTTCAATGTTTGATGGTATTAGTGCAACATATTTTAGGGGTTTCTAGTAAAATTTAAAAAATTTTCTTTATAACAAAAATCGCGATTTTTAAAAATTTTGCTAAAAATGGGGATCGAATCTAAGTTATTTCTCCATACATTGAATAAAAATATATTTTGTTAGAATTCATTACAAATAAATGCTATTTGATATTGTAATCCTTTTTTAATACAAGTAAATATTTTTTGGTCCATAAAATGTTTATCTTTCGAAATTGTTTGATGCGCCTCCGAATTTTTCATATAATTTTTTGTTAACTCTGTTATTTAAATTGGGATTTTTATTTTTTCATACTTTTGATGGATACACATTTTCTGTCAGTGTGATTTTCAAAATTTTACCATTTTTGATATCTATGGTCTTTTGTCTGTTATATGAAATACAAATTTCCCCTCTTACCCACTACTTACCCTTCATTTTTCATTGGTTTGATGAGGTTTAATTGAGAAATTCTTGGTTTTTACAACTTTAAAGAAATCTAGGGGCTATGTATGATACGTAAGAGACTTAACTAGTATTACATTTTTATAGTCCCATATCTTGGCTATGCAACGTGACTAACTTATCTGCTCTACCTATTACTGGGAAAATTTTATAACCTAAAAATACATCATGATACCATATTTTCTTTGGTCCTCAATAGGTTAAAAATGTGACGTGATGGAAAAGAACCGAAGTGTTCCTGGTGATTGTGATGACTATACCTACAATATCTGCAACATGATTTTCCAGATACTTTTTTAGTGTTGACCTGTGTTATCATTACGATAAAACTTGTTAAGGATTTAAATCAGTTTCAGCCAAGTTAAACATTTTTGATAACCGCCCATATTTGTTATTTTCTAAGCAAATATTAAGAAACCACTTTTTTTTATTATTTTAGCGGATAATACTCGATTGTCCAAAGTTTTTGTTTTATTTCTTTGTAGCCAAAAACATGCAACAAGTGTTATGTGTACTATTTATTATAAAGAAAAAAATATTTAAAAATATTGTGGGTTTAAAAACGAAACTAATCAAACTATTTTATATGACGACTTAAAGGGGTGCTACAGTCTGATGAGGGAGAATCCAAATATGTTTTGTGCAATTATTATAATAACCACAGCAAATCTAGCGATCGAACAAAGCTAATTATCCTGGATAGTAAGCGATTAAAGACGTAGTATTGAGACATTTAGTGATTTCTAAAAAAAAAATTCACACTGTAAGACCCACAAAGCGGGAAAAACACAGCATAAGTTCTGTATATCCACTTGTGGTTTTAATCTTAAATACATATATTTCTTTTCCTAGAATTAGCTAATCACATTAAATAGTTCATAACTACAAATTAAACTAACGATATCCAACACTTTCAATAATCGTCTACTGACTTTTATTTAGGTTTTGAAATTAAACTGTGTGTGTAGTACTTCATTAACCATACATGCAAGGAGAGTAAATTATTGCTTGTATATTGTATTCCTAAACTTAAGAATTTATAGTTTAGTAGCATGTTAAGGTGTGGATGGATGGACGGATGCATGGTATATAATACCTGTAGTATTGCATGTCCATCTAATATTCCTACTATGTACGCATGCATCACTGATCTCTTACCATTACTTGTTGCGGCAGTTATTTTTTTTACAGTGTTGTTATTGTTGTCTTAAGAACACCAGGAAAAGCTACTGGTTCCTATTAATAAAATAAAACAACAAACATGAAAAAGAAAAAAAATATTCAAGAAATATGCAACGACAACAACCAGATACTATTACAATAACAAAAAAAAAACTATAACAAATAGAAATGCAGGAATAACAACTTTACGGCTGTTACCATAAAACAACTTACAACCTCCACCACTTACCATAAACATAAATACCTTTAAACATCTGTGTGTATTCGGATACATAAATGTGTCTAAATATGATTTAAAAACCTATTGGCCACTACCTTGACTGAAAACACTTGTTATATTAATGACTGACTGTCCAAGCAATGCTATTGCATACCAGGATGAAAAAAATAACCTTAAGCTAAGTAAGATATTAACAAAGAAAGGAGACTTTTCATAATGCATTTCTTGGCGTTTGTGGGTGCTATTTGTAGGGGCTGATAAAAATTATTTAGTTGAGAAAAATAATTTATATATTTTAAATTTCATATTTGTAGGTTCAATATTATAGAAAATTCAAAAAGTACCATTGGAAGAACGAAAAAGTACCCTCTTGAATTCTTAGCCACATAGGACCATGTATCTTTAATTTCATGTTTCTAGATTCAATATTATAGAAAATTCAAAAATTACCATTATAAGATCAAAAAAGTACCATAAATTCCCCTCTTGTGAATTTTCACTCACTTAGGACTACATGTACTTAAGTTCATGTTTCTAAGCTTAATATAATAACGAAATGCATTATTTAATTTGAATAAAATTAAATTTAAGATTTTATCCCCTTTTTGGTACTTTTTATTCCCCCCTGAATAAAGCAAAGATAGTATTTCAATGAATTTCTAAATTGTACTGGGATCTAATGTTAAAATATTCATATGTATGTGTCAGTAAAAAGAAAAAAATATTCTGTGAAAAAAAAGTACCAAAAACAGGTGCGGTTTTTATAGCTTAATCGTTCGAATTTCCAAAAAGTACCAAACTTGTATTCGCCAATTTTCGATAAGGTACTAATTTGATGCATATTTTATTTCTATACTTACTGGATTAAAAGATAGATGGGGCTGCAAAAAAGTACCAAATTAAAGTTTTTAACCATTTTCTCCCTAAAAAATGTCCGAATTTCAAAAAAGTACCAGAGACCTATCCGATTATTTTTTTAAATGAATAACAATATCTATTAATTTTTTTTGTAGATTTTAGGAGATTTTACTCTTTTTTACCCCCTAAACATTTGAATTTCCAAAAATCCCGTCTAAGTGGATCTATTCGGTAGGAGACTAGTCTATATTTCATCTTCTAGCTTTAACCGTTTGGGCTGTGCGATGATGAATCACCAAGTAAGTCAGTCAGTCAATCACTCAGACGTTACTCTTTTATATATATAGATCATAAAATGTACACATTCTCCTGGCGCAAAGACATTCAAAACGAAAAAATATATTTTCAAAAATTTAGAATTTTCTATAATCCTGGAAAAGTTTATTTTAATTTTTATTATTGGGGAATATATGGGAACAACGTTCAATTATGGACCTATTATTGTGAAATTTCATATGATGATTTATACTTATGTGTATAAAATTCATAAGTATATTACAGTGAACTCGCGGTAATGTGAACATCCAATATAATGAACTATCCACTAATGTGAACACTCAGTTTTTTATATGGGCGCTCTAAATAGTGAACAAAGTTTAATGGCTCTAAATAGTAAACAATTTTTTTTTTTAAATTTTTGGGGATTTTTTAATTTTTAATGTTGGGAATCCCCGAATTAATAAATACCATAGTATGCCATTATTTTAAAGGTATTTAATGCTAGTCGCTTTATGTAACTTGTTGCGGTAGGTTCGTGAATTTTTTTTTAAAATTAGTAATGTCTAAAAACAGTCGAAAGTGTTTATCCTTAAATGAAAAATGCGAAATTTTGGAATATTTAAAAAAAGGATCGAGTGTTACAGTGTTAAGTAAAAAGTATAAAGTTGCAAAATCAACGATATGTTCAATAAAAAATAAACAAGACAATATTTTAAAATGTGTGAACAATAAGTTTTATGGACCCGGAAAACGCAAAACATTACGATCTTCAGAGCTTCTAAAAATGGAAAAATCGCTCTATAAGTGGTTTATTTGCATGCGGAATAAAAACCTCCCTGTAAGTGGGTTGATGTTGAAAGAGAAAGCCAAACAAATTCACAAAAACATAAGTGAAAACGGAAATGACTTCAATGCTAGCGATGGGCATCCTTCTTACTCAAAACCCTGGAAAGGGTGATTGACATTCATCTGAGAAACACTATTTCACCTGCTCTTCTCTCATCTTCACAGCATGCCTATACGAAGGGAAAGTCTGTTGAGACAGCTCTCCACTCACTAGTAGACTATATAGAAAAGTCGCTATTGTTTGGAGAGTTTGCTCTGGTAGCTTTCTTGGAGGGTGCTTTCAACAATGTTGAACCTGATTCTATCATGACCGCCATGTATGATTTAGGTATTGATAATAATACTTGTAGTTTGATAGGCAAACTGCTGAGTAATAGGCACATTCGTGCTGACATTGGCCACACTAAGGTGGAAAGGATGGCTAGTAGGGGTACTCCTCAAGGCGGGGTTTTATCTCCGTTCCTATGGAATATCACAATCAACACTCTATTATGTAGGTTGGATAATATGAGGATCAAGACGGTCGCCTATGCGGACGACGTCGCGCTGGCAGTATCTGGGAAACATCTCGATACTGTCTCCAACTGTCTAGAATCTGCTCTAAAGACCCTTAGTGACTGGAGCGTCACATGTGGACTAGGAGTGAATCCGACTAAGACGGAGTTAGTTCTCTTCACTAGGAAGTATAAAACGATTGAGTTTAATGTTCCGAAATTAAATGGGATCTCCCTAAAGATCTGCGATAGGGCCAAATACTTGGGTATTATTCTCGATAGGAAACTATCATGGGGACCTAATATCCAATCTAGGGCTGATAAGGCCATTATGGCTGTTTACACATGCAAGAGGGCCGTAGGTACTTCCTGGGGGATAAATCCAAGGAGTATGAGATGGATCTTCGATGCGGTGGTTAAACCTATACTCCTGTATGGAGCTATTGTCTGGTGGCAAGCGATGGATAAGGAAATCTATCGTAAAGTCTTTGTAAGAGTCCTTAGGTCGATGGCCATTCTTATTACGGGTGCGCTGCGCACGACGCCGACTAAGGCTCTTTTCACACTTTTACACTGGTTGCCTGTTGACTTGATGGTCAGGCAAGCTGCTTTCAATTCAGCAATAAGGCTGAATGCAGGATGTCCATGGGGTAGAAGGGACTATGGTCATTCTCGTATTCTAGGCTTCTCGACGAGTAGCCATTCACAGATCGATTACTGCATCCCGAGACCATTCTTTGATGCATATTTCTCCGTCATTATTCCTGAACCTAACGCTTCGGCCGCCATTCATTCAACTCCTGGGGCTCTGAGGATTTACACCGATGGCTCGAAAAAGTTGAATAGGGTCGGTTGTGGTTTCTATGTTGAGGAATATGATAGAAAGGTCTGTTATAGACTTCCTGACATGTGTAGTGTTCTTCAAGCGGAAATATCCGCAATAAAAAGGGCAGCAAACTGGCTGAAGTATCACAAGATATCGAGAGATATCTGTATTTTTACTGACAGCAAAGCTGCCATTATATCTATAGCGGGTGTCTATACGACATCTTTGTTAACAACTGAATGCCGGGTATCTCTTAACGAGATAGCGAGACGTTCAAGGGTTAAGCTAATATGGGTTCCTGGGCACGGCGATTGCGTTGGGAATATTTTGGCTGATTCTGCAGCCAAACAGGGATTGACTCTCAATGAAGAGTCTATTGATCATCTGATAGGTATTCCCGTAAGGGAAATTAATACTCTGTTCTATAGGGAACTACTAAGTATTGCTCAGACGAGGTGGGCTAATGAACCCACATGTCGCACTGCTAGAATAATATGGCCCACCTATGATAATAGAAGGACCAATTCCCTTTACTCGCACTCTAGAGTGCAAGTGAGACTGCTAGTGTCGGTAATTACAGAGCACTGTATTTTAGGGACTCATGCGCGTAGAATGGGTCTTCTGTTTAACGACTTCTGTAGAAGTTGCAATGATGAGATGGAGGAGGAATCAGTCTTCCATCTACTCTGCGAATGCCCGGCATTATCAGAGATTAGGAGGTCCATACTAGGCTTTCCGACTCTGGATCAAGGTGACTTGAACACAATTGATTTAAAGTCACTATTTTCTTTTCTTGTAGGATCAAGATGGTTTGGTGAAGCAATGTTGCAGTCGGAGTAGCAGCGGACTGCAAACCTGTATCTGGGTAACACAACGGGATCGTACATCACGGACCCAAGTGATATGTCTGTCCAGGACACTGCCCGTACTACCTAACCTAACCTAGCGATGGGTGGCTACAAAAATTTAAAAAGAGATACGGAATTCGGCTCCTTCAGATAAGCGGTGAAAAACTTTCTGCGCAATCTCAGTTCGTAAATCCTTTTAAAATTAAATTGAAAACAAAGATAGAATATTTGGATTTATCCAATGATCAGTTGTATAATGCCGATGAGTCTGGTCTATATTGGAAACTTCTCCCACAAAAAACATATGTAACGTCATTGGAGAAAAGCGCTCCAGGTGCAAAAATGGAAAAGCAAAGGATAACATTTTTATGCTGTGCAAATGCGTCAGGATCTCATAAAATAAAACTTTTAGTAATAGGAAAATCGAAAAATCCTCGCAGTTTTAAAAATTTTATCTGTCCCGTAAACTACAGAAATTCAAAGTCTGCTTGGATGACTTCTTCCATTTTTAAAGAATGGTTTCACAACTGTTTTGTGCCAGAGGTAAGTAAACATGTAAAAATAGTTCAATTGGGATTCTTACTGTTTTATTTTTCATTAAGGTTACAGATTTTTTTAACGAAGAAAGGATTACCAGTAAAAGCTTTACTCCTAATAGATAATGCCCCATCCCATCCACCAGAATCCGACCTTAAATCCGAGGATGGTTCCATAGAAGCTATGTTCATGCCTCCAAATGTAACGGCTCTGATCCAGCCAATGGATCAAAATGCAATTAGAATCACCAAACTTCATTATAGGAACAGTCTTCTGGCAACAATTATTGCTTGAATCGATGAAAAAAATCACACTTAAAGAAGGAGTTTCTATTCTAGAGGCATCCTGGAACCGAGTTGGTAAAGAAACTTTATCTAACTGTTGGAAAAATATTTTGAATATGGTAAATGATGAAGACGATCCTGAATTTAATGTTCCTTTGAGCGTTTTAAAAGAAAAGTGGCAATCAGAGGTTAGATCTTTAGAAAATGCTGCTGCAGATCTTCTACAGACATTGTGCCCTCAGGAAGTATTTACTGCTGTAAACATTAGAGATTGGATCAATAATCCTTGTGAGGACGTCACGCCATTTGATGAAAATGATTTAATTGAAGAGTCCGACGATGATGACGACTGTTTTATTGAAGCGCCTGAAAACAACATTAAAGCCAAAGAAACTGTCGAAATTTTTAACAAAGCTGTCCAATGGGCTGAATTTCAAATGGTCGATCAAACTGACATTAAAGTATTGAAAAATATCAGGGAATTGGCGGTAAATAAGCTGGTCGAACAAAAGAAAAAACAGAAAATAATAACCGATTATTTCCATATTTAATTATATATGTATGTACCTATCTTTTTTCATTGTAAATTTTATTTATTTTTTTGTCGTAATATTTTGTTTGTTTTTTATGTACATACTACGTATGTACTCTTTATAAAATGGATTTTTAAAAACTTTTTATGTTCCAAATAAATTACAAAAAGTTTTTTTTTAGTAATCTTTGCATTTTCATTCCTTGCAGAAATGATTTTTAGAAAGAATAACTTAGTAATATAAATAAAAAAAAATCACAATCGAAAATGTGAACAAATTCGAAAATATGAACTACCCCGACATTAATTAGTTCACATTATCGAGAGTTAACTGTATTTTATATTGATGTTAACAATAATGTTTGATTTATGCACGTTTAAGTAATTTTAACGTAGTGTAACCTACATGCAAATAATGATCTATTATATTAAAATTTAAGTAAGTCCAACTTCTGAAGCGCAAATAGTAGTAGATTCCATTGAGGTATGCATATTTTTTCATCAAAATTCGAGCACCTGGTATTTAACTCTTGAAAATCTGCACAATAACAAGGAAGGTGTAGAATTAATCTACGAAGTCCGATTGGTTTATAAAAGATCCAATAAGTTCAAAATTTATAAAAACTTGAATAAAAATTGTAAAAGAATGGGAAAAAGTTAAGTAATTTTTAGCCCTTTTTCTCAGTTTTTGAACTTTAAACAACAATCATGATTAAAAATTAAACCTATTATGCTAAAATTTTGCACTCTATTAGTTTCAAGTGTTGTGAGTTCAAATCTGTAATCCGTTTGTTTAAAATAGTATTACCACAAAACTCATTATGAATTAAAGTCTGATTCAGGCAGGTTAAACATTTTTGATAAGGGCCTATATATTTAAATATAATTAAAAAGCTTACTTTTTCTGCTTTCAATATCAATTTTGGCTTAAAATTTAAAAACAAATGAAATGAAATTAAATATTTGTAGCAAAATATAATTTTTTTATTTTTGAAAATATGTATTTTATATGAAGCTTGAATTAAGTTAATTTCTATATTTAATATCTCTAAACTTTAGTTACGTATTGATAGTTCAAACTTGTTCTACATACATACATATAATTGTATATTTAATGCTGTTTACTGTAGCTAACACTTTCATAAATTTTAATTGCTGTAAATAATACAACTTATTGTACGTCATTCTTTATTTTTTTTTACAACTTTGTTGTAAAACGATAATGATAATCATCAATATTAACCAAGAAGAACAGTTAAATAGTCTTGGGGCAGTTATATTACTCCCCATTGTAATCATATTCATATATCCATACAAAAATATTTATTTAAATATACATTTGAGGCTGTGGTGATGTCAAGTTGAGATGATGATTATGATGATGATGGGGGGTTTACTTTTTCTTTTTTTTTTCATCTCTCTCTCTCTTTTACTATAACTTTTTGTTGTTAATATTGTTATTTTAATAGATATTTTAAAATTTTTTATGGAAATAAAATGTTAAAAAGTTGTATATTTCTCTTGTATTAAATGAAAAAAAAAAAACTTGAAACTAGAAACTGCTTATGACTACCTGATTCCAAAACAACAATATTTCAACCTGTTCTTCATTAAAATTTTTTGAATAAAATCTTAGGGAATAATAATAACAACAACAATATGATCGACTACATATAGTACAACAGGAAAGATAGCAAAAATAACAACAACAGTAATAAATACTAAATGGAATAGAAAATATATTTAGCTCAACAGGTATGATTTGATTAGGGTTTTTTTTATTTCTCTTTATTCTTCGTGTTGTTCGTATTTCATTTCACCTCATATGAGAATACACTATTAGAAAAGACTTGGATGAAATTGTGGTTCAATAAGTTCCCAAAAATACGAAAAAACTTCTTTGGAAGATTTTTAGTTTATTTATTTTTTTTTTGTGAACAACTCATGGACTCTGAGAGCTCTCAAAGAGAATATATGACAAAAATACTTAGATTGATTGCTAGAAAGATTGATAATGCGATCTTCGGCAGCGCTGGCCGAATTAGTTATTTTTACAAGAAAATATAAAGTTCACCGTTCAAAGTTTAACTTTGAAACTTTCGAAGGAAACTAAAAGATTCTATATTCTTATCCGTTGTGGAAACTAATACCGAAAGCCACATATGCCAGAAGCTACACATACAAGAAAACTTTTAAGAAAAAATGCAGTATAAAACCGTGTACATATTGTCTTTTGAATATACACTGCACTGTGGGGCCTTTTGTAAAATAAATGGTATTAATTCAAACTGGATCTTTTTAACTGCTAAACCGGTCTTTATGAAACTTACGACGTCGATATAGGAGGTGTTAGGCTTTTAGTATATTGTTGACTGGAGTGTGTAACTGAAACATGGATGTCGTTGTAGCGTAGTTTTAGTTCTATAAAAGATATTGACTTCAATCTTTTTGGATACAATTAAGAATTATGTCAGCTGGGCAATAAAATTTATTTGAAAAAATCGAGTTCATACCTTTTTTCGATTTTTGGAGTTAAAGTAAAATTTTTTTAAATAGGTTTTTGGATAAACTATAAATATTTTATTGTTAATAAAATCTTTGTTATTGGCAATGTTTCTCAAATCATAAAATTTTAGACTAATGTTTGAATAACGAAAAAAGGCTAAAAACTTTACAAAGGTTTAATTGCTAATAACTCTGGTTTTAGTTTCATATTAAAGACAAAGATATTATCTTTATAACGGTATATATAAAATTTTCCTTACATCAAAAGTTCAAAGGTCAAAGTTAGACATATAAAAATCAAATATATAAAATTATATCTCAAAAAAAAAAAAAAAAAAAAAACAAAAGGGAATTTTCAAAATTCTTAAAAAAATTATAATGTCTTCTTCCTATGTATGTAAAATGTCAAGGTGAACACTCATTTGGTTTAAAAGTTATGGACCAAAATAAAATCGAATTACTAATAAGTAACTTTAATTATATCCCAATATCGGTAATCCGAACGGCGTTTTCCAACTCATTACATATTCTATAACTCGGTTTGATTGCAACTTTGTAAACAGGATTGCCTATAAAAAGTTTTTTTTATACCCACCATCAAAAAGATGGGGGGTATATTGATTTTGTCATTCCGTGTGTAACATGTTGAAGGAATCATCTAAGACACAACAAAGTATATATATTCTGGGTCCTGGTTAGATTCTGAGTCGATCTAGCTATGTCCGTCCGTCTGTCTGAACGGAGCAACGTAGGGAGACGAAATTTGGCACAAATATTTGTCTTATATAAGGTTTGTTTGGGATTGAAAATGGGGAAAATCGGTTCACAAACAAAAAAGTTATGGGCTAAAGACTAGAAACACAGGGTGTCCGTTTTTTACTTTTCTGCTGATATTTCTGCAACAAAAGCATGTACGATTGCGAAATTTTGTACATATAGTTTGGGGACCGATATCAACTCGGAAGCCAAAAATGGGCGTGGTCCGCCCACCTCCCATATAAGGTGAAAATCAATGAAATTGTGTTTAAATAGTTCAAGGACTAATGCAAACTCGGAAACAAAAATGGGCGTGGCCCGCCCACTTTACTGCCCACTTTACCTCCTAAAAACTAGAAACACAGGGTGTCCGTTTTATACTTTTCTGCTGATATTTCTGCAACAAAAGCATGTACGATTGCGAAATTTTGTACATATAGTTTGGGGATCGATATCAACTCGGAAGCCAAAAATGGGCGTGGTCCGCCCACTTTACCGCCCACCTCCCATATAAGGTGAAAATCAATGAAATTTTGTTCAAATAGTTCAAGGACTAATTCAAACTCGGAAACAAAAAATGGGCGTGGCCCGCCCACTTTACTGCCCACTTTACCGCCCACTTTACCTCCTTCTCTCATATAACTTAAAATGTGAAAAAGTTGATGGTGGGTATATAGATTCGGCCGGGCCGAATATTTGCGCTTGTTTTATTTAAATTTAGTACAGATTGAAAAATAAAATTAGTATTATGATGTTAGAATTGTCTGTAGTTGAATTCTATTGTTTATAGGCAAGTTTTGTTCACTAAAAAGAGTACGTACAAGTTTGTTTGTCTTGCAGAAAAAAAACTATTGAAGAACTTTAAATATACAATGTTTTTAGATGAAAAATTTGAAGTTGATACTTTAAATGTTTGAAACACTAGATAGCTAATATATTTTAATGTTTATCTTAGCCAAAAAGTACCAGGTAAAAACCTCGGTAATCCGGATAGGGGTATGCAATCAATTATCCGGATTAACGAGTTTATACAGTATTTTTAAACAATTGGTTAAATAACAAAATTGTCTTTCGAATAAAAGAAATCGACTTCTAGATATCTCTTTTGAGTCCAAAAATAAACGATTTTGAAATTGAAAAATGAAAAAAATTATGATTTTTTTTCTAAAATAAAATTTTATTTAGGAGCATATAATAATTTTATACTTCTCTGAAAAGTATCTTTTCAGAGATGATTTTAAAATTAAAACCCGAACACCTATTAAGAACACCTATTAAGACTATGTACAGTCCTTCCCGACTTATTTTAAATCAAAATTTTGATTTTAGCCTATATGGTCTAAAGTCCCAAAGGCTAGTTCTGAAAACTGAATGCAGTTTCGAAAACTCAAATGTGTTCCTAAGAGTTTGACAAAGGCATTTTCCAAATCTGCAATAAATATAGATTTTATGGGCGAAATTTCAAATTCAAAAAATTCCTTTTTTGGGATTTTCGTTGGTTTTTTAGGAATTGTGGGATTACTTTTACAAAAATCTTAAATTTTTCTACATTTTGCCATTTCAAATTATAGAGGGAATAATCGCTGAAATTTTCGTTAAGATATCTTAACAATCTAAGGCAATGGGCCACAAGCTCGATTTTTTGGAAAAAAGTCCAATTCAGGTAGAGAGGGAAAATTCATACAGAGGTGTAATCTAGGGACTTTGGATGTTATTGCGGGTAACCGTTTCTTAATAGTAAGAGATCAAAGTCCAAAAATCATATTTTTGCTGAAATTTTTTATTTGTTATAAATAGTGTATATAATTCATAATGAAAAATAATGAAAATAAATACTTAAATAAAATAAACAAGCGCAAATATTCGGCCCGGCTGAATCTATATACCCACCATCAACTTTTTCACATTTTAAGTTATATGAGAGAAGGAGGTAAAGTGGGCGGGCCACGCCCATTTTTTGTTTCCGAGTTTGCATTAGTCCTTGAACCATTTGAACACAATTTCATTGATTTTCACCTTATATGGGAGGTGGTCGGTAAAGTGGGCGGACCACGCCCATTTTTGGATTCCGAGTTGATATCGACCCCCAAACTATATGTACAAAATTTCGCTATCGTACATGCTTTTGTTGCAGAAATATCAGCAGAACAGTATAAAACGGACACCCTGTGTTTCTAGTCTTTAGCCCATAACTTTTTTGTTTGTGAACCGATTTTGCCCATTTTCAATCCCAAACAAACTTTATATAAGACAAACGTAGGGAGACAAAATTTCGTCTCCCTACGTTGCTCCGTTCGAGCGCTATCCTGCTTTCAACAGACGGACAGACGGACGGACATAGCTAGATCGACTCAGAATCTAACCAGGACCCAGAATATTTATACTTTGTGGGGTCTTAGATGATTCCTTCAACATGTTACACACGAAATGACAAAATCAATATACCCCCCATCTTTTTGATGGTGGGTATAAAAATCGTGACATTATAAGGCAATTTCATATGAAAAAAGTGATCATATTTGTCAAAAATATGCTTTTCAAAGCCTAGATCCAAGCACATCCAAGGAATATTTCCATACTATTAATACTGGTGGATTCCCTAAATTGTTTTCTATCTAAGTTTTTGCGACCATTCATAAATTCTTGAGATATAACGCTTTAACTAAAAAAGGTCTTAATTTATACTGTAAAATATTGTGAAACTAATTTTTTATACGAATTATAAAAAAAAAAAAAATGGATTGTTATCTTAATGTTTGATGAATATGGATTAAAAACATGAAAAAAGCAAATGGCGAATTCAATGTAACGACCGAAATTTTGTTTACTTTTATATATTAATATATAGTCAAGTTATAAAATGAAGATCACTATAGTTTACGTAAAATGTAAGAAATAAAAAATGGTGAATACAATATGGCGTTAATCTTATTTTGTTTTTTTTTTTTTTATTTAAATAAAATCAAATTTAAATTGCATAAAGCTATTCAAACGCGTGAATTTTAAAACTTGAAATAAAAATCAGAAAACTAATTCGTAAGTTAAAAAATTAATTTTTTTATCGGCATATAGCATCTGCCATTTTGAATTTTTTTATTTTTTACTGCAGAATCGTGATCAGCGCCCCCAAAAAACCCTATTTCTACACCAAATACTCTAATTACGCTGGTCGAACAAAAATTTTTTCGTGCTCCTACAAAAAAAAAAAAAATTAAAATTATAATAATATGTGGCCTAGATTGAATTCCGCATGCTAAACTCGAATCTGCTTTCAGTTTTTTCCCATCAGGTTAAGATTTTTTTTATGGACGTGTCTAATAACTCGAGAACGGTATACACGATTTATATAAATAATACACCAAAATATGTGGAAAATTGGCTTTAAGTCGTTCTACCAACAAATTTTTATCTGCCCAATAGTTTAGGAGATATTTCGAAATAAGTATCAAGAAAAAAAAAAAAAGCTAAATTCAAGATTTCTTTTTTTACTAAAACTTCTTTTTAAAAATGTTTCAGTTTATCATCTTTATCTCCAAGCTGGCAAAACTACGAGTAAATAAAGCCACGTATCATAAAAATTGATGCACAAATCTTGATTGCATTCGCAGTTAAGTAAAAATACCCATGTATACATACAATTGAGTAAAAATACAGTGGTGGGCAAAAAAAAAAAATTATATATTTTTTCTTGAAACAAAAAAAGGTGGATTTTGACGAGTTAAACAAGAATCTGCATTCGTGTTTAGCATATTAAAATGCATCAAGTTCAACTATTCGTCTTTAGTAGAACATTTTTTTGTCGACCAGTGTTAGAGCCCAAACACAACCTAGCGGATTATTTTTTTTTATGAAGATTTGACAACTAAAACAACACAGCGGAATCCGCTGGAAATTAAAATCTATTTTAATTTCAAAGCCCAAACACAACCTAGCGGATTATTTTTTTTATATGAAGATTTGGCAACTAAAACAACACAGCGGAATCCGCTGGAAATTAAAATCTATTTTAATTTCACAACGGATTCTCAAAAGCTCTCATTTTCTCACTTTCCCTCTCTGTCAGTGTTGCCGTTGTTGCAAAATAAATCACATAGGTTTACATTATATTTATATAAGAAAGAAAGAAAGAAAGAAAGACATAGATAGATAGATTTGCCTTATATTTTTTATGTGTGGAATTTAAGAGATGAAGATAAATATTTTTTTATATATGTAGTTTTGTTGTTGCCAAACACAAAAAATATAAGGAAACAAAATCAAAATATATATGAAATCCGCTGCTGGACGCCGTCTTCATTTAATTTGCATTCCTCTCTTAGAGCGGAAAACAACATGGAAATCCGTTTGGTTGTGTTTGGGCTCTCACAACGGATTCTCAAAAGCTCTCATTTTCTCACTCTCCCTCTCTGTAAGTGTTGCCGTTGTTGCAAAATGAATCACATAAGTTTACATTAAATTTATATAAGAAAGAAAGAGATAGATAGATTTTCCTTTTATTTTTTATGTGTGGAATTTAAGAGAGAAAGATAAATATTTTTTTTATATATGTAGTTTTATTGTTGCCAAACACAAAAAATATAAAGAAAAGAAACAAAAACAAAATATATATGAAATCCGCTGCTGGATTCCGTCTTCATTTAATTTGCATTTCTCTCTTAGAGCGGAAAACAACGTTGAAATCCGTTTGGTTGTGTTTGGGCTCTTATGTCCATTTGTGTTCAGGGACCCCAAATCTGTCAAATGTGATTATTTAAAATTTCACCAAATAATAAAAAACTAAATTTGGCTTCCATATTGGATCCGCCATCTTGAATATTGCATTTTTTTATAGATTCGTAATCTGCGCCCCCAAAAATATTATATGTGATAAACATTTTTTACGTTCACCAAGTTTTCTAATTGAAGTCGAAATTAAGGGATCACAGCCCACTTTTATCCGCCATATTGATTCCACCTTTCTGAATTCTGAAAATCAGAAAGCATATTCGCATTCAGGTACTGCAAATCTCTCAAATGTAATTATTAAACATTTTGTAAAATAAGAAGAAGAAAAAAATTTACCGCCATATTGGATTCGCCATTTTTTATTTTTTCTTATAGTATTGTAATCAGCGTCCCAAAGAAGCTAATATGTGATATTTATTTTTTACTTAAACCAAGTTTTTTAATTACGTCCAATATTCAGGGATTGTGGCCCATTGTGCAACATTTTATTAGAAATCAACTATTTATAGTTTCTCCAAAAAACAATTTTTAACAAAAATATGAATTTAATTCCAAAAAGCAGAAAAACAATGGACTTATTTTTTTTTTTTTTTTCAAATAAACTTCTCTGTCTATCTAACATAATCTTAACTATATGCAAAAAGAATGAAGTCAATATATTTTGTAGAACAAAAACTATGCCACTTTAAACTTTAATTCACGAAAAATTACCCTTTTTGCGTATTTTAGCACAAATACATCTTCGAACATTGGCTACGGGAACAAATTGTTATTGAGTTATGACTTTTTAACATCCACAATAGTAGAATGTTTTTGAAATTTTTCGCGACATATTAAAGTCTTAAGTAGCGTAGTTTTCATCTAATTAATCTTATAAGTTTTGTATATAATTAAAAATTATGTCAATTAGACAGAGAAGTTTAGTTACATAAATAAGGCCCATAGTTTTTCTGATATGGAATCAAATAGCTTCGCACCTGAGGGGTTTGAAAGTCCCTCTTTCAAACTTAAATTTGTAGGCTCCTTTGCTACGGATATATGAAATTTTATGTAGATTTAACTAGCCGCTTTGAAGTTACAGATTTATTTCCAAACTTTTTCGATTCTGCTCCATTGTGCATTTTACATATCTACTTTCCAAAATATACGAAATTCTGTAACATAGTTATTTGATAAGAAATTTTGTCTAAGTGTATCTATAAAATAGTATGTCTGGTATTAGGTTAGTATCTGTCTCTCTTCGTCTGTCCGTATGTCTGTCTTTTGTGTTTTTGGCGTGCGGCTGGCTCTGACCATTGATTTCTATAAGTTTGTTTAAGTTTTAGCTGTTTTGTTGTTGTTATAGTTATAGTTAGTTCCCTTGGTCTCTAAACTGGCTTATTATGAAGTTTTTAGCTTAAGTGGTCAATTAACATTTGCATGACTGAAACTGAATTGGAAATTAGTGTTTAACTAATTTAACTTAAAGTTTTTGTTGTTGCATTTGTTGTTTAAAGTAGAAGTGTGTTTTTATTTTCTTATTTAATTTTCTCTACCTAAAATTAAAAAAAAACTTGATACGTTAAAATAGTTTTTTTTTTTTTTTTTTTTATAAAAAAGTTTGTATATAGACACAACTCATACTCAGACTCAAACTCACACTTTGTATGGTTATTAACCCCTTTTTACAGATATGATTAAAAAGTTAAAAAAATATAAGTTTAATATGTTTATAAAATTAAAAAAAAAAAAAAAAAAATAGTTAATATTTTATTATGTTTTAAAGAAATTTCTATGCTGGTAGATGTGTATGAAATTGATAGAGAAAAAAATATAAAATATTATATTGCTATAAGTTATTATAATTTTTTTTCCATAATTTATACATATAAAACCTCTATTCCTATTTTGTAGATTATTCGTCCACACTTGCCAAGTTCTTAATTTTAGAAAACCACGCGATTTTTCTTATAAAAACATTTTTTTTATTTTCCTTTTTATTGTAAATCTGTAATTATTAAACCAGCAGGCCATGTCTTGTAGAAAATATCGACGATGTCTTTATGATTTGACACAGTCTTCGATGACACATGTACGACAGCTCCGAACAAACATTGGTGACATTTTCGAACAAAGGGCACTTAAGTCATCAACGATAACTTGAGCGACAGTGTCATGCATATTTTCGTCAACCATTTTAAGAAAAATAAATGAAAAAAAAAGTTGGGTTTCGCCAAGATTTGAACCCAGGCCACCAATTTCTCTCTTCCTTATTGAATAGTCAAGCGCACTTAACACTTCAGCTACAACATTCTCTACTTTTTAATGGTTTTATTTATCTGATAGGTATTGATGACATTGTCATGCAGCAGTCGTGCAGCATGTCGTGTGTTTGGTTTAATTCACGACATTCTCGCTGGACATTTTATTCATGTTATCACCGAACTAAATATGTACGACAATTCAGTATATTTTGTTATTGAAGTCGCCGAAAATGGGGTAAGATGACAATATAGGTGACTTTTAATCAAACTTGTCCTCTATATGCATTTTCTTGACGACAAATTTAGACGACATCATCGATGAAAGTGTCGTTAATGGACATGTGGCCTGCTGGGTTTATCTGATAGTTATTGATGACATTGTCATGCAGTATGTCGTGTGTTTGGTTTAACTCACGACATTCTCGGTGGACATTTTACTCATTTTGTCACCGAACTAGATATGTACGACAATTCAGTGTATTTTGTTATTGAAGTCGCCGAAAATGGGGTAAGATGACAATATAGGTGACTTTTAATCAAACTTGTCCTCTATATGCATTTTCTTGACGACAAATTTCGGCGACATCATCGATGAAAGTGCCGTTAATGGACATGTGGCCTGCTGGGAATATATTAAGATCATTTCTGCAATCTACTGCAAACAAAATACTGAAACAAACAACGTTTAAACAAATTATTATTCTTTTAATTTTTCCACTTCATCACTAAACCTAAGGAATTCATATTTAAAAAATTTAAAATAGCTCTTAGTGTTTTTTTTTTTTCGCTTAACATAAAAATGCAAATGACCATGTAATACCCACTTAGTAATGACTCTAATTAAACGATATTTCTAATTACATTTGTTTAGTTTTTAATTTTATTAAATGATAATGACTATAATGTAAAAATACTGGTATTAGAAAAAGTTATTGCTGATCCGTTGTAATAAGTTTCCATTAAGCTCATAAATAAATGTCATAGAACAAAGTTTTTTAAAAAAGAAGTTTTGTTGGATTTTTCTATTATTTACTCACATAATAATAAAAAGGTGTAATCGATCAATGTGTATTTGTTAAGGTTTTGCGGATTATATATTGAACAATCAACACAAATAGGAGTCGATCAGAAAAATTTTAGTAATAAATCCGTATCTCCTAAACTATTGGGCGGAACGAATTGAAATGAGAAAATGGCTCTTCCTCCACAACTATTATATTTAAATTTGATTCGTTCTTTAGTGATGAGCTGAATATAGGAAAAATATTTCTTTTTTAATCACGGATGGAACTCGATTTTTTCTTCAGAAGTAAATGTAAAAATTTTCTTAATTTTTTTGTGCTAACAAAACAAAAATGTACTGAAAAGTCCTCACGGAAAAAAAAAATAACCTAAACATTTTTTGAAATCGATCCATTCCGAGAAATATTATTAATATTTTAACCTAAATAAAATTTAAACAAGTTTAAATATACCAATGGATTTAAGGCACACCATAGATAAACTTGTCTTAAAATCAAGAACTTAAAAAAACTTAAATTTTTTGGACTAAAATGAATACTTTCAGTCCGGAGAAAACTTGTTTCAAAAATTGAGTTTTTCCATTCAAATAATCACCGAGCCGATGCACGTTGGGGTAAAATGTAACAAAAGTGGCGATTTATTGAATTTTGAAATTTAAAGTTGGTTACCAAATAAAAATAGACATAATTATCTATCAATATCAATTAAAATCTTTAAGCTAGGTTGTGTTATTTTTTTTTATAAAAAGCTGTCAAAGTTAAACAATTTTTTAAATTTTTGAAAAAGAGTAAATATTAAATTTTCATTAATTTTCAGTATATTTATTTTAATTAAAACGTCTTTTAAAGTAAACAATTTAAATAGAACCATTAACTTCAGGTATTTAAGTTTATTTTTCTTCAAGTATTTGTAAATTATATTTTTTGCTAATATATTTGTTATTTTTTTGAAAATTGTCCTAAAATACATTAATTTTCAAATTTCATGGAATGCTACTTAAAATGTTACAGGATGTTTGTTCTGAAAATTTTGTGAAAAATAGCACATAATAAACTTTAATATTATGCAAAAAAAAAAAAAAAAAATCATGCGATTTGAGAAATTAATTTTTTTTTCGAAAAAACTCCGGCAGGTTTCATACAAAAAATAGCTTAAGTGCAGACATTCTCTTTGCTTTATCAAACATTAAACAATGGGGCATGATTAGGGTTTTTATCCCGAGCATTCCCGGGAATTTTGGCAATTTTTCAGTTCCCGATTCCCGGGATTTTTCGTCGGAAATCCCGAGAATTAAAAACTACTAAAAATGCGCAATTTTTTCATTTTTAAAAATCAAAAATTCCATAAAAAACGTTTTATCATAATTAAGCAAATACAATATTGTGGTGCATTCAGTTCGATGTATATAAATACTAAAACACTTCCATAATATTTGAAAAATCCGAATTTGTTTGACAGCATGGAATTCTTTATCTTAGAAAACTTTGTCAATGCATTACTGACTTAAGGCTCCATTACTCGACCGTAAATGTAAATGTAGCGAATCAGCTGACACGTTTTGCTTATGAGAGTTATGTGTGTATGTGTACTAAAAAATTTAAATATTACGTAGCAACCTAATCAAATTAGGTCACTCTACGTTTTTACGTGACAGCTGTAAGAAGAGTGTTGACAGCTTTTTATTTCAATATACTAAATCTGCGTAAAAAATCGCTGTAAAAGGTTTATCAATTGGACAATTATTTTTGCTGTTTTCTTCGCTAAAAACTTGTTGAAATAATTTAATTAAGACGTAAAGTCGAATATTTAATTTAAAGTTCAAAATTTTTGTCAATAAAACACAAATTTCGTTTTGTATACAAATCGCTGAAATACAAACCAATAAATTTAGCGATTTTCAATTTGAATTTGATCCACTGGAAATATGTGTAATTGGCATCACCGATGTTCATGTGTACAAAACAACAACAAAGTATTGGCTACATTTACGTTTTTAGAGAAATCATCCACTTACAGTTAGGGACAAAACTATTTGTACACCCATGCATTTCGTATATCTTCAATAATTTATAAAGAATAAAAAATTATTATATGTAGTTTTAATTCAGGTCCATTTTTATTGAATTATTTGATAAAAAATAAATTAATATATAACACATTGTTAAAAAAAAGTACAATTTAAGTAAAAATCTTTGGGACAAAAGTATTTGTACATCAGTACTTTGTACAATTATTTGTACGTTGGACTCTTGTATGATGATTTTTTTAAATACCGTTATATTTTCTTCGTTAATCGAGTTTTATTTTACAAAATAAGAAGTTGGTTTTAACGTTTTGAATAATAAGCACATCAAAAATGGGAAAGCGAAAAGAGTTGAGTTTGGATATTAAAAATTTAATTATTGATGAACATAAAAAAGGAAAATCTCTCGGGAATATAAGTAATTTAGTAAATTTGCAACATTCCGCAGTACAATATATTGTATCCAAGTATAAAAACAGCGGATCTGTTGAAAATGTGCGTGAAGGTATACGAAATATATGAGATGTACAAATAGTTTTGTCCCTAACTGTACGTTTCCTTTTACAATTACGTTTTTACATTTACATTTACGGTAGAGTAATGGAACCTTTAGACCAACATTATTGTTACTGCATTAGTTGTTTTAAATCATCATTTCATCTCGCTTTGAAAATATTTGTATACATAATTTTGTTAATTTTAGAAAATGTGTATGAAAAAAATTAAGGAGATTTAAAGAAATAAGGGAGATCTAAAGAAATTCTCTACATAAAATTTAAGTTATAAACTCTAAAAATAAAAAATAGACAAAGCAAGTCAAGTGATTAATTACACAAATCAACAAACGTATCGTATTTTACGTATTTCTTGTTGCTTGCTTCCGATAAATATAGTATAAACAAGATTTTAAAAGTACAATTTTCTCTCAATCCAAATCAATATTTTTCTACATAGAAAACAACTAGAACTCCAACTTGCTCACAAAAAACCTAACTCAATCGTCAAAAAAACCTAATTCTTTGTATGTGTTAGTAAAATTGTTTCTGAGCGAATGAAAAGAGTTGGACTTCTAGTTGTTTTCTATGTTTTTCTATACAAATTAAATCCTAATCAACAAGAAATAATGTACACAAAATCGATTACAACTCCAAGTAATCTGAAAAATATTTATGGGATTTGGAAATAAATTTACTTATTAATTATCCAGCAGAAGTATTTATAGAAAACAATTTTCAATATCTATTAGAAATTCTTCTAATACAATATTAAAAGTGGTCTTCAAACATATATTTCTAATTGAGAAATAGATTTATATATTTGTGGGCAAATTATATGAAAAATATAGTTTTTTGTGTTTATTTTTGATACTTTTTGAACAATATTGTATTTTTCCCGAATACCCGGGAATTTCCGGGAATGCCCAAAATAAAATCCCGATTCCCGGGAGTTGAAAAATGTCGGGAAATTAACCCTGGAAGGTCTTCGATATTTTTACCCCTCTGAGGGCTTTGTTAGTCGAAACGACTAACACTAACTTTTATTAAAAATATTTCAAAACGAATCATTAAAATGAAAAATAAAACTATTGATTTTTGGTTGATGAATTAATTTTAATAAAATAACATCAAAAATTCCTAAATACTTTCCGTTGTATTCAAAATATTCAGCAAAAACTGAAAATAATTCAATATTTGTACTCTTCCAGAGATGGTGTTACATAAGTACCCTTTGTGTTAGTTGTGTAAAAAATTTGGAATAGGCAACGTATGTTTTTTTTTAATGTGTGCATCCTATAATTATTCTAACTAAAAAATAGTTTAAAAATAAATGTTTTTGCATACTCTGTGCATATTTTAAATTTGTGATACTTGTTTGCATTTTTTTACAGTATTCCTTAGTAGTTCAGTGTTTTTTTAGCCGCAGAAGCTGCAAATTTTATTTTATTTTTCTACAATTTACAATATTGTTATAAATTTACGTGGATATAGGAGATTTTCGAAATTTTTACGATGCTTGGTCGTTATATTGGGTGTAGAACATAGTCGATAAGGCATTTGTCACTAAACTAGATCCAGTTTTTAAGGAAATTTTATAAAAAATGGTTCTTTAATTGTTTTAAACATACTTTTTGAATAAACTATTAATATATATTAATATTTTGATTCATGCAGAAAATGTAGAGAAGCACCGATAAATAAGTCTTGATTTAATGAGAAATTTCACTGCATATTTGGTCGAAAATATCAATCGCGTCCATAGTTTTTATTATAGAACTCATAAGATGAAGTCGATGTGTAATCGTTAGTACTTCATAATATGGCTTTATTCAGTCTTCAGCATGCCTTTTCTATTTGATATAGGAAATAGAGCTCCCTAATCATCATTGAGTAATGTGACAAAAAAATGTACTTATGTGTTGTTAAAATTATTTCCGGAAGTCATATTGTATTTATTTTCCCCCCAAAAATATATTTCACACTATAGGAACAAATATTAAATACACTGCATTACTTCATTTACTAAATCACTTTATCGCTAAAAGTTCAAAAAAGTCATACTAAGTGCTTCGTTAGTCGTTTCGACTAACATGGTTGCTTAAAATTCTAACTTCCAGACCGCTCACAGCAACATATACCAAAATTCTCAAAAAAATATGCAACGAATAATGAAATATCACTCAAAATAGCAATGTTGTTAGTCGAAATGACTAACGAAGTCCTTCCAGGGTTAAAAACCCTAGGCATAATCGAAATAAATCTGTAACTTCCAATTGGCTAGTTGGATTTACATGAAATTTCACATAGTCGTAGCAGAGAGTTTAGAGCAGGATCCCAAATACGCTTCAGGAGCGGAGCTATAAGGGTTCAAAGTAGGGTACTAATATCATAGAAAATGTTTAACCACTAGCGAATTTTCGTTTCTATCGACCTATATCGACTTTAAAATTTTATTTTTTTTTTACTTCTTGACCAATATAAAAACTAAATCTAAATACTAAAGTATTGATATCAACTTTCCCTGAAATAAGTGCCATTGCCATTCTGCCAAAAAATATTTTAGAATTCTACAAATGAAATTTTTATTAGCTAATAAATAGAAAAAACGGAACATAATCATAAAAATTCGGATATCATATTTTCCTGAATTAAGCACCATTTTCGATACATTTAACCCAAATGTACAGACGGACGGACATTACCACTCAACCAGAAAACATCTTATAATTATAAAAATATATTTTTTTACTTACTAATAAATAATAAAATTAAAGGTGATCATTGAAGTATTGATATCACCTCTTCCTGAATTATGCATAATTTTCCACCCATTTAACTCTAATGTATATTCTGCAAAAAAAAAAAAAAAAAAAAAAAATCCTAAAATTCTAAAACTGAATTTTTTTTACCTAATAACACTGGTCGACAAAAAAAATCTTCCACCATAGACGAATAGTTGGACTTGATGTATTTTGATGTGCTAAACACGAATCTGCTTTCAGTTTTTTTCCGTTACGTCTTGATTTTTTTATGGGCATGTCTAATATTTCGTCCATAGTAAGGCCATTACTCTAGTATATTTATCTTTAACTCAAGAACGGTGTGTACGATTGACATAAGTGATACACCAAAAGATGCGGACTAAAAATATCTTCAAATCTCTCAAACTTAATTTTTTTATATGCACAATAATTTCGAAGTTATTTTGAAATAAGTGTAAAAAAAAACTTTTCATGCAAAATTTTAGATTTTTTCGTTACTAAAATTTCTTTTAGTAAATGAAAACATCAAAAATGTTTCAGTTTATCATCTTTACCTTAAAGCTGGTAATGCTGCGAATAAAATAATCAATTTTGAATATATCTTCAAAATTGATGCATAAATCTTGATTTTATTCACAGTTAAGTAAAACTACCCATGTTACATACAATTGAGTAGAAATTAGGGTTTGGGGTCCGGGAATTCCCGGGCGGGAAATCCCGGGAATTCCCGGAAATTTTTCATCGGGAATTCCCGGGAATTTTTTTTCAATTTTCCCGGTAAAACGGGAAATTTAATATTCACGTAGTTTTATAATCCTATAGCAAAAAGTGTTACTGTTTATATCACCTCAGTGAAAATTTTACATTAATTTAAACATACTACTTACTAAAGGCATTTTTAGATGTTAACAAATTAATATAAAATTCGATTCAAGTTATATTTTATTATTGAAAAACATTTCATCGGTGCGCTGATGAAGTCCTATTTTACTACTTTTCACTAGGAAAAAATAAAACGTTTTATTTTTGTCAATTCACATTACGAATACACGAGTTTTTAACTGGGTTTTTAAGCTGTGTAAATATGTAAACATTTTTTATATGAAAAATGGATAAGAACTTTTCTTTTAACATCAGAAATAACCCAGTAAAAAATGGAGCTTCGCACGAAGCAGGTTTGTAAGGGAGAAAATTCAAAGTTTCGCTTACACTCTCCTTTACGGAAGGCATGAATTTTGTATGGTGAGTTCCCGGTTGGAAGCATTACATTTTGAAGATTAAAGCTATTATTTTCAAAGCGTACAAACACATATGCATAAAGCAGTTACCAGAAGCGCTCATTGGTGCACTTAAACAAATTACAATATTCATCGCTTAATTAAAGCACTTCTATAAGATAGTTTTGTAGTGCTTACTGAAGCGCTACTTCAACACATGTTTAGAACATTAAAATAAGCATTTATTTCTGCGCTTACATAAAGCGCTACTTTGATACCTTCTATTAATACCTTAGGAAAGCTATTTGGATAAAAATGCATTTTATTTTTTATTTTGTTCAATTTTTTTTTATTTATTACTTAAAAACAAAAAATAAATTTATTAAGGAATAAACTTAAAATACATATAAATTTGTACTTTTCATTTTTTATAGTAAATATAATGAAATAAAAAAATAAAAAAATTAGAATTTAGTTCATTAATAAACTTAAAAACAATTTTCAATTTCAAATAAGACCATTAAAAATAAATTTTATAAAAAATTTAAATCTAAAATTTGTACTTTAGTTTCACACATATTTTTGGTATAAAAATGAAATCATAAGAAATTATTCAATAATTAATAAAAACATATCAATATAGACTTAGTTATCAACAAGTAATTTTAAATTTTAAAAAGCATCTTTAAGAAACTCATTGTTTGTTGTATCATTTTTGCTTAAACATACATTTTTATAGTATTTATTTTTTGTTAGTCTTATAGCTTTTCGTAGTTCGGCAAGAAAATTTCTTTTAAATCCAACAAATTTTTCAGGTTTTAGTATAGAATTAAGAGTAAAAATATTGAAAAGCTGTTGTTCGATTTGATGAGGCTTTTTGACTGCTTTTTTTATACTCTGCATACTATTTTCAAAAGGGTAAGCTGTTATGTTAGCAAGGGTACCGAATTCCTTAATTGTTTCTTTAAGGTGCAGAAGGTTATGCACATTGTATGTTACACTAGTAGAACCATAAAAATTTGCAAAACTTTGTACAAATTTTGTTAACATCTCGTGTGCTTGATTAAGGTATCTTTCTATTAATTTAGGGCAATTCATAATTCTGTAAGCACAAGAGAGTAACAAAAAATGGTTATAAAAGTCATCACTTGTATATTCCTTTAATACGATGAGCCCACTATACAAGAGAAACTGCCGGAACTCAACAGCCTTCCACCTTGCAACTTCCTCTAACGTCCTAGGTTTCCTTGTAATTTCCTTAGGAACATACGGACTTAGAGATGTCAGTAAAGATGATATATTTTGTTTATAAACAGGTGAAAGGCTCTCAGTCGTTTTTGAGTTAATCAAATACGTAATCATTTTTTTCATAACACCTAAATCAACAAGGTGCATGGAATCAAAGGGAAATTGCGTTACCATATTAACTTGAATATCCTCTAAAGGTGTTATGTTATTTAAAAATTGTAATTTATGGAAATTTTTGTATACCCTTCTTTTAAAATTATTGTTAGTACGTTGCTTTCCTAAGGATGTAGAAAATGTTGTCACCTTCATAATGCTTACACCTTTTTGGTCACATTTACTACAACCATTAAGGGAATTGTGGCCTTTAGTGCCACATATGAAGGCACGGGCCGGTGCATCACACAAAAATGCACGAAGTTTAACTTTTATATTAAAATTTTCAAAAACAAACCCTTTTTCTTGTAAAGTTTTCATTTCTGTTACAAAGTCTTGTAAAAATAAATTGACGTCATGAGGTTTATGTTTTCCTATGTAGCTACCGATAAGAAAAACTTTTATTGAAGGTATATTAATAATGCGTCCGAGAATAGGCCATAGTCCCACGGATGAACTCTTAAAAAGAGGCAAACCGTCAATGCCTATATCCAAAATCAATTCTTTAATATCTTGACTTTTAATTATATCTATTATTTTAAAAAAATTAGTCTCTAATCCTACGTGGAAATAAAATCCTGGATCAACAGTCCTTTTTTGTACAGTTTGCTTTGTACCAATAAGTGTTTCTACACTTAAGGGAATTTCTGGTAGACATTTTTTTAAAATGAGAAGCAAGGCGGAAGTGCTTTCAACGGACGGACGATATTTTATAAAACATTCTTTTAAATCTTCTTTTACACTAGCTTTATCTTGAACAAAAAAATCTTCGTCTGCAAAATCGACAATTTCTTCAGAGTTATGTTCTGTCTCATGATTATTTATTGTTGCTTCTAGAGCTAACATATTTTTATTTATTTCTTTCTTTTTTAACTTATTTAGTTGTCTTTTACCAATCATTTTGAAAAAAATAATAAATAATATATTATAGAATAAGAAGTACTCACCAGATTATACAATTGCACTATTACCACTTTATATACGTATATAATTTTTTTTTTTTTTTACTTTTTATAATATAACAAAAATTTTGCGCACGCGTCACTTAGAAAAGCCAGTTTGATACTGATAATTGTTATTTTGTTTTTGAATATTGAGAGCATCGATAAAAATCGACATATCTTCGGATTTTTTTTAATACTTTTTCGTGTAAATGGCTTCGTTGATATAGTTGTGTTTTAAATTTCTCCCTTACAAAGTTGCTTCGTAGTAAGGGATAAACGTAAGGACTTTAAATTTTAAGTTTTAAATAAAACTTTTCAAGAATTTATTCCCTTACCTTATTGCATCTCAAGAAGGCTTACTTCGAAGCGCATATGGATGTGATTTTATTTTAAAATGTACTCTTAGTGCTTCGTAAAATATCAAAATTTTTTACTGGGAAATGCCGCTACTTTTTAAAAAATTATTACAATTCTACTTTTAAAATGTGTAAATATATTTGACTACGAATGTATTTTTCAAAAGTATTCGTCTTGAAATGATTAACAATGTTTTTGAAATGTTAAATGAAAAATAATTTTTATCAGATTTCCGAACACTATATCATTGGACCTCAAAATATTGTTGGGAACCAATTTTTAAAGTGTTTTAGAATTGTGTTTTAAAACGAATCAATACGATAAGAAAAACCATTTATACTAATATTTATGCCATAGATTAGGGTTTATCTTTTTTAAATTTTTAGCGTGAAAAGTATTTAACCTAAAAATCTGGAGTATACAGTTTTTAATTAAATATTAGAAATACTAATTTTTCATTCCATAACACCATTCACAAAAGCATACTTCTACTGACTCAATTTATAAAGAAGTCATTGAATTTTTTTTAATTCAAATTTTCTGCAAATTGAATGGAAATATAAATATTTTTTTTTTTATGTGTATTTTTTTCATCATATTTTATTTTTTAATAAGTTTGTTCCCGGAATTTTTGGGATGAAATTAGAAAAGCCTGAAGTTTCTCTCAAAAATGTACAAAAAACTATTTGTTTAGCCATAATGAAAACTCCAATCTATTTGGAAATTCATCAGTGAATGTTATTTTATTTTTTAGTATATATGAACGTTCTTAATTTTTTTAATTGAAACTTTCTTCTTAGTAACAAGAACAAAATATGTTTTATTTATTTTCATTCAAAGTTTTTATTTTTATTTTTTGTTTATTTGACAATTTACTAAGTCTATTCAAAGAAATAGTCTGGGCTGTTTCGTGCAAGACGTTGAACATTATTCTCTCAAAATCACTCTTATTTCCTAATTTTCGAGTACGGGAACACTTTTGGGTAAAATAGGGATCCTGCATGCTCCCAATTTAGAGAACAGGAACAAAGTTAATATTTTACTAAATGAATAAAAAAATATTTTCTAAAGCTAATTCGTAATATATTTGATAGAAGAAAATTTTAATGATTCAAAATATTTTTTAAGCTTGAATTGTATAATTGGTAGTGAATTCTTTAAGCAATTAATTCTTATGAAGTCAAAGAATTTAAGTCTATGAATTAAATTGTTATGAATGCTTTAAAGAAATAACTGGGAAAATAAATTTAATTCGATTTTGAAAAGTGAATTAAAGAATTAAACCTATGGAACCTCTTCTTACAATAGGCACTTATTTTATTTGAAATGTTTAAAATTGTTTAAATTTTTAATTAGAAGTCATACTTTAATATTATTTTTTTTATGTTCAAAAAAAAAAAAAAAAAAAAAAAATAATACTTTGTATTAATACAAAAATTATTTAAAATGTCTTAAAGCAAATTTCGGCACATTATTTTATTTTTAGTTCTATTTGCGGTCAATTCTGTTCAATTTTTTGTTTTTAATTTTTTAAAAAATATTTTAATAAAGAAAATGAAAAATGTGACATTTAATAATACCTTTTTTGATATGTATTATAGAAAATGAAACTCTGGTATTAATACAAAGTATTATAGTATAAAACCACCTGAACTAATCGTAAATTTGATTTATAATGTTGTTTTAAAGTATTGAATAGAAAAAATTAATTTTTTTATATGAAATCATTGCTTTTTTCTTATAATTAAAATTTCCCGGGATTCCCAGGAATTCCCGGGAAATCGAATTTTTTATTCCCGTTTCCCGGGAAACAAAATATCACGGGAAACCCCAAACCCTAGTAGAATTTTTATTTATTTATTTGTCAAATTTAAACTATAACTCAAGAACCTTTTACTCGATTTTACAATCGAGATAGATGATACACCAAAAGATGCATATGAAAATTATCTTCAAGGTGTGTCAACAATATTTTTTATTGGCTCAAGAATTCAGAGTTATGGATCAAAATTTTCACTATTTTTAAAATTTTTAAAATTTAAGTTTTTATGTAAATTCAGCTCAAAGACAATTTAAGTCGCTATAAGGACTGCGTTCGAAAAAATCTTAACACATATAATATTTAATAACTTGTAAACGGTTGATCTTAGGGTTTTCATTCTGTTTTTTTATTTAATTGGTAATTTATTACAGATTACAGAAAAATATAACTTTTATAGTTCTAACCACTACTTATGAAGTTATGGATGATTTTTGGTAGATTTAATGGTTGCTTCAGTCACTTTTTTGGAACAGTGTGCACATATTCTATTAAAATCTTCAGTATTTCGGGATCAAAACTTTTTTTGGTGACCAGTGTAAATAAGAAACTTCAATTAAATTTAAATAAAGAAACGTTATAAACTAAACTTTTTTAGAATTTATAATGACTTTTGTAAAATGCAAAAATTAATAAAATCATTTGGTTGTGAAAAGTACTGACGGGAGTAGTAGGAAAATATAGTAGAGTTTTCAATACTACTTACAAAAATATATATTTTTCTGCTAATAAAAATAAAACAAAATTTTAAACATTGAAATCAATTAAATCTTTTAGCAATTTGTTCGGTTTCATGTTACAACATTTGACATCTTTTAAACAGGTGTGCTTTTAAAGCTTTTCTGCAAAATTTTATTACTATTTTCAAAGAATATTGTAAAATCAGTTGCATTTTTTTTTTTATTAATGTTACTCGATTTGTTAACGATTTTATGTATGTATGTATATTAGCCCCCCCTGCCAGACAAAGTGTCATCTAACATTAATATCACATTTGTGTGTAGGGCATTATATGGCGCCTTAAGTGTTTATAAATTTGTCGATTAAATATTACTTGTTTTTTTTTTCTCGTTGTTGCTACCGCTGTTAATTTAACTTTTCTCTCTCTCATAATATTTAATGACTTTTGATTTAAACAAAAATGGTTACTATAATTACAGCAGCAGCAACAGAAAATATATGTATGACCATCAACAAACAGAAAAAATAATATGTAGAGTATAATAGTTATTGATAGTTTAACTGTAATTGCACTTTTGAACCCACTTACAAAAGGGAGAAAGGAAGATCTAAGTTTTAAAGAAGATGAAATCATACAAAAAGCAAAAAAATAAAAAATTATACATTTAAATCTGGTTATAAAGCTACTGACTGATTATTATAATTATATATTTTAGATTTGTTTTTGCTGTTTTTTTTTTTTTGAAATACTAGCTAAAATGTTTAATTTAAAGGCTGGTACATGTTAAAGCCAGGTTGTAAAGGAATGAGATGTGTTGTTTATAATAGAAAAAGGAAGTAGTTTTTGTTGTAAATTTGTCTTGTATATGGCCAAATAATAATTCACAACCTATTTTCTAGATTTTATACAAAAACTGTGTTCTTTATTAAATGAATAATTTTCAGAGAATGACAAATATTTTATTTTATATTAAAGTATGAAACCAAACAAACTATGTTTTTTATGAACAATTCAAATCTAAATATACAAAGTATTTGTATTGCAAAGTAAAATTTCTTAATAATTCAGCACTTCTCCTCAATACAAAATACTTTTTTAAATTATTAATATAAACCCATTAAATCTATAAATTTGTAGTGTTTAATTTTTCCTAAATTCTTAGTTTAAAGATCAGCTACCATTTCGTTAGATGGTACATACTTTAATACAATATCGTTGTTATTGTAAACATTTCGAACATAATGATATTTGATATCAATGTGTTTGCTTCGCGCATGATATACTGGATTCTTCATTGATTGTTGTGCACTTAAATTGTCACCATTTATAACAATTGGATCTTTTGAAATATTTAATCGAAGTTCCAAGCATATTTTTCTCAAATAAACGGCTTCTTTCGCTGCGGCACAGAAAGCTATGTACTCAGCTTCGGTACTACTGAGTGCTACTGTTGCTTGCTTTTTGGATTCCCAGGAAAATATACATCCAGCATATATAAATACATATCCTGTATATGATTTGAGTTCTAAGGGATCACCACCTCAGTCTGCATCAACGTAACCTTCTATTGGTTTACCAGTTTTGTGGTAGTGCTGTTCAGTTATAATCTGAACGAATAAAACTTTTAATAACTTTTGATTGAAACAACAGAATTAAATGTTTTATATCAAAAATGAAACATTGTTTATTATTGTTTAAAATTATAATTAAAAAAATTTTAAATTTCTTTATTTCGAATGAAATTTCTTGCATGTTTTTTTATGCTTCGCATTAAATTCTGCACAACTTTCCTTTGAACTAAAGCAGCATATTTATACCAAGCTGTTCTCATAGAATCCTCATTTTTAATAACCTTGGCACTCTTCTTCAATTTAGATTTAACAATAGCCCAAAATTTTTCAATTGGGCGAAGTTGTGGACAATTTGGGTACAAAATCGATGTTATTATCTTGGTACCACTTTATCGTGGTATTTGAATAGTGACAAGATGCTAGGTCCGGCCAGAACTTAGTCGGCGACTTATGAAACCTAATGAAAGGCAACAGTCGGCTTTGTAAACATTCCTTTGTATAAATTTCTGACGTCATTGAAGAGGATGTAACAAAAGTCTTGCTCTTCAACCCACAGCTACAAATTGCTTGCCAAATCAGAAACTTTTTACCAAATTTATCTATTTTCGTGTACTTAAATTTGTCGGCTACCTTTCCACGGTTGGATGAAACATAAAATTGTTGGCCTGGTATTTGCTTAAAATCGGCTTTTACGTATGTTTCGTCGTCCATTACGTTGCAACCGCTAAATTTGGTTAATATATTACTGTATAATAATCTGGTACGTTTTTTTTTGCTACTGATTCTTGCTTTTCTGTTCTGTTTATGTATTTAATAGTTCGATATGCTTTTAATCTAGCATTTACGCGAATTCTTCGTATAGTACTTCTGCTGGTTTTTAATTTTTTTAGCACGATCAGCGTCAGATAATCCAGGATTATTTTTGATTGACCTTAGTACTATAGTCTCCAATTTTTTGTTTCTTATACCTGTCTTTTTTACATTTTTCTTTTTTCTTTCTATAGTCAAGGTTTCCTCATATCTTTTTAAAACACTACACACCAATGAAATTTTTGACATATAACGGTACATCTGTGGTGAATAACATACTTCAAAAGTTGTCTACTTCTGCCACCAGAGGCGCTGCAATTCAAAGTACAGTGCGTCCAGATTATAACTGAACAATGCTTTAGTTTAAAATTTTCAGTTTTCGATAATATGTGCTTTGCTGCTGCTACGTGTTCGATGTGAGGATTTTTATTCCTTTGCGAAAGCTTACAAACTGAGTGCAATATATCCGCTCTAGTTGTAAGTGCCAGGTACATTAGGGTACCTATTAAAGATTGATACTCGGTTTCATTTACCTCTTCACAATTATCATCACTGGAACATTTCAAATGAAAACCTTCATTTAGTGGTGTAGACATCGGTTTGCATTCATCCATATTTTACTCATTTCCTTAATGTAATTTTTCTGACATAAGGTAATCGAACCAGTTTCTCCATCCCTTTCGATTTCCATTCTTAAAAAATAACTTAAAGGACCCTTATCAACGATTTTCACCCTACTTGAAATTTGCTTCTTGATTTCATTTAACTCGCTCTTGTCAGAACTTGCTACGATTATGTCATCGACATATACTGTGATATAACTTTGTGAACCTTGCTTGTATACAAGCAAGGTTCACTTAGAAATCCTAAGTCCTTTAAAACTAAATATAATTTGAAATTCCACTCAAGGCCAGACTGTTTGAGTCCATATATTGATTTTTTGAGTTTTAAAACTGTATTATTCTGATTTTCGCTTTCAAAATATGTTGGCATTTTCATAAAAACATCATCATGCAGATCTTCATTAAGATCCATTTGATGCATATGAAGTTCATGTTCTACTGCAATTGCGAATAACAACCTAAGATTTGCGTATCGAATTACCGGTGAAAACGTTTCTTCATAATTGATACCGTACTTTTGACTACATCCCTTCGCTACAAGCCTTGCTTTAAACCTTTCAACATTGCCATCTTTATCTTTCTTTAAAGAAAAAACCGATTTGCAACCAATAGCCTTTTGGTTTTCTGGCAACTGAACTACCGACCATGTATCATTTTCAATTAATGAATTATACTCTGTCTTCATAGCTTCTATCCATTTATCTGCATAACGACTACTTACTGCTTCCTCTACTTTAGCTTACCTCTACGATTTCTCAAATCTGCTATTCTGTCAATTTCTTCAATTTCAGAATATTCATCGGGATTTTCATCAACATTTGTATCGCTTAGTTGTGAAGTCGACGGACTGTCATTTGAATTTATAATACCTTCGTCAATTTTCGGATTTATTTCTATCAAAATGTTTTCGGGTTCATTGTTATCTTGTTTTCTTAGAAATTCATTTTCAATAAAAATAACATCTCTTTTTACGACTACCTTTTTATTTTCTGCGTCATATAATCTATACGCTTTAGATTCTTCGGAATACCCTACCATAATATACTCCTTGCCTTTCAGTTGAAATTTTTTCTTGATGTGCTACAGTTGGCTTTTTTCCAGACCAAATTTCTTGATGTATTTTTGTTAATGACCTGTTACGAATATAAACTGCGGTTTATATTGATTGAGATTTTATTTTTGAAAATATAATAATATTTAATACATTTGTTAAAATAAACCTAACAAATTTAAGGATATATTTTAAATATTAAAAATTAAATATTAAATATTTAATATTAAATAGTTAATATTAAATATTAACTATTAAATATTAAATATTAAATATTAAATATTAAATATTAAATATTAAATATTAAATATTAAATATTAAATATTAAATATTAAATATTAAATATTAAATATTAAATATTAAATATTAAATATTAAATATTAAATATTAAATATTAAATATTAAATATTAAATATTAAATATTAAATATTAAATATTAAATATTAAATATTAAATATTAAATATTAAATATTAAATATTAAATATTAAATATTAAATATTAAATATTAAATATTAAATATTAAATATTAAATATTAAATATTAAATATTAAATATTAAATATTAAATATTAAATATTAAATATTAAATATTAAATATTAAATATTAAATATTAAATATTAAATATTAAATATTAAATATTAAATATTAAATATTAAATATTAAATATTAAATATTAAATATTAAATATTAAATATTAAATATTAAATATTAAATATTAAATATTAAATATTAAATATTAAATATTAAATATTAAATATTAAATATTAAATATTAAATATTAAATATTAAATATTAAATATTAAATATTAAATATTAAATATTAAATATTAAATATTAAATATTAAATATTAAATATTAAATATTAAATATTAAATATTAAATATTAAATATTAAATATTAAATATTAAATATTAAATATTAAATATTAAATATTAAATATTAAATATTAAATATTAAATATTAAATATTAAATATTAAATATTAAATATTAAATATTAAATATTAAATATTAAATATTAAATATTAAATATTAAATATTAAATATTAAATATTAAATATTAAATATTAAATATTAAATATTAAATATTAAATATTAAATATTAAATATTAAATATTAAATATTAAATATTAAATATTAAATATTAAATATTAAATATTAAATATTAAATATTAAATATTAAATATTAAATATTAAATATTAAATATTAAATATTAAATATTAAATATTAAATATTAAATATTAAATATTAAATATTAAATATTAAATATTAAATATTAAATATTAAATATTAAATATTAAATATTAAATATTAAATATTAAATATTAAATATTAAATATTAAATATTAAATATTAAATATTAAATATTAAATATTAAATATTAAATATTAAATATTAAATATTAAATATTAAATATTAAATATTAAATATTAAATATTAAATATTAAATATTAAATATTAAATATTAAATATTAAATATTAAATATTAAATATTAAATATTAAATATTAAATATTAAATATTAAATATTAAATATTAAATATTAAATATTAAATATTAAATATTAAATATTAAATATTAAATATTAAATATTAAATATTAAATATTAAATATTAAATATTAAATATTAAATATTAAATATTAAATATTAAATATTAAATATTAAATATTAAATATTAAATATTAAATATTAAATATTAAATATTAAATATTAAATATTAAATATTAAATATTAAATATTAAATATTAAATATTAAATATTAAATATTAAATATTAAATATTAAATATTAAATATTAAATATTAAATATTAAATATTAAATATTAAATATTAAATATTAAATATTAAATATTAAATATTAAATATTAAATATTAAATATTAAATATTAAATATTAAATATTAAATATTAAATATTAAATATTAAATATTAAATATTAAATATTAAATATTAAATATTAAATATTAAATATTAAATATTAAATATTAAATATTAAATATTAAATATTAAATATTAAATATTAAATATTAAATATTAAATATTAAATATTAAATATTAAATATTAAATATTAAATATTAAATATTAAATATTAAATATTAAATATTAAATATTAAATATTAAATATTAAATATTAAATATTAAATATTAAATATTAAATATTAAATATTAAATATTAAATATTAAATATTAAATATTAAATATTAAATATTAAATAATGAGGCAGTTGAAATTTCGAATGCAAATAACTAGAAAACTGTAAGAAGTAAATTAAATGTTTCCTATATTTCTTGTCGAGAGCTTTAAAATCGGGTAAGAAACAAAAAATAGGCTGGCAGTTAAACATTTCCCATAGATATGCTCCTGAGGGCTCTGTGAGGTTTAACTTTCAAACTTAAAATTGCATACTCCTTTGCTAAACCTGTTTGTAAATACGAGCAGCCGATTAGAAGTTAAAGATTTATTTCCAAAAATTTTAGATTCTGTCCCAGTGTGCAGAGTAGTATGGTATATTCTTGTGAACACTTGAAAAAAAATTTATTTTATAATTTTTGACGCAAAAAGCTTTCAATCAATCGATTTCTGCTTCTCCTTTAAAACATAAAAATATGTGGCCTTTTGCATTTTAGGTGACTATATACTTAACGTGACCAGAGGGTTTTGTCAAAAAGCGGGACCCGAACGACTAAAAAGCGCGATTCTGAACAAAATTGTAGGTAAAAAGCGGGACTTTGAAAAGATTTGTAAAAAAAGAGGGATTCTCTTTTTATATCTCAATTAAAAATATAAATCAGCTGCTCTCTCGCAAGCACTTAGTTCACGACCCATCACCATTTTGGAACATTGAAATAAGTAAATATATCCCTACAAACTGATGCATTAAAAATTATAATTTTAACGTGTTTCTCGAAATATTTTCAAAATATTCCTAGTTAAATTTCAAGATTGAATTCAAATACGGATTGATAAAAAAAACTTGATACTTTTTGAATTTGATAGCAATAGTTTTTCTTAATTAATTCTTAGACCCGCTAACAATAAAACCATGTTTGGTTTCCGTTACCGCTAAGAAATATTATTATTATTATTATTTTGAATAAAGCTGAAATAAAACTTGTAATAAAGTTATGGCTACCCCAGATAGTCATTATAATACTTGAAAACAGATTATATTTTATAGTTCTGAACCGATACTTCGAAATTTTTCACAAAATACCGTTACCGAAATAACTAAAAATACCGTTATCTCTAAAAACCGTTATCAAAATAATCCGATGTACCGTTGCCTTTTCACCTTTTTGAATCGGCTGCCAACAAGTAAAACACTAATATTCAGTTAAAACAAAAAGTTCAAATAAATCATTATCACAAGGTTTTCGTAAGCACTAACTTTAAGTAAATTTAATCGAAAGCACATTTCTATAATTTTCAGTTTATATAAAAATAAAAAAAGTATCCAAACATCTTTTTGAAATGGCGCATTTTGGTAAATAAAATTGGTAAAAATTATTTAAATAGCCCCCACACAACTGTTCTCACGAAATGAGTTTTTAAAAACAAAATTTCTTCCTCCAAAAATTTATTAATATTTTTTTTCTAAGATTCTTAAAATACCTAAAGTTTTAAACCTATTTCTGGAAAAAAGTCTAAACTTTTTTTGTCAAAATATATCAGATTTGATATTTTTCATTCACTGGTAGAGAACTGAAGATATGTTAAAAAATTTGTAAATATTTTAACAAGCTTAATAATGCATATCTTTTGAGAGGCCTTCCTACATCAAGGTCATCAAAAAACTTGACAAAAACGATTTGTAAAAATTATTAACTTTCCAATAGAAAAAATTATTTTTAGTTACACTTAAATATTGGTAAGAATGTTATAGAAAACGTAAATAAGGAAATCGAATAAGTAATTGTTTGAGTAAGAAAAGCGGGATTTCTTAATAAAAAGCGAGAAAAATATTTTAGGCGGGATCAAAGTTTAAAAAGCGGGATAATCCCGCCAAAAGCGGGATGTCTGGTCACGTTATATATACTGCATACATATGTTCTTACTGAATCTGACAGCAATTTCGCAGGACTTGTTAACCTAAAATTTATTTCTAGTTTTACTCTAAATTTTCTTTGATCAAAGCATTTCATTTAAGGCATTTAAGTTTGGGAGTATATGTATAACCAATCATAACCAATTTCAATAGGCTTTGTCCTTATATTAAAATAATTCTTACCACCTAAGTGGAAGGGTATCTCTTATTGTGATAGGGTATAAATGTATTCTGACTGGATTTGGAATTGGATTGAAGTAAGCAGTAAGTAGAATAAGACCTATGCACAGTCAATTACAACTATAAATGCAAATCGTTCAAAATAAATTAGAAAAAAAAAATTATATTTATTAATTAATTTATATATAAAAATAAGATGCTCTTTGTGCACATTTGGAGTAGTTCTAAGGGATATTTTTTTCATGTGTTTAAAAACTCGATCTTAAATCTCCTTAAAGATTCGTGCGATTAATTCTTTTAAAGTACATAGCATGCTTAAAATTGGTTGTTGTATATATATATTATAAATTTCAACTTTTAACTCTTTTAAAAACCTATAAAAACTAGAAATACATATAATAATAAATTAACTGAATTGTAATATACTATGTATAAAGCCGATATAGATAAAAAAAATAAATAAAAAATAAATAAAACAGAAAACTTGTCCTTACACTTGAAAAGAAAATTAATAATCACCCATCTTCTGACATCTCACTCTCTACCGAACGATTCCCTACTTCAACTTATCTGACAAACTTGACAGAACAAGTTTTATTTCCGCAGATTCCAAAGGGGTGTGTGGCAGTGCATTCTATTCATATATGATGATGATGATGGTTGTCTTGACTTAAAGTGTTCGAGTATACAACACAAATAAACAGGATCAACATTTAAATACTTATACAGAAAGAAAACTTTACTCCATTCAACCTGTATAATTTTGCAAGCAAATAATCTTAAACATACATTGTTGAGAGTATTCAACTATACTGCAACAGTGTTTATGTCTCAACCAGTAATATGGCAGACGACAGGTGTATAAAGCAGGCCTTATTATTAACTAAAACCTACTCTGTGGCTTTGACTATATTCAAAAAAAAATCAACATGTTTGAATTTGCTATTTTGTTTTAGTTGTTTGACATCTCTAAGAAATAAAACTCAATTTTATTAAAATAGTTTTCCATTAAAAAAAAAAAAAATAAAAAACAAATATTTTTGTTGGAGGCAACTTGTTGCTTTGTAAACCATGTAACATGTAGATTAATGTTTGTTCTTCGCCTGCACTATGGGTTGTTTTTTTTTAAATATAATAGTTTCTTGTTATAATATATACTTGCCTTCAGGTCTATTAATCATATATTGTTGTTATAGCTGCAAAAAAAAAAATGCATTTCATACACTTAAAACTAATATTATTATAAATTTTCTATGATATCCTTTAAAAACTTTGCAATTGTTAATATAAAAATAGTTTGTTTAAGTGTAATTTTCCAGTTGTTATGTACCACCTTTTGCTTGCCATAATCATGTCATGTTGGAAATGTGTAAACGTTGAGTAGTTTAATGTAATATGCAAATATTTTTAATCGATTCATATTTTGTGTATTTAGATAGTCATTATAAAGTGAATTAAAATAATTTTTTTTTTTTCTTATGCCACAAGATATGAATTCTTATGAATATGTGTTGAAAATACTTGTTTACAGGGCGAAATTAAACAGGTGGCATGTAATTCATTAATTATTTTTATACATTGAGTATAAAATTTCAGAGGTTAAGCAAACATTTTGCTTGTATTGGAGTTCGACAGTTCTAAGTACTAAAAAAAAATTATTAGCTGATTAAGTGAGGTCACCTGTTTTAAATCGCCTTGCTTGTTTACTTTGATTGAGCAAAAAAAATAACAACAACTTATTGATAATAAAGCGAGTTTTAACCTTTAAACTTTGTTAATTAAATTGCATAAAAAGTAGACTTTGTTTAAAATGATTATTGTTATTTTTTTAAGGAAAATTTTATAATAACAAAATTTTTGTTTGTGTGGGATTATTGTCAGCAAATTTTAATTCTATTTAACTTTTATTTTCCATCATTGGCAGCATTCAGTACAGATCAGTGTTTAGTAAAATTTATTTATGCTAAATTATGTAATTAAATATATTAATTGTTACTAAATTTATGAAGATCATTATTATGGGGACTATTTGAAATAATTGATAAATTTTATAGGTAAACCAGAGCAGAATGGGAAAAATGGAAGAAAATCTGTAATCATTCATATTTTCTTTCAAAAATCTATTCAAAATTATTGAAATAAATCTATAACTTCCAATCGGTTGGTTGGACTTATATGAAATTTCACAATTTTAAGTTTGGTTTTGCCACACAGACCCTAAGGAACGGAGCTATTGTGGCTCAATATAGGGTACCTCTGAAAACTTTTAATCGATTGTCACATTTTTGTTTCTTATACGATTTAAAATATTTTTATCTTATAATTTTCAAGTTATTTGCATTAGAAATTTAAGAGAAACTATAAATATTCTGATCTGTAATAAAATCCTTGTTAGTTAAGGTATCTTAACGAAATTTTCGGCGAGTGCTGGCTTTATCATTTGAATGTAAAAAAATTAAAGATTTTTGGGAAAAAGTATCTTAATATTCCCCAAAAACGGCGAAAATCTCAAAGAAGGAATTTTTATGACTTTTGTCCATAAAGTCCACATTTGTGTAGATCTGGAAAAAGACGTTAGCAAACTCTTAAGAACACATGGTAGTCTCATGGTACATTTATGCTTTGGGATTTTAGAACATACCAAATAAAGTCAAAATTTCGACACAAAATAGGTCTGTACTTAGCAAACAAAAAAAAAAAAAAAAAAAAACAAAAAAAAAAATTCTAATATTTGTATTTTTCAATTTCAAAATCGTTTATTTTAAAACTCGAATAAGAATCGACTTAAATTTTTTTTGTGCGATAGACCTTATCGATAATAAAAATTTGGCAAGTGATTAAACATTTTTTATGTCAGAGGTATCCCATTTTGATCCCCAATAGCTCCAAATCTTTGACTTTTTGCAGAAATTATCACAGAAGTCTTCGGTTTTGAATTTTCGTGAATTTCGACAATTACATGGGATTTTTTCTAATAAAAATTGAATACCTTTTAAAATTAAATTGAATAAATATTTTTTTTTTAGCAATTGCCGTCAATTTGAAGTTTGGTCTGTGAGCCCCCACGTCTACGGTAATGTAATTAACGTCCACAGTTGAAGTATTCCTAGAGTGAAAAGAACTAACACAAAACATGTTACGGGATTGGTCCAAAGTGATAGAGACCGGTTCTAGTTCTAACACTTTGTATGAGCTAGACCTGTCACTTTAACATGGCGTTGACCTAGGAGGGAGAAATTCACCCTTTTTAACCAGTTTTGGGACATGACACAGAACCCAGGTTACTTTTACCTATCTCATGTTTTATAGACTTACGCACTCATTGGTTCAACTGGTTCTCAACTGGAATTTTGGTGGCTATTAGGTGTCAATTGGTACTCAACTGGTAATGAGAGACCGGTACTATTGCACCAATTGTTACAAATTTCCCGCAGGGATAAGACAGAATAGAACAGATCATCCTAAACTTACACATGCATTTAAACCGCATTGGTGCGATAAGCATCAACTAATGTTGAGCATACAGAGAGGACACAGAATCGATGGATCTCTTTCTATAGTAATGCTCTGCCTTCGCACGATCAAGATCTCAACTTTTCGCGGATGACACTACCAGACCTAAATCATCTTCGAGAAGTGGAATGGAAAAGGAAATTAATAGAGGGCAGTATATGGTTTGCATTCTATTGCATTAATTGGAGAGTGCATAACAAGCCGATGCACAGTGTGAGATTTTTGATTTCTGAGTGATCAAAAGTCTATATTTTTGTAATTAAGAAAGCTATATAGCGGAAATTTGGCAAAGATATTCCGATCAGAACGGGAGACGCCGCATTTATTTCTAAAAAGAATTATTTGGTTAGAGTTAAAAATACAAAATATATTTAACTATAATTAAATATTGCATTTTGCGGAAGTTAGTTTGGAGTAGTTTCCTTCTATTTGGGTCCCTTATTGACATATATAATCATTAGCAGCTTTCTTAATTTTATCATTAAATATTTTTTGTTTAAAATAAACAAAATAAACTACAACAAAAATACATTATCTTAATGTTGTGTTTGCTTGCAAACAAAAAAACATAGAAAGAAAAAAAGTTAAATATTTCAATAGTCACGACGATCAACTTTTGCTATTTTTTGTCAAATTTTTAAATTAAACTTAACTAAATAATAATCAACAGTTGTTGAATTATTATTATTTTTTTGTTGGAAAATCAAGTTTACAAATATGAATCCTAAAAAAAATTACGAAAAAGTAATAATAATAAAATATGCTTGTCATTAAATTATAATCTTTTCGATTGTTTTTTTTTTTTTTTAACTAATAATGCAGCTAAAAAAGGAATAATAAATTTATCGATAATCATTATATTAAAATACAACACTAATGCATTGACGATTGATGGTTGATAGAACAAAAACAAAAAAAAAAAAAATAAAAAACATCTAAATTATATTTATACCTAGTTTATAAATTTTATATAAATACATTTTGGTTTAATATTTGACATAATTGACAACAAATTATTTATTTAACGATAAAATGCAATAATCTGTTTGACTATATTTCTCTTCTTCTCTCTCTTTAGTTCTCTTTTGGCTGTCTAATGTGTATGGTCTTTTTATCTAGCTGTATTTATATCTCTAATAGTGATTGTCTCACACTTTGACAACTTATTTAGTTTGTCACAACTTACTGACAACTATTAAGTTTATTATTATAGATTTTATATATTTGATAGAAATATACTATAAATATTTACAATTATTTATAAGATTAAAGATATATATGTTATTGTCAAAAAATTTGGTAGTCATTTATGGGATTTATAATATCAGACGACTTTGAAAATGGTTTTTATTATTATTATTTTTTTTTTTTAACTTTCGATTAAGTAATTTTGTAGTTTTTAATTGTAACTGAATGTAAGTATGAGGTTAAAAACAATTACAATAATATTTTTTCTTATTATCTTAAGCATACTGTCTTTATCTTATGTTGAGATATGGAAAAATTATTGGACTAACTATTTTATGATTGTGGTGTAAAGATTACTATTTCTATGTACTTAAAAGTTAGATATTAAATTTTCACGTTACTAAGGTGTGTCTGTGCACAATGTTTAAATTTTGTATGAAATATTTAAGTCCATTTAAAAGATTTACATTTAATTTTCTTTGAACAAACAATATTTAAACAAATTTTAAATAGATATATAAATATATTTAACTTCTGTATTGTTTGCATCTGAAATATTTCAATAAAATCAAATATTCATACATATGTATATCTAAGTAACCTTATTTAGTTAAATATTTGCCCAGTGTGAAAGTACCCTAGAGTAAAGAGAACCGGTTCAATACTAGTCACGTGACAGGTTCGCAGGGTTAGTGACCGGTCCCAGTTCCGGAACTTTATATGAGAGGAACATGTCACTTTTACATGGGGTTGGCATTGTAGGTGGCTAATTAGCCCCTTAGGACAGGTTACAGGATAGGTACCATGACCGGTCTAAGAGGACAATTTCAGGGTCGATTAATATAATTGTTATTGCGCGCGAGTTGCTAATTGCACACTTAACAAGCATGTTATAAATTGACTCTCAACTGTTAAATAGTGAGTGTGTTTGTGTCAACTGGTTCTCAATTGGAACTTTGGTGACGAGTTAGGTGTCAATTGGTACTTAACTGGTACTGAGGAACCGGTCCATTACTGCAATTGACACAAATTTCCCGCAGGGTATTTACAATTGGTGTTTAGAAGTAATAATAAAATTGTAATGAACACTATCTTCTACTAAATGCTGCGGCTTCGAGTTCCCAAGAAATAAGACACGTAATTACGACAATTTAAATAAGTTTAAAGGGCGAACGAACTATATTATGTAAACATTTGAACTGTAGGTTTAATTTATAAAGTTCTAAACACCCAAATATGCAATCATTACTAAAAGCTACAAGTTTCTATGCTCTATAAATCAAATACAACTGAAAATGTTCCAAATTTCAAAGGCATCAGGCATAGCGTAATTGGAAAGTGCTCGCACATTTACAAAAACAACAATTGCTTATATTTTTTTAGTGTAAAACTACTGCACATAATGTCAAAATGCCTTGAACGGAAAATGAGAGAATAAAGGAGAGGAAGAGTAAAAAAAAACTTTGCATAGGAATACAAAAACAATTTGACAGTTCCGCGAGGTATGTCAAAGAAAAAAGTGTAAAACAGCTGTTCTTACGAGTATACTTTATAATTATACTATGGACATCAGGTAATAAATTAATTGTATCACAACTAAAGCTGAAAGACTTTTTCTCCTTAAGTTTTTTTTTTTTAATAACTAAAATATTTAATTTGTATAAAATCATTTAATGATTGGGTATCGTATTTAATTCTTCGTTTTTGAATACACAAATTACATTCTTTGAGTTTTTCACTAAGTAAAAAATAAGTAACTATTAAAAAGTTTAATTTTAGTACGCTTATGGTGAAAAAGTACTATTTGAAATGTATTTTTATACCCAAAAACATTTCGATTTTCTATCCCTGGTTTACCATTATTAAATTTCCTATTGCAAGGCGAATTCAAACAGGTGGTCTCATTATAAAGAGTGTGAGGTTTTATTTATGGAAATAACAGTTGAAGGTAGTGTGATTCTATCATAAATACCACGACTCAGAGATGCAGTGCCCATTTCTATCATCTCATCACTCTTTAATATATGCTTCTTTTAGGTGCATACAAATTCGTGTAATAACAGTGGTAGTTATACTACATATACAAATTATTCGTTAGTATATTAGTACAGAACTTTTCTGAATTTTTTAACATTTAATAGATAATTTAATTTCGAGTATGTTTTCCCTTGTATCTACATCAAGGTTAAAGATTAAACAAATTTTTGATTGGATGAGGTTATGCAAAGTCATTGAGAGACATAGCTTATAGAGGTTATATTGAAGATTCTTCAACTTCTAAATGGACAATATTTTACAGATACAGAAACAGGGCAAAAAGGACTATTCGCAGAATAAAAAAAGGGCTTTTTTGATATGGAGTTTAGCAGTGCAGATACGAAAGATATATGGAATCGTTGAAGAGTAGTAAATTCTAGTAACATAGGTGCTGTTAGTGAGGAAATTGATGTTAATCAAATAAACAACAATTTCTTATATGGATTAAATTCTAATATGGAAGAATTGTTTGACCAAATCGAATTTAATAATGATCAGGGACGATTTTCTTTTAGATGCATTGATAGTTCTGAACTTATTGCAGCAGTTGCTAATATCAAATCTAATGCTTGTGGTGTTGATAGGATTCCTTTAAAATTTTTTAAAATAATTTTACCACTAATTAGTTATCATACATTACATTTGTTTAATTGTATATTAACTACTTCAGTATTTCAAAAAAATGGAAAGTAGCTAAAGTTATTCCAATACCGAAAACTAGTGCAATATACGAAAATGAGAATCTAAGACCAATTACTATTTTACCAATATTATCGAAAGTGTTCGAGCCTGTGATTAGAGCCCAGATTATGGAAAATTTTGTGGAGAATTCCTTGCTAAATGATAGCTAAACAGGTTATTGTCAAAGTTCTAGTGCTTCATCTGCTTTATTAGGAATTACTGAATCGATAAGAAATAATATTAATAGGGGGATGGAAAGTATTTTAGTATCCTTAGACCTGTCAAAAGCCTTTGAACGCATTAAATACATAAATCTTATAAAAAACTGAAGGAAGATTTAGATTTAGAAAGAGGTGAAAGTAGGTGTAGCGCAGGGATCGGTTTTGGGTCCATTATTATTTGCTATGTTTATAAACGGATTGTTGCTTTGCTGATGATATTCAACTATTAATTCATGGTAATAGTTCAAGGGAGATATTACAAATAAAAACATTATTAGTATTAGATCAAGTCAATTCGTGGATCTTTTAATACTTAATGCTGCTAAAACTAGAGTGATGAAATTTGGTTTATTTCATCCTTTTGGTCGATTAGGAGGGTATGAATAGAAACTGTAGACAAAATGAAGATATTAGGTATAATATTGGATGCCAAATTAAATTTTTCATATCACTTATATGCAAGAATTTCTTTCACACTTCGTCGGTTATATTCCCTCAACATTTATTTGCCATTTCATGTAGCCCATGCTTTGTTAATGTCGCCAATTTCTTTTTGTATTGAGATATATTTATGTACAATATCTGATAATTTTAGAAAAGTAAATATCTTAATAAGCAAAATTGTGCGTTATGTCTACGGTATAAGACTATATATATAGTTCTAATTTAAATCAAAATCAAAGCTACCAACGGAATAATAAGAATATATCACCTTATGTTAACCGTTTTCATAAATGTTCATTTAAGAACTTTCTACTATATAAATTTTTATTGATATTACTGGTCGACAAAAAAATGTTTCTTCATGCTCCTTAAAAAAAAAAAAATTATATATATGTGGACTAGATGGAATTCCGCATGCTAAACTCGAATCTGTTTTATGTTTTCTCCCATCAGGTCGAGATTTTTTTTATGGGCGTGTCTAATATTACATCTTAAATAAGCCGAATATATTTCACTATAACTCGAAAACGGTATGCACGATTTATATAAATAATACACTAAACTATGTGGAATAAAACTGGCGTTCTACTATTAGTAACGTATCATATCATACTATAAGTAACGTATCATAAAAATTGATGCACAAATCATGATTGCATTCACAGTTAAGTTAGGATACCCATGCATACCTACAGTTAAGTGGAGATACACTAGTATCTAACTAAAACATTTGAATTAGATGGAATTTAACGTGTTAAATGAGAATCAGCTTTTACTTCTTTCTCTATCACGTATCGATTTTTTTTATGGGCATGACAACTATGACCCCGCCTTTCGGCAGTCACACTTGTATAACTCGAGAACGGTTTGCTCTATTACGATAAATTAAACTCCAATATATAGCGACTTAAATTGTCTTTAATGTAAAATTACATTTTTTTTAATTTTTTTAAAAATTTAAAAAAATAGTGAAAATTTTGATCCATAACTCTGAAATTCTTAAGCGAATAAAAAATATTATTGACATAACTTGAAGACAATTTTCGTATGCGTCTTTTGGTGTATCATTGATCAAAATCGTGTAAACGGTTCTTGAGTTATAGTCTAAATTTTACAAACCATTCTCGAATTTTATAGTGTGACCGCTGAATAAAGTGATGATATTAGTCATGACCATAAAAAGAAATCAGTACATGATAGAAAAAAATGAATGCAGATTTTTGTTTAATACGTCAAATTTTTTTTGCCCACCACTGTATTTCTATACAATTGTATGTAACATGGGTATTTTTACTTAACTGTGAATAAAGATTTATGCATCAATTTTAAAGATGCATGCCTTATTTGATCTGCAGCATTACAAGCTTTAAGATAAAGACGATAAACTGAAACATTTTTGATGTTTTCATTTATTAAAAAATTTAAGTAACAAAAAAATCTAAAATTTTGTATGAAAAGTTTTTTTTACACTTATTTCAAAATAACTTCGAAACTATTGAGCACATAAAAGAATTAAGTTTGGGACATTTGAAAATATTTTAAGTACGCATCTTTTGGTATATCACTTATGTCAATCGTACACACCGTTCTTAAGTTGTAAGGAAATATACGAGAGTAATGGCCTTACTATGGCCAAAATCCAGACCTGATGGAAAAACACTGAAAGCAGATTCGTGTTTAGCACATCAAAATACATGAAGTCCAACTATTCGTATATGGTGTTGTATTTTTTTGTCGACCAGTGTATTTTACAAAATTATTAACATTTTTATACCAAAATTTTTAGTTCAACTTTTTATCTTTTCGCATTCAGCTAGGAATGTACAGATATTTATTCCTAGAATAAATAATTCGATTTTTGAAAGATCATTTCTTGTCAGAATAGCCCGTGATTGAAATCATTTACCGAGTCATTTTTTTCTTTTTCTCATATCGTGTATCGAAAATAAAAATAAAACCAACTGAATATGTTAATCGAAATTAATTCATATCATTTGTTCCATTGCTGATTTGGATCCATATTCATTTTTGGTTGTTATAATTACTTTTATGTTACAAATTTGAGGCAGTATAGTGATAAAATATTAGCGTTAAGAGCATATTATAAATTTTTAATTAAATGCTTTAATATAAAAGAAAAAGTATATAAATATATATAGTTTTTAGGGTTACTGTTAATTATCATACCATATCAATTGTAATATTTAATTGGCCAGTGAAAGCTTTTTATTACACAATTTTTTTAAAATAAATAAATTCGTACCCAGCAAAAAAGGAACTGAAAAAGAGCTAAAAAAGTCATGAATTTAACATTGTGTTGTCATTGTAAGTAAGTGGTGAAAAAGAATTGCAGAAGTTCTATATACTTTAAAATAGGAATTTAGTCCTACTTTTGAAGTAGTGAAGACCTTCGTTTTTAGAAGCACTTGATCGTTTTTTTCTGGACAGTATTGTTGCTTTCGTATAACTGTTACCAGCTGTTTCATTTCGCCATGCTTCTTCTGTCTGATACAATAAAATTCTTAAATTTTAAACAACATAAACACATAGTGGACCTGAATATCATAAACATTTCTGAATAATTAATATGCCAGCTATAAATATTTGGTAATTGTATGTTTTCTTTTTTAATTGGCTGGTTATTATATATTTCTTTTCTGTTACTATATATTGTATTAAATATTAATGTTCTAATAATTTAATAAAGTTTCACAATCTTAAAATTACACATACATATTGCTATTGAGCAGAGTTCATAAATTTTGTTCGGTAATAATTTCTGTAGTTTTTTTTTCTATTATTTTTATTTTATTTTTTTTGATAATTATTAAAGTTAACGATTGCTTAATGATAAAAATTTTATTGGTAAGTTGCTATATTATAAAATTCACACAAACCTATAAATATTATTTACTATAACCAGGACAAGAAAACAAGCGGTCATATAAAAAAAAAGTATTAAAAGTTAATTAAACTTCAAAATTTTTCAAAAGGCCGTTAGATGTTTACAGTTTTTGAATTAGTCTACTACAAAGTGGCAAATTTAAACAAAAAATAAAGATAAAAATGTATTTTAAAAAAAAAACTTTAACCCTAAACTACACATGCTATTTCATTTTAAATGTCATAAATTAAACTTATTTTATGGCGAATAATCTTCCTACTAGTAAAATAAAAAAAGAAATAAAATAAAAGTATTACTTTTTAAGTTTTACATTCAAAATATCATTAATTTTTATAATTGTTTTTTTTTTTTTTTTTTTTTTCTAACAGAATTTCTATAATTTTTGTTTCTCATATTTAAATAAAAAACCTCGTGTTTACATCATTCTTAAAGTGCTCTCTATCAATATGGGCCATAAAAGTCTTTGTTAATTGTTTGTTAATTTTGAGTATGAGTATTCTTGTATATCACTTCAACTCATAAATGTTATAGTTTAAAATTAGACCAAATGTCATTTAATGTTGTTGTTCACATGTGTTTTAAAAATTTGCTTCATTGTTTCTAAAATAAATATCGAAATTCATACAATTCGTAGATAATGAGTCATTTGAGACTGTAAATGGAGAATTTGAATATTTTATGGTTTTTTAATTATTTTGGTTTTAGTCAAGTTGATTTTTTTATCACTGAAATCTTTAAGTTTTCATATATCAAAACATAAATGAAGAAATACTCTCATGTGTTATGTTTTAGTATTTCGAATTGTTTAAAATTCATAACACCTGCCTGGATAAAAATAAGTTGTAAATTTTGGAAAATATCTTTAAAAGGAAAATATGTATTTAATACCGATATATTACTTCATATGAGACCTACTTTGGAAATCACTTTAAAAGGCATAAATCTCTTAGGAATGTTATATTTAATTTTCATTGGGAGTATCAAATTTCGTTTTATCTTGCTTTTTAAAATCGGACTTTATTTATAGAAGTTACGATTTTTTGAAACTTTTACAGTATCTTGCATTTTCACAGGGTGACTATAAGATGATTTTTCTGAAAGCTTAAGTCCTCTTATACAACTCTTTCATACACTTAAATTTAATGCGACTAGAAGCTTAGGAGAAACAGATTTATTACCAAACATGTTACAGGATTGCTCCAAAGTGATAGGGACCGGTTCTAGTTCTAACACTTTTTAACCACTTTTGGGACAGATCGCAGAACTAACCCAAAAGGACATATTCAGTATTAATAAATATAATACAATTTTGGAAATTGTTTTATTTTTTTTAAATATTTTTATTTTATATTTTCTTGTTAAGGTCTCATGTTTTGTAGTCTTTCTTGCTTATCACTCAGCCATAGATTGCTAATGCGCGCGAGTTGCTAATTGCGTATTTAACAAGCAAGCTAAAAATTAGCTCTCACTGCACAGTGTCACATTTGGCAGTTTTAGAACGACAAAAATCCAGTTTTGGAGATATTGAAATTGTATATTTTGTTAGTTGATAAAGCCGTAAACATTCCTACTAAAAATGGGCGGGAAAAACTAATGCCACTCCCATACTGAAAAAATTACTTAATTTTTATGAATTTCGGATATATTTTTGTAAATTTTATTAAAATAAAGTATATTTTAATAGTGGGCGTGGCAAAAACTAATCACACCAATCTTAGTGTTACATTTTTATAACAAATTTTCAGTCATTGCCTTCAAATGTGTAAACAATTCTTCAAAAATAATTAATATGTGGTACCGAACATTTTTTCAAATATTTTAAAAGATCGCAAAAAGTCGCAGCCAGTATTCTCAAATATAATTTTATAGATGTTCTTTTATACAACAATCTTATCTTTAGATTGGAACTCGTTGGAACTTTTTAATTCCAGTCCATTAAAAATAGAATTTCCCAAAAATTATATTTTTTAATATTATGATTTCTTTTAAATGAAAGACAATATATTCAGTACTTATTTTTTAACTTAGCAAATTATAAAAGAATAATTTGGATATATTTATTATTACATGCCAGAAAAAAATCATATCAATATCTGCATTATTTACTGATATATAAGAAGTTAAAATAAACATACTTCTTTACAAAAGTTGTAAATAAAATTAAAATATTTTTAAAAGTTGCAACTTTGAAAGTCCATAATTAGCGCTATGGGCATTTTCCATAATATATGATATGTTAACTAATAAATGCAAAAGGAATTGCTTCAATTATTATACTTTTATTTTCATATTTTTGTCGTTCTAATTTGGATAAATGTGACACTGTGCACTGGTTCAACTGGTTCTCAACTGGAACTTTGGTGGCTGTTAGGTGTCAGTTGGTACTGAAGGATCGGTACTATTGCACCAATTGCTACAAATTTCCCGCAGGGATATTTTTGAACATTCATTGTGTAAATAACCCTGTTCTTCGGTTATTTTGTAAAGAAAATTAACTACAGGGTTGTCAAAAAGTCACGCAGCTACGTAAAAATCTATTTTCTATAGATTTCTGCTAACCTCTACCTACAATTTGTATGTCAATAGCTACTTACTTTGAGTCTACATTAGAAAAATTTTTATCAAGACAAACGTCAAAATTTTATCAAGATAAAGATTTGTCTAATGTAGACTGAATTTGTCAGTGTTATTGCAGCGTTAAAAGAAAATTGTCAGCGCTCGAACTCTGACAATTTTGTCTTGATAATGCTTAGTAAAAGACGTCATATTGATTGTTGTTGGTACTTTTTGTATGGTTTATTATGACAAAGAAGAGAAGAGCAAACTGCGTGTTAGGGAATTGATTTATCGGGAAGCAAACGACGAAGATGAGGAGGTTTCTATCACTTACATTTTTTCATTTCACATGAAATGCCGGAGGGAACGACTGACATTCTATGGGGCAATCCGAAACTAGTTTGGGAGATATTAACTCACCCTCTCAACCTAATAACTTTAAGAAGATAATTTATTGTTAACATAATATTATGTCATTGACGAAGTTAAAAGTAAAATTAATCTATTTATGTTTAACGGGTTTTTTATATATAAAAATATAGTCCCATTTAAGTGATTTCAAGCTAGACATATCCGTTAAAAAGTAGTATAAAATCATTCAGCCTAACTACAAAAGCAGAAAAGTGGATTTTAAACTTAATAGTTACCTATTATTTAAAGTTTTTTACCACAAAGCTTTTTTCAAAAACAATTTAAAAATTTAATTTTAAATATTAAAATAATCTTTTGGGTTTTTATGCTATTGAAAGTTCATGTATAATTTGTTTTTATAATTTTTGGAAATTTTTTTTTTGTTTTTATATTTAAAACTCATATATTCAAAGATTTAAAAATAGATTTTTAAATATTTTTTATTGTATGGGAAAAAAACTTCTATTTTAAAATAAAGTTGACTTTAACAAAAATAGAATTTTAAATTTCTTTTGTGGTTAGGCTAATTGTCATAATTTTAATTTAATAATCATAACATACAACATTTAAAAAACGAACGCTTTTTTCGACACAAACAACAGGAGTTTCTGATTTCTTATTACTTACACCAGGCATAAATACATTTAGAAGAAGCAACACCTGATTCGTTTCTAAACATAATTGAATTTTACGAGCGTTAAAGTCTATTTGCGCAATCCTTTTCAGAGGTTTTTAAAATATCACAATTACGCTTGTCATTCATATTATTGCCACAAATACCTAATATGATTGGTCTATAGTCTCATTCATGTGAATTGTAAAGGTTATCATTTGTAAAAGTGAAAATTTGATTAAGAAGGTCATTATGAAAAAAAAATTGTTGCTCCCATTTATGAGACTCTATAACTCATATAGTACAATTTTTGAGAAATCTCAATACGAATCAATAGATTTCTTCCTTGATAATTGACTGATTCGAAAAGTAATAAGTTATGCCAAACTTTATTAAACGTCTTGGAAATATCAATAGACACTATTTTATTTATTGTCAAAATGGTGTAGCGACACCATTGTTCCAAGAGGAATGCTAGTAAATTTCTGTAGGGCGTCCTTTACGGAATTTGTATTGCCGATAGTTTCTCGTTACCTCTCTCGCCTAAAAAGTCAGAAAAATTGTTGTGTGTGAACCTTAACCTATTTTCCCATAACAGAATTTACATTTTTGTAAGAGCAAACGAATAAAAAGACAACAAATATGGTTTTCTTCTAATTAAAGTTACTTTAATATAAATAAAAATTTTTTCAAAACGAAGGAAATATATGTTGTATAATGGTCAAGTTAATTTCTTCAAATATTTTTTTAGTCTGACCGTGGCATAAGCGACATACAGTGCACTGTTATGACAATTGCATTTGTTTCCAATTCAACTTTTTTTTGTCCTAAAAACGATTTTCTTGAATAAATTTAATTTTTTTTATTAAAAAATAAAAGTCTAGTTATTTTTGTATTTAATTAAAAAATAAAATTTGTGACTTTTTCACCTAAAAATCTATTCAAATATTGATATCGCCAGAAATTTTAATTGTTAAACTACCATGATGTCGAATAAAAGTGAGTTGATAAAAATTTTTATGAAAAATACTTGAGTTTGAATTTATTTTCGTATGATTTCCATCATATTTTTTTGCTATACACTTTGACATTGAGGGACAAGTAGTGAGTCCCAAAACTTTAAAATACTTGTCAAAAGTGGACTATATTTCTAATGTACGCATTTTTGTCAGAGAATACTTTTAAAAATACCTACGGATGTTTAAAAAAATCCGATTTTTCCCTAATATTAGAAAAATAATTTTTATTTAATTAGAATAATTTTGACTGCTTTCGATTCTAATAGAATCGTTGATTTGATATTAGCACTCTGTTTGAAACAAGACCATTTCTTGAATTAAAAATTTCTCACATAGTTACAGAACACGGGTACTGAACTCAAGAGACGTATTCCTTTAAATATAAAATATTGGATGTATTCATAAATTCTTATCGTTTTACATTAGATTGCGGTAATAGTATTTGTTCATGTCATAACATTAATAACAGTGGTTCACTAGGGTGCCATCTGTTGGCAACTAGTACTGTAAACTGCTACTGTTATTAATTACTAAAAATGTAAACAATGTTTGTACAATGAACTGCAACCAACTTCAAGTTGAATTGAAGTTTTTATGTATACCTTTTTGTTCATTATATATAAAAAGACGCCACAGCATCAACTTCTTGTTGGAAATATTATAAATAAAAGAATTGATTACAGTGAAAAGAAATAAAATTTGGTACTTATATTAAAATAAAAAAAGTGTTTTAAATAAAATAAGATAAAGTGGTTCCCTTTCAATAAACTAAAAGAAATGCAGTGGTGGTAAGAACAACAAAGACTATAAAAGGCTCTTGGGACAACTATAAAAGAAGACAGAAAGTATTTGGCGACAAGAAGTGGCTCCGGCAATCTGTTAGACGGTGGAGGAACTTAAAGGAACAGCCAGGTAACCTATTCAAAGTATAGGAGCTTAAAACTATGCCACGAGATAGTTGGCTTTCTTTATCCGTATGTGTCATTTAGTTGAAACGTAAACCACACACAGTTTTTTAAGCATTTGCGGGAAGCAGTGGTGTTAGGCTTTTTTTCTCAAAAAATCGTCAAAAATTAGAAAAATATCGTCAAAATCGTCAAAAAAAACGTTATTATCGAAAACATTAAAAAGTAAGTTATTTTTATAAATAAAGTTAACATTTTGATTAAAGATGATAACTCATAAAGCCCAAATTACAATAGCGCGTAGTCAGCAGCAGTGTGTGCTGACATAATCAGCTGATAATTTAGAAAGCACTGTTTGTTATGGTGTTGATTACATTTAGCCCTGTTTCCAAATTCACTGCGCTGCTTTCAGATTGAGAGCGAGACAAAGAGAGCGAGCAAATAAATGATAGGCTAAAATGAACAAGTAGAATAAAGCAAGATGGTGGTTTTAAATTTTTGTTGCGTACGCTTAAATGTAATTATATGGGCAGCAATATGTTATTCTGACAGTGAACAGCTGATAATTTTTTCTGATACTGTTGCTGACTACGCGCTAATGTAATTTGAGCTTAACTTTTGACAAAAAGTGAATATTATTTAACTAAAAGCTAAAGTCACATCCTTTACACTAATAAGTATTTTCTTGTGACTATTATTTTTAAAAATATATGCACTTCTATGAAAATGTTTAAAATTTGAGTATGTTAAAAGTCTTCAGATATGTAATTTACAAAAGCATATGTAGTAGGGTAGTAGTTTAATGTAATGTAACTAATATTAATATTTCCTGCAATAATTTTTGGAATTATTTTAAATTATGAAATTCCTAAGGAATTTCTTCTCTTAGTTACATTTAAGTTTTGTTTCGTTTGTTTTGTTTGATAATTTTATAAATTTCCTTTTTCCAAAAAATATTGATATGAATACAAAATATTTTTGCTAAAATTTACTATTCTCTTATTTGATTTTATATAATATTTTTTATAATATTTTTTTTATCAACCCAATTAAGAAAACGTTTTAATAAAGACAGTAAGTTATTTCTTATTTACGACAGAAAAAGACATCAAATTTAGTTAATTATGAATGAATTCACAAAATTAAATATTTCTCTATATTGAACGCACAAGAATATAAATTCATATACAATTTTCTGAAATTTATATAATCATTGACACATTTATATAGTAAAAAGTATTTCAGTTAAGAAAATCGCCAAAATATTAGCGACTTACTATCAAAAATCGTCAATCGTCTAATTACTAAATTCATTGAAAAAATGACGTAAAATCGACACACCTAACACCACTGGCGGGAAGTTTTATTGCACTTTTAAACAGGCGATTTTGATAAGGAGCATTCCAGCAAGTCGAAAATGATAGAAAATTAAGAATTGGAGACTTTGCTCTTGTCCAACGCCAGAAGTGCTTCCAGAATTATAATTAGTAGATCAAACAACAATGTTTAGATGTTTAAAACCGCCTGGGACCAAGGGATATCTAAAGACGATTTTGCATGTCTAAAATGAGTCTTCAGCATCACAAAATGATGTCGTTACTGCATTGAATTATTAAGGGCGATGGAAGGTGAATGGAAACGATAATTCAAAATGCAAAAAAACTCAGGTGAAGCCCGGATAATTCAGAAAATCGACACTAAAGCCAAATATCGCAAATGCAAAGGTTTTGCTCTGTATTTGGATGGATCAGATGGGTGTCATTTAAAAAGTGCTGTTGAAATTGGATGAAGCGATTGCGGTAGACATGTACCGAACACAATTGCTCTATTTGAAGAGAAAATTAAACGAAAAACGGTCAGAATATGCCAGCAGACATGAGTCCAATATTTTTCATCATATTTGTGCTCCGTCTTATGTTGCGCAACCAGTTAAAAATTAAGGCGTTAAGAAGTTTTACCCCACCCGCTTATAGACCAGACATTTATATTCCTGTTCACTCTTTATTTCGGTAGAATTTTAATACTCTAGCTGGAATACGCTTCACTTAAATACAAGATATCAAAAATTTGCTTGATTCATTTCTGGAATCCATAAATTGCAAAAGATCGTAGCTTCAAATAAATAATACTTTGACTAAATTTCATTGTATCTTTATCTTGAAAATAACATTAATATTTTATAAAAATAGATAGGAATTAAAGTATGTACACAATAATTTCTGGTTAACTAGGTATTTAACACACAAAATTAAATCTCATATTTTTCGAATCATAAATCCATGAGTTTTGAATTAAAATTGTATATTCTTCACTTTTTTGTTGTTTAATTAATACACTTTGTTTTTTTTTTTTATGAAATGTTGAATAAGGACCCGGACGACATCTTTACCTGACAGTATTAGAGAAATTTTAATATAATCTAATGCTGCCCGGTAAGATGTGAACAGATGTCCTTTGCAATAATACAGGTTTTTGCTGATGATGATGATAAAGGAGTGTTTCTTCGTTTAATTTATATTTATCTTAATATTTGATTTACACTTTTATGGAAATAATTTGTTGATATTTTAACACTTTCATAGGCACATGTACACTTGTAAAAATTTTAAGCTTAATGTAATGTAAATATTTACACAAGTTTATTGGTTTTGTTGGGTTTATTTTTGTAAATTTTCACTATTTTTATGATGATTTTGTTGGCTAAATATTTGTTTATTTTTATTTGATTTTTTTTTCATTTTTTTGTAGTCTCTAAATTTGTTGCAGCTTGATTGTTTATATTAAATTAAATATTTACTTTTTTGCTTGACAAGTAATTGAAAGAGCGTGTGGCCAAAGCTTTAGCTATTTAAAAAAAATAATAATAATATAAAAGAAAATATTTTATAAATAATTATTTTTCTTTTTTTATATATAAATGGAGACAAGATTATTGGTTTTGTAAATTTGTTAACGCCCAGTTAATAAAAAAAAAAAATAGTTTGCAGTTTTGTATTTTTAGTAAATAAATTTAAATAGTTTTTTTTTTTTTTTTTTCCTTTAATTTAATTTTAATATGTAGTTGCATGCCGTAATGCCTTTTTTTAAATAGCACAAATTTAACGTATTTAAACACACATTAAACACCGTTGAAAGAATATATAAGTATAAATGTATATATTTTTGAAGAAAGTAGTAAAATTATAATAAAAAAAAAAAATATTTGTCAAACACGCAAACGACAAAAGCAATTGCTACTGACACCACGTCTGCCCTTAAAGGCAGGTAGTAACGTCGACGACTACCGATTACCGACTGACTAGCGTGTATCAATAATATCAATACAGTTCCGTTCAAGCGCCACCATCTAACTAACACAGAAATAGGCGGGCTCCACTTGAAAATTCCAATCCAACTTAAACCAGCTAGCAACTAATACTAACAGCAGCAATATAAAACAAACATTAACGAACTCAAAACACCACAAAACACTGCTGCTCTACAACATATGCGCACAGTACTCAGTCCCCAAAGTGATTTGATTAGCTCATACAAGATTGAAGAAATTCATGAAAATATATATACATGACAATTTCCCCCTCTCTCTAGCACATGTTAAAACAACAAAATATAGAAATATTTCAATGATCATACATGTCTTTCAAACCATTTTTATGTTGCATACCGCTTTTTAAATAAATTTTGTTTTTGGGGGGAATTTCAAATGTATATAGTTGTAGTTTATTTTAAAGTGCGACATTCTTTTTTTTTTTTTTTTTAATTTTCCATATAATAGATATTTGGTTTGATAGAGAATTAATTTTAATCACAAAATCATTTGACACAATCAAAATGTTTGAATAAGCAAATAATAATGATCAGGTTTACAAAGAAATTATTTTTGATTTGATCTTAATTTTAAATACATATGTATAAAAAACTGATATTAATAAAAAATTTTAAGTATTTAATAGATAGAAATATGAAATTATAAAATTCTAGAAATAAATTTTATTTTTATAATTTCTACAAACTTTGTATTGATCTTTTGATCTCTTTTTTTAAATATATATTTTGTCGTAGAGATATGAGAATTTTTTTTTTTTAATATTACATATATATATATATATATATATATATATATATATATATATATATATATATATATATATATATATATATATATATATATATATATTTTTTTTTTTTTTTTTTTTGACCTCTATAGCAGAATATTTTAATGCAAATATTTGGATCATTTTGGTTCTTTTGGGAGTATCAAGACAAATAATTATGACTAGACAAAAAATGTTTGAAAATATAAACATGTCATACGATAATAAATGATCTTTTTCTATGGATCTTTTTTCATTGAATCACCATTCAAAAATTTTGAAAACTTCATATCATTCTTAATTGATCTTTCTAAGAAAAAAGTGTATTTAAATATATTAAACAAAAATATGCTAAAATATTTTAAAAGAACTTTAACATTAGAATTTTTAATATTTATTATTTTTAAATTAAATTTTATAAAATTAAAATTAAATTAAAATTGCTTTTTAATATATATTTTATATGTAATAAGTTTCAATGATTTTCGAACAAAAACATTATGATTTCAGTTTTAAGGCAATAAAAAAAATGTTTTCTTTTTCAAACAAAAATAGGTGGACTAGATAGAATTTGACGAGCTTAAAGAAAATGTAATTTCACTTTTTTTTCTATCACGTACTAATTTTTTTATGACACGGCCATACTATTAATGCTCTATTACTCTACCGTACATGTAAACGGAATGTAAGTTGTTGCTTACTTAACTTAGGGTTTACACGAGAGATTTTCTATCATAACATATTAAAATTATTTTCACATACTAAACTTTTTAGAACAATTTTTTATGGAGATTTACTATATTGAAATAAAAAGCTATCAACACTGTTCTTATAGTTGTCACGGAAGAACGTAACGTAGGGTCTATATGAGAGACTTTTCTATCATAACAAACGTCAAATTCTTATGATGATAAGAATTTATCACGTGTGTACCAAATTTATTTATATAATTGATATAATTATTATAACTCAAGCGAAGATAAATTTGTTTTGCTATTAAACGTCATTTTGTTGTTGTATTTTGTTGACGTTTACTTTCCTTTTTTTAAGAAAATTGCAATTCTTTATGGAAATCTCAATGAAATAATTATTTGGGACAAAAATAACACAAAATGAAATTTAAAAAACAAATCAAATATGACCATTAAATTCCTCGACGAAAAAAAATATGATTTATTATGATATATTTTTGTCTACGTGTTCCCATAAATGCAAAAAAAAAAAAAACGCAGTAGCTCTGCCGACATTTTGTTATTTATTATGATAGAAAAATCTCTCGTGTAGACCCTAATTAAAAAACGTAAATGTAGCAAGTACTTTGTTGTTGTTTTGTTTTTGTTGTTTTGATGTCAAATACACATATTTTCAGTAAAACTTATGTAGTTTGAAAATCGTTAGATTAATTGGTTTTTATTTTAGCGATTTTTATACAGAAGGAAATATATGCTTTTATAACAAAAATTTAAATTTCGAATTATTGATTCAATTCTACGTTTTATTTAATTTAATTTTACAATATTTTTAGTAAAGAAAACGGCAAAATAAATTGTCCAATTGATAAACTTTTTACAGAGATTTTTTATGGAGATTTTGTATATTGAAATAAAATGCTATCAACACTTCTTACAATTGTCACGTAAGAACGTAACTTCGAGCCTATATTAGACAATTTTTTATGAAGACAAACGTCTAATTTTTATCAGGATAAAAATTTGTCTAATGTAGACTGAATTTGTCAGTATTATTGCTCGCGCTCTGACAACTTTGTTTTGATTGTTACAAATTTTTCTAAAATAGTGTCTACATTAGACAAATTTTTATCAAGACAATCGTCGAAATCAGCGCGAATCTATACAAGGTAACCTTTGTTAAACAGCTAAATATTAGTTTTGGTTGTTACAGCTGTCAAAATGCATATATAAAAAACAATAATAAATTCGCCATATTGTTATTTTTGTGCAACTGTTGCCACCTTCCATAAATTCGAGTTAATTTTGACGTTTGTCTTGATACGTTTGACTCTCATAAGGGAAACGTGTCAGCTGATTCGTTACCTTTTGCATTTACGGTAGAGTATGGAGTTTTAATACTATAGAACTGTTTGCTCAATTTAAACTATAACTCAAGAACCCTTTGTACGGTTTAGATAAATTATACACCAAAAAAATGGAGACGAAAATTGTCTCCATCATCGCTCAATATTTTCACAGTCAAGGAGCAAAAATTTCAAAAATTTTCATAAATGTTTTATTATTTTTTCACCACTAATTTCCAAATAACTACGAAAATATTGAGTAAAGAAAAAAATATGTTAAGATAACTCAAAGATAATTTGAATCGGCAGACTTAAATACAATTTTCTCCTGCATCTTTTGGTGATTCAATTGTCCAAATCGGACAACCTGTTCAAGAGTTATTGTAAAATATACTCATATATTCGCCTTAAACTATGTTCACATTTATCAAATATTTGACCAAATGTGCATGAACACTATTTGTGAGAAAACAACGTCAAACAAGATTCTATAAAAAGTCAGCTATGATTAATAAGTAAAAAATATTTTACCATTAAAATGGAGAATGGTTACGTTTTTTTTTGTCAAATATTTGACTAGTCCAAACATAACTTTATTACGGGGCAGATATTAGACACTTTATTAAATTTAAAATAAAAAAAATATATTTCTCTACCTAAAATAAAGTTTAATGATTAAAAATAATTTAAACTGTAATCAGCCTTAATGTTTTTTGAAACATTTCCTTATTAAATTATTTTAATTTCTTAAAATCAATTAACAAAATAAACTCTTTAAACTAAAAGTGCATTTTCAAGTCGTGTTTATTAATTTATTTTAAGAAATTAAAAAAAAAAAAAAAAAACTTCAAGTTAGTAATAATAATTTTAACTATCCACGAATAGTACTTATGATGACTATTTATATACTACTATATAGTATATTTTAGTACAATAGTATATTTAGTGTATGCATGTTGATTAACAATTATTTGTATTTATTATTTGTTGTTGCTGTTGATATTTCTGTAATTTATTTACTTTTTATAGGAGAGGCGTATTTGAATTAAGTTTTTGTTGTTTATTTTTTTTTTTTATTATTATTTATTTTAAGAAACAAGAAAATAATAATAAAATATTTCTACTGTCAAACTATAATTTAAAATTCAACAAATCGTTAAAAGGCATTTCACTAAAACTTAATGAGACAAATCAATTTGTTTAGTAGCCACAAATAAAGGAAACATTTTTAGGGGGAGGGAGAGGTTAGCAATAAATAATTGAATATTTAATAAATAAATATTTAGTTTCTGAAACTTTGTAAACAAGAAAACAAAACAAAAATGCAAATGTTACGTGTTGTATGTTTTTAGAATTAAAATTGATTCAAATATAATAATATTTATAATAATATATATATAAAAAAAAATATTATTTCCTTATAATTTGTTTGAAATCTATAATCTAGCCCATACTTTATATTTAATATAATTGTTGTTTTTTTTATAAACATTGAAATACCTACTTGAAGATAAATTTTTATTTTATGTATATTTTTTTCAAGTGTAACATTCTTATTGTTTTCAAGGAGCGGTTTTTTTTTAACATTTAATCCATAAACATTTGATAGCGTTTTTTTCTACTTTCAATGATATAACCAAGAGGCCCTTGGAGATATGAATGAATAATTTTCTTAGTAAATTTTTAAACAAAAAAAACTTGTTGCAATAAATGATTTAGTAGTAATTTTAAAAGTAATTAATATTATCCAGCTAAAGAAAAAATGACTTGTCAACAAAAACAGCTGATTCATTGTTGATTTCTTATTTGTTTTTTTGTTTATTTAAAGGTTGCCATATGGCGAAAATATCGTTTAAAGTAATAATAGCAGAGATGCATTTTGTTAATAATAAAAGTGAGTAAATTGTTTGATTATAAATTTTGAATTGTTTTCAATAAAATGCTTAAAAATTAAAACAATTGTTTCTTTAAAATTATTTAAAAATTATAAAAAAAAACAATAAAATTATTTATAAAAATAACAAAATTTTTTCAACAGGAGTTAGAAAAATTTATTTTTAATGAAAAATTATGTCTTGTGAATAATGTTAACATTAATGCATGGATTTTAGTAAAATAAGGCTCGTTTTAATTTTAATATATACAGTTTGCTGGACGAAGAGAAATACCATAAATTAATTGTGAAAAAAGTTGATATTTATGCATCGATTTTAATTAAATGTGGCTCCTTTTAATTGAAACTATATAGCGTCTTACTCGGAATTAAAAATACGGTGAGTTAATATTTTATTTGCAAGTTAGTAACTCAGGAAAACTAATTGTGATTAGTGAAGCCAATTGCAAATAAAACGTACAGCATTGCCAACTTCCTTTTACGTTCATAGAATTTTCAATGAATTTCAAATAAGGAAATATATTTCTTTCTGCAATTTGCGTATAAAGAGTGAATTATTTATTTGCAATAATCGCGCATATAAACGTAATAATATATGGCGTTTATACGCAACTCTAACGCTGAGTTAAAAATATTGCGATACGAAAATTTTGCCGTACAAAAGGTGAGTTAATTTTTTATTTGCAAGTTAGTAACTCACGAAAACTATTTACTCGCAATTAAAAATATTGCGATATGAAAATTTTGCTGTATAAACAGTGAGTTAGTATTTTATTTGTAAGTTAGTAACTCACGAAAGGTAATCGTGATTAGTGAAGCTAATTGCAAATAAAACGTACAGCGTTGCCACTTCCTTTTACGTTCATAGAAATTTCGATGATAATAGTTTCATTTTTCCCATCTGGCACGACAAATAAGGAAATATATTTCTTTGTGCAATTTGCGTATAAACAGTGAATTATTTATTTGCAAGTTATTTTTATTTGCAATGACCGCGCGTATAAACGTAATAATAGGTGATTAGTGAAACTAATTGCAAATATAGCGTACGGCGTTGCCACTTCCTTTTACGTTCTTATGAATTTTTAATGAAATTTGTAATATTTTTCCCATCCGGCACGACAAATAAAGAAATATATTTCTTTATGCAATTTGCGTATAAACAGTGAGTTATTTATTTGCAATAATCGTGCGTATAAACGTAATAACAGCTTGATGATTAAAGAGAAATATATATGTAGCATTTTTGTAATTTTCTATTTATTACGATTTTTTGAAAAACATAATTAAGTTTAGTTAAAAATTAGATTTTTTTTGGCACAACTTTTTTAATATCTCCAAAATTATTCAGCAGATAAAAAAATTATCTCTTCTTGACTTAAAGATAATCTGAATAAGAATATTTTGGTATTTTATTAAACCAAATCAGATAATTCTTTCTCGTGATATGTTTCAATATGTGATACCACTTCATTAATTTTCGATTTCAAAAAAGAGATTTATAGGCATAGAACTCCATGATCACGTGTATCTAAATTGTATAAAAATTCAGTTCAGCAGTATTTGTGTTTCTCTGTGTATCCTAACAACTATTCTGATGAAATTTGCATAACCACTACTCTTACAAAAAAATCTTTTACCGTTGTTTGATCTTACAAATGTTTTGTAAGAGAAAGCCGCGTCAAACAAGATTCGGTAAATGGTAAGTAAAAATTATGTTCCCATTAAAATGGAGAAGATAATATACCTACACCATTAAAAAGTAATGTAAGAAAAACTTGTAGACAATTTTAATTAGAATTTTTTGATATTTTTTTTGAACAAAATCAGACAAGTCCAAATGTTCGAGGGATATAAGACTTTAGAAACAAATAATGATTTTATAATTCTATTATAATAAAACTAGAGAAAAATTGAACACATAAGTGTTGATAACGATAGCATTCAGTGTCAATAGTGAATCAGCTCAAAGAATCAGTGTTCAAATTCATTAATTTGGGTTCAAATCATTAACGAAAATGATACCACTTAAGCATCGAATGATTAAATTAAATTATTTTTATTTAACATTTGTAAACGAGCAATATCAAAAAGACGATTCTCAATGCGTCGTGTCAAACGTCGTGGATTTTGAATAGAATTTTTCCCTTAGTCGGGGTTCACACACAGCAATTTTAATTGCCGCAATTCTGAGTTTATAAAAGAGAAAGGAGAAGGGAATAATAATTTTTTACATTCTCTTTACCTCTCTCGCCTACGAAGTCAGAATTGTGGCAAGAAAAATTGCTGTATGTGAACACCGACTTAGTTTAGCAATACTGTCAATTATATTCCGGTCGTTCAAAGATCTGGGATTTTATTTTGATAAAAATTAAATTATATTATTCGTTACCAGGGAAAACAAAGATATGCCAAATCATTATTTTTCCTAGGCTTCAAATGAACTAAACTGTTTGTTATTCATCTATTTTAGACAATTTTAAGAATTTTGACATCTATTTGTTGTAGCATATTTTTAGCGTGTTTGTCATATTTAAAAAAAAAATTATTATTTTAGAGCATATTTTAGCATTTAAAATGACATGTTTTTGCATATTTTGTACTTAAGAACTCTTTTTTGCATATAATTAAACTAAAGAGCATTGTTTAGGTTTCAACGAAAACGAAATGGATAAGAGACTACGAATGCTGTTGTTTGGCGGTACCAAACTCTGCTTTGGTACCGCCAAACAGAAATAGCAAGGCAATTTACGATTGCAAACTTGTTTATGGTCCTTCGAACCGGATGTCGGCTTAAGACACTATGTAACCACATCTTTAACAAGTTTACGACGTTAGGTTTAACCTCTTTAAGTGCAAGGCGGGCGCCATTTTTATGCTTCAACGAAACCGAAATGGATAAGACACCACGAATGCTGATGAAGTGTGTAGCGGTACAGAAAATATATATTCCATTCTGCTGGTGTCTAATTATAGTCCACAAACTCTGCTTTGGTACCGCCAAATAGACAACAACAACATTTACGATTGCAAACTCAATAGATTTTTTTCACAATTTGCGATTAGCACGAGTAATTGTTAATTTAAAATTTATTTAAGAATTAATATTAAAAATCCTATTTTTTTAATTTTAAGGGCTTATTTTCAGATTATTAGAGCTTTTTTTCAGCACTTCAATATTTTATTAAGGTTTATTTGGTTTGTCTTGATATTAGAGGTTTTATGTCTGTAAACCTAAATTAGTTACACTGAGAAAATATTTTAGTTGTGACAACAGAATCAAAAATATCCACACACTAAAACAAAAAATATTTTGTAAATGTCAAATAAAATTCTTTCTTTAGGGAAAAAAACATAAAAACCAAATTGTTTCTTTTGTGTATATAATTTTAAGCTTCGCAAAATGAAATTATATATTTCCAAGGAGAACTAGATTTCAGATATTACCTTTTAGAGAAGAATTTTATAAACTTGTCATAAATATCAATATAATTCCTATTATTGGCAGTTATTAGAATCATTCGTATATCTGAGATTTTGATTGAACTGAAATTGTAAGATCATCACTTATAATTTTAAATAGGAAACATATTTTGTAAATGATTTTTATTTCCTTAAAATTATTTATATTTATAAAGTTAAAAATTGATTTTAAAATATAAAACATAAAGCAAACTATTTTAATAACGAATTATTTGTTTTCTATTTTATAACCCCAGAGAAAAAAATGAGCACATACGTGTTGAAAACGATACCATTCAGTGTCAATAGTATATCTGCTCCGCATATGCCCAGCAAAAAAAAAAAAGAACTAAACGTTGTGTTGTCATTGAAAGGAAGTACTTAGAGGTGAAAAAGAGCAGCAGAAGTTATTTTTTTAACCCATGGTTTGTCATTGGTAGGATGTTATTATTTTATACTTCTTGTTCATTGCTTTTAAAGCACTTCTCTTAAAACTATGCCTATGAAATTTTTTAATAAAAATTCTGTTTTTGCTCTATTAAATAATAATAAAAATGCTTTCAAATTTGTAAAATTTAAATTTTGTTAGAAATTATTACCATTTTTTCCCGCTAAAAATTGATTTATTTTAATTTTTTGGAAGTAATTATTAAGAACTTCCAAAAAAGTTTAAAATATGAACTTTGTTCCACTTTTGAATTTGGGAAATTGTCTTTTTTTGGAAGAACTTAGCTGGGTGCTTAAATTCAACATTTCGTGTTCAAATCTTAATGAAAATCTTTATTTGATTGGCATCAAGATGAAACCATTTCGTTATCAAATTATAAAATTTTGTTTTCAATTAAATTTGTTAACCGAACGATATGAAAAAGCCGATAATATAAATTATAAATTTGACAACAAACGTGGTGGATTTTGAATCGAATGAATTTTTAATTGAAACGGTAACGAAAATTGTCAATGTGACCACAAGCGTCATGGATTTTGATTGCATTTTTTCGTTCAGTGGAAATACTTTAAATTTTGAATACTTAGTTATTATTAGTCCTGAGAAAAAGGCAGTTTCAGTAAAAAAATGTACCATTAAACAAAATTTGATAATTGCATATAAAAGTTCGTCTTCTTATAAATTTAATTTTGGAGTCTAATTGCTTTGAGAATAGAGAACATTTTTTTAAAATGAAAAAAATTAGCAAAGAATAGTTGTGGTTTTCTGATACTTTTTTAAATAATATTAAACTCTTTAAATTCTTATATAATTTTGCGAAAGTTTTGAACTTTATATAAAATTTGTGAAAGTATTTTTGATATGAAAAGATTTTTTAAGCTAGACTTTTTAAATGTTAAAAATTTATTAAATTTTAAAAGATTTTTTAAATAGACCCAAAGAAAATTTGAGCTCGTACCTATTGATACCAATTGGCTTTAAGTTGAAACCATTTTGGTATTAAATAATTAAAATGTATTATGTTTTCTATTAAATAAAATAACGTAAATTATCAATTTCACCACAACCGGGGTGGATTTTGAATTTTTCCCTCAGTGTACTTATTTAAAATTCTTTGTTGGAAAGGATTTAAATTTCCACTTTTGTAATTTTTAAAACCAAATTTGAAATAAACCTTTTAAAAAGTTTAGGAAATGAAGCGTTTAAGTTTTAAGTAAAAGAAGTTTTGCAAAAGTTTAAATTATTAATTAAAATTTGTAGTTTTTTTTTAATCATTTATTACAATTTTAAAACTTTACCTTAAGCTCTTAAAAACTCACAGTTTTTCTATTGTTATTTTTTATATTTTTTTTGTGCAATTTTTTACAAATTAATTTTATTTATAAATAACTTTATGTGTCATTTCTCTTTTTTTCTTTCCATAAAAATTGTTATTTGTTTTTTTACTTTCAATAAAATTGACCACATTTATTTAACAAATTTACACAAGTTTCATAAATATTTGTTTAATTTATAATATTTATTATTTTAATCTAAAAAATTAGTCAAATAACCGTCGCTAGAGACATTTTAATTTATAGTTTATTTATTTGTTTAATAAACACTTGTAAATTTTTTAAACACTTTTTATTTTATTTTTTTTTTTTAATTTAATTTTTTTTCTAAAGGTGGTGTGAAATATTAATATTTGCCTTAAAACGTAGAAAAATGATGTTTTTATTTAAAAAAATATAAGTGGGAGGCAAAATGTTTTTAGAATTTTAACACGGTTTTATATAAAGTTTTTTTCTTTCTTTTTTTATAAATAAATCAAGCAATGGTTTAATTAATTAAATGAAAAACTGGTTCTTTTTATTTAATAATGTTTTTTTTTTTTTTTTTTAATTATTTTTTGGAATTTTTAAAATATTTTATTTTTTTTTTATTTAAGTTTTTTTGTGCTGTATTTAAGTGGCGTGTTTAGGTCTGTTAACGAACGCAGAACACGATCAACTGTAACGGAATATAGAAATCCGAACACTGACTTGAGAAAATGTGAACGCGACACTAGCTGCCTCGATGGCAAGCACACACCATAATACCACTGCCACCATAAACAACTCATGTCCCATACACGTTGGGTTCTTTCTGCTCTTCATATTCAACTCAACAAATGATTTTTTGGTATGTATGTATGTGGAGATATATACATATTTATGACTATGTTGTTGTTGCTTTTGTTTTGTTGTAATAATCAAATATTTAATTTACACTTACATTTGTTTTTGTTTTAACAGTTTGACAGTTGTCACTAAAAAAAAAAAACAAAACAAACATCGTGCGTTTTTTTATGTTTGTTCAAAAAAAAACAACTATGTATGTATGTTTGTCCTAAACACAAAAAAAAAAAAAACAACAAAACATTATTTTCTAACTGCAGTTTCTAATACATGTTGTGCCTGTACATATATGTGTGTGAGTGTGTAGTAGTGTTCCATTTAAAAAAGTAGCTCCACTTATTGTTTTTCTTGAGTTGTTTTTTGTTAAGTTTCGTGGTCTGTTATAGTTTAGTTCAAATTTTATAATCAATATAGTTATCTCTTTTTTAACTATATAGCTGCCCTATTTACTTTGGATTAGGCTGCTCTATTCTACAACTCATACCTGGGTATATATCAAACAACATCAAACATGCTGTAACCTCGTGTTTTATGTATGAACTTTGATAATTTCTTATCAAACATGGGCCCTAACAACTAAAGGTTTGAAGTTGGAGCCAAGTTCTTAAAAAAAAATTTTATAACTTATTACTTTTTCTATAAAATGATCATCACATTTTTCATAGTTTTCTGTTTATATTAAAATTTTATAGTTTCTTTTTTATAAAATGTTGGATCATATGTTGTTATTATACTCTCTCTCTCTCTATTTTGCATAAGTTTTCCAAAAATATATGAAAATATAAAACAAATACAAAATTGTGTTTGTTTTTTGTTTGTTTGACTCTTTTAAATCAACAAACATTTGTGTTTGTATAGAAAAACCAAAATATGTACATCTCTGCAATAAATATGCGTATGTATTTTTTGATGTTGTCATCTTCATACATGTTTTTTTTTATATTTTTTATAGCTGTTGCTCTGTGGCCATTCGATTACCATATCAAACTTTTTCATATTATTTCTTGTTTCTATTCCCCCCAACACTGGAACTACATACATGACTTTTTGCTGCTGATTTCTTCGTTGGCTCATCGTCATTGCCTTAGTCAGTTCATTAACACTTTTTATGTTTGTATATCCTTTTTTTTATCAGTTGTATATTATATTTACTTACTGTATAATATAGTATGTATGAAAGAAAATATGAGTGTATACACACATACATAAGTACATTAAGGTGGCCCCCAAAATTAAAAGTATCGATGTTTCCATTTGAAATCAAAATCTATTTAAAGATACAGTTTCTCAAAATTTTCTATAAAGGTCCTTTTTTAGTTTCACCATTACAAAATACTATTCTGATTCAATTAAGATACATATATGTGTCTGTCCGTCTGTCTATCTGTTGAAAGAGGTTTCGTGCTTGGGGCAAGTAATCTACACTGAGGGAAAAAAAGTCGATTCAAAATTCACCACGGTTGTGGTCACTTAGGTAATTTAAGGTATCGTTCGTTAATACATCTAAAAGCCCTTTTTTGGTTTCACCATCAAAAAAATATGATTCTAATTTGATTTAGATTCATATATGTATCTGTCCGTCTGTCGGTCTGTCTGTTGAAAGGGGTTTGGGCTTGGGACAAGTAAACTACACTGAGGGAAAGAATTCGATTCAAATTTCACCACGGTTTTGGTTACATAATTGCTAAAGTATCAACTTTTTGAAACCGTTCGTTAACAAATTTGTATTTAGAAAAAATAATACAAAAATAATTTGATACCGGAATAGTGTCATCCTGATGTCAATTAGCTATCGATTTTTGTTAAGATTTGAACACGAAGGGTTCAATTTGAACACATATGGGATACTATTGACACTGAATGGTATCTTTTTCAACACGAATGTGGTTGATTTTTCCAATGGAACAATATGAAAATGTGATATCGAAACTTACTTAGTATTAGGAATCATTAAATAATTTTCATTGATAACTTACATTTTGGGGCCATCCTAACGTACATAAATATGTGTATGTACACATAACTGTTGTTATGCTTCCCCTTTCTCCTCTATAGTGAGAATAAATTTCCATATTGAAGATAACCTAAAAATGAAAAGAAAATATATAATTTATTTTTTTATTTCTTGGACTATTACATATTTGGGGGATTCACAAAGTGTGCTATCATGTCGTATTGTCATATGTCTTAATATATTTCAATGTATAAAAAATATTGTTATTGCTTTTCCTTTGTAAAATTTTATGACATTATGACAATACAACATGATAGCACACTTTGTGAATCCCCCAATTGTTTTATTTTGTAATTATTTTAAACTAAAATTTTTTTAAAAGAAAATAAATAATTAAACTTTTTTAATTCTAATAAAATGTTTTAATTTATGTTTATTTTATTATCGAATATTGAAATAAATTTTAAAAATAGGATCTATTACAATAAGTGTTATATCACAGTGTAAACTAAATTTAATAAGATACTTTAGCACAATATTAAAATTATTAAGTTTAATTAAATTTTTTGTTCATCAAACTAAAATACTTAAAATTATAGTACGGGAAAAACTGGTTTCAAAAATTGTATTTTTTCATATAAATGTAAAAGGAGTAGCTTAGAAAATATTTTTTGTGTGACGCTTTTTTTTTTTGTTGATCTAAGCTTTACCTTTTGAGAATTTTATAAATTTTTTTTTTTTCAAATTTGACAAAGTTTGGATAGGGATTGGGAGGAAGTCGTTGCCCATCGCCTGAGATTTTACTTTACACTCATTTATGTACGTTGAGATTTTGTATCCATTAAAAAAATTTTATAGTCCGGAACGCCAAAAAAAAAAAAACTTTCTTTGGAAATTATACTCAAAAATTATATATTTTTTAGCTTAAAATTCAGATTAATATAACTTTATAACGGATATATATTTATATTCTAGCAGCAATATTATTTGGAATTTTGTAAGAAATTTAGTGGATATTTTAGTACCCCTAAGTCAAAAAAAAACTTAAAAAAAAACTAGTCCAAAAATTAAGGTAAAATTTGAGAACGAGCTGCCAAATTGTTAAGTGAAGACATTACAACTTTAAAGCAGAACTGTTTGCAGTATTTTAAAAAATTGATTTTTGAAATGGTGAATCGATTAATTGAAAATTTAAAAATGTTTAAACTTTATAAGTATTTTGATAAAGTATTAACGCAATAACGCAGCCAAAATTCTGTGTGATACAAAATGTGTTGATTAAATTTATAGACCAACATATTCGAATTGATGTTTATGAGACTCAATGGAAAAAACTTCCTTTTACTAAATGGTACGAATACTTTGGTAATGATTTTCCATCTAATTTACTAGAAATTTAGCCAAAAGTATATACTATAAATAACTTGCACAGCCAGTTCTTAATATGCTAACGATCCGATGATATTATGCATTTTTGAAATACATATGAATGTATTTATGTATAAATACTCATCCAAAAATGATCTCTTTACAAATATTTTTTAAAAACAATAAAATTGAATTGTTTTAAATTAAAAATCGTGTTTTTTTCTTTTTGGGTTTTTTTTGAGGAAATTTTTTAAAAAATTTGGGGTTGACCAAAAAAAGTATCTGGCAGCCCTGAAATCAACTCGAAAATGTCTCAGCTCTGAACATATGGAATTTTATTTAGAAGAGTTGTAGAGGAGGTCCTAAGCTTAAAAAAAAATCACGTAGTCACCCTGTAATAAAACGAGATAAGCTACAGGGTGTCAAAATTGACTACCTCGAGTTATTTACGATTGAATTTTTGATTTTTTGCCTCGACTTTATTTCGTTTTTCAGGAATAAGTCCTGTGACATTCTAGGGAAAAATGCTTTTGCAGTTTTTTCACTAGGAATTTTACCCCGTTCTCTTGAAATTATGCATCATTTGACATAGAAATGCAGTAGGAGATACCCATACTTGGAGAGAATAAATGTGAATGGCTTCAAGAGTTGCCTTTTTCGCGAGGCACACTCGCAACGTTATTTTAGTGAAGCTAGAATATCTCGTTATCGAAGAAGGTTTCCAAATTACATTTTAAAATATTAATTTGCTAAATGTGTATAGTTATTAAAAAAAAAAAAAAAATAAGAAATTTTTCATATTTTGTTATAGTGGATTTTGGCATTATAAGTCAATTTTAATCTAAAATAAGCTCATGCAATAAGTTTTACTTACGCAGCAAATATGATTTCACTGAAAATATTCAACAACGGTTTTCATGGGCTAAGAACGCGATGTTTTTAGTTTAACATTAATCGTCGAGGCACACCCAAGATGCCAATTAAAATTTTGCGATGATATATGTCAATCTGTAGCCGCTTCAATACCATACATCAGAATCAATATGGCGTTCGAAACAAATATGATTTTACATTTAATGCAACTTTAGAGTTTTGAGTAAGTTCAATTAAAAAATGTTTATAAATGAAATTGTCTTATGACTTAGAAAAAATCATGAGTTTTGCAATAAATGGATGAATATGAACAAGACTACATCACTAAAAACTGAACTATGCAAATTTTATAAGAAGGTTTAATAATTATTAAGTCGCTAATATATCCACGCCTATTTAACATATCGCGATATTTTTTAATTTGTATTTAAGATACACCATTGTAAAGTATATAAATGCAATAATTTTTGATTTAGGACTATAAATAGAATTTTGGCAATTTTTTAAATAAATTTTTATCTTAAACCTCCATAACATTGACGCCATTCGGTAAAAGTCATTCACGCGAATAAATCTGTGTTCCACTAGAACCAAGGAATATTGCTACTAAATATCGTTGATGTACCATTAAAAAATTATTGACTTTTTTTGAACACCAAAAGTAAAAGAGTTTGAAGAATTTCCCATATTTGTATAATTCAAGAACGGTTTGTCCTTTGTAGATAGATCTATAATAGATGCCAATTTTATATATATATTTACATTTATTGTTCTCTTAATATTTCCGTAGTTATTTAGAATTTAGTAGCGAAAAAATTAAACACAAAAATTATACAAAATCGGGATAATTTTGACAATTAACTCTGAAATTACTGAGCGAATTAAAGTCAATGTTAGATTGACTTGAAGACAATTTTGGTCTGCACCTTTGGTGGTATCATTATTAAAATCATACAAACGGTTCTTAAGTTTTAATCTTAATTTGACAAACCATTTTTGACTGTTACTAGTGTGACCTCTAATAAGGTGATAATTGGCCATGTCCATAAAAATAATCAGTACGTGACAGAAAAAAAGTGAAAACCAGTGTATTTCTACTTAATTGTAGGTATGCATGGGTATTTTCACTTAACTGTGAATAATATCAAGATTTGTGCATTAATTTTGAAGCACTCATTTACTCATAGCATTACCAGCTTTGAGATAAAGATGATAAATTGAAATATTTTTGATCTTTTAATTTTTCAAAGTAAATTTTATTAAAAAAAATCATTTTTTGTACACTTATTTCGAAATTATTAGGAGGATAAAAATATATTAGAACGATCCGCATTATCCGCATATTTCGCTGTATCACTTACAGTGTTGGAAAAAATAATAGGGACACTCAAATTTTTCACTATATACTTACTTTTCTGTTACTATTCCATAAATATTAAAAAGTATATACATAAAATTAAATAACTTCAAATATTTTATCTTATAAAGCTTATAAAGAAAAAATAAGGAACTAGTTCAGCCAAAAAAATATATTTTTTTTTAAAGGCCTGGAAAAAATAATAGGGACACTTAATGTTTTGCAAAAAATATGTTTTTTTTTTTTTTAACATTTCCATAATTTCCAAACACTTTTTTAATACTTGGTTGAAGATCCTTTCATTTTTATAACATCCTGACAACAGCGATTCTTAGATCCCACAAGATTTGCACATACCTCGGGCGGAATTGAGTACCATGTTTCTTGAATTTTTTTCTAACAACTCTTGTTTATTTTTTGATTTAAAGCTACCAATTTTATTTTTGAGGACTCCCCAGAGATGCTTAATGGGGTTTAAGTCCGGTGATTGGGACGGCCACGCCATTACAAGCACCTCATTCTGCTGAAACCACGTTTTGACGCTTCTAGCGGATCATTATCCTGCATGAATTCCCATTTTAGTGGCATTTCATCCTCAGCAAATGGAAACATTTTATTCTGGAGAATGTCTATATAGTCAGCAGCATTCATTTTTCTCTGAATCCAAACTATTGGACCAACTCCAGAGGCCGAAAAACATCTCCATAGCATTATAGAACCACCACCGTGTTTGACGGTTTTTTTTTGGTATATTTTGTATCAAATTCAGCACTTGCAGGACGACGTACAAATGATTTTCCGTCAGATCCAAATAAATTGACTTTTTTTCGTCTGACAATAGTACATTGTTCCAGTTTTTACGCACAGGTGTCGCCTGGCAAATTCAACCTTTTTTTGTATGTTTTCTTGCTCAACAGTGGTACTTTTCTCGGACTGCGTCCCATTAATCCGACTTCCTGCAGCCTTTTTCTTATTGTTCGACTTGTCACTGAAGCACACAATTCATTTTTAAGGATACTTGATGACATAAAGGGGTTATTTTTGGAAACTCGAACTAAATGTTGGTCAAAACGCGCTGACGTTTTACGCTTTCTACCTCTAGTTTCATGACTTTTTTCGAATGAATGGCATTGAATACTTTAGTTTTGGAACACTTCATTATCTGTGCTATTTTTCTAATTGAAAATCGTCCGAATTTAATTTAAGAATAAATTTTTTTTCAGATTCAGTGCAATGAAAACCACCGCCAATTTTCAAATTTATTTACCGAAGACATAAATCATAAACACTAAACCAATATGATTAAATTAATCACATAAACTTTGCTTTATGGATTTTTAATATGTTTATGTTAAAAATAATAATTTTTATTGACTAATGGTAATTTTTTGTAGTGCGTCCCTATTATTTTTTCCAATTGAAAATACAACTTCACTGATTTTTTTTTTTTTTTTGCAAATAAATATAAAATAAAAGCGCAAAAGAGAAAAAGTAAACAAATAATGAAATTCCGTTATTTTAGGAACAGATAAATAGCGGGACCCCCCAAAAAAACTTAATATAAAGAAACTGCATGCATCTGTTTGCGAAAGTAAGGGTTGTCCCTATTATTTTTTCCAACACCGTATATAAATCGTGCACAACGTTCTTTAATTATAGTGAAATATAATCGAGTAATGGCCTTATAATGGGCGAAATAAAATATTAAACACGCCCATAAAAAAAAACAGGACTGATGGGAAAAAACTGAAAGCAGATTCGTGTTTGGCACATCAAAATTTATCAAGTCCAAATATTCGTCTATATGGGAGGATTTTTTTTGCTGTCCAGTGTTATTTATTTTGGCATCGATTTTTTACATTATATTTTTGCATATTTTAGTCTTAACAACATACGTTTGCATATTTTAATCATTTTAGAAATTTAAAAAGCATATTTTTGCATATTTTATAACTGCATATAATACACTAAAAATAATAATTTTGGATATTTAACACTTAAAAGAAGAATTTTGTATATTTTGCATCCAATTTTTTTACAAAAATTTCCTTTTTCCTAATATTTTACATCTTATAAATTGAGAAAAATATTGTAATTTCCTTATACGATGTATTAGCTATGAAAATAAAATATTTTTTAGCAATTGCAAAAAAAAGAAAAAAATGCAGGTTATTTTTAGAATGAATACTTAGTAGATATGTAATTTAAAATTTAGGTAGAACAAATTTTATTTTAAGAGCATTTTTTTAAATTTTAAGGTGCTTTAAAGTCTATTTTGAAGCATTTCGATCGCGTATTAGATTAGGTTTTTATCTTTATTATTCACTTCTATTGGACCGTAGTGGCAATGTGGATTGTGTTGTGCTGTTTAAAAGAAATTAAAAAACGTGTTCCCGATACCTCTTTTCTTTAACCAAATACAGATACTACTATTCAGAAGAGCTAAAATTTATTTGTTACTAAGAAATTTGTTTACTAAGTAACTAAAAAATTCCATAAAAATTTTTGAACTAATTTGATTAAAATATCGGCAAAATACTAACCTTCTGGAATCTATGTATAAAAACACATGTCGAACACATAATATGACCCTGATTTTTATTATTAATATTTACTTCACATATACACTCGTATAAATTTAATAATTATGACATTTCCTAGTTCAATAATTAAAGATTTTTATTATATAAATTTATTGCTTATAGTTTAACTAAGTCATGCTTATTTTAGCATAATTTTTTGAGCATGCTTTTTATTATAAAAATTAATTCTTATCAAATTGAAATACCTAACTTCTAAAAACTCAGTTTGTGAAAAATCTTAATACATGTTAACATGTTCTCTTATATTGTCAGAAAATTATATACTATATTTTTTGCTATATTTATTACAAGAGACAGAATTAAGTTTAATTCAAACTTTACTGATAAAAAGCGATATCTTCTGAGAATATCTTAAGGCTCCGTTACTCTACCGTAAATGTAAAAAACGTAAATATAAATGGAACGTAAGTGGATGGTTACACAAACAACTTAAATGTATCCAATACTTTGTTGTTATTTTGTACACATCAACATTAGTGATGTCAATTACACATATTTCCAGTAAGTCTCAATTAATTTGAAAATCGCTAGATTTATTGGTTTGTATTTTAGCAATAAAATGTATCCAATACTTTGTTGTTGTTTTGTACACATCAACATTAGTGATGTCAATTACACATATTTCCAGTAAATCTCAATTAATTTGAAAATCGCTAGATTTATTGGTTTGTATTTTAGCGATTTGTATACAAAAATATTGTGCTTTTATGGAAAAAATTTGTATGTTTTTATGAAGAAAACAGCAAAATAAATTGTCCAATTAATAAACTTTTTATAGCGATTTTTATGCAGATTTTTTATATTGAAATAAAAAGCTGTCAACACTGTTCTTACAGCTGTCACGTTACATTTACTTTTTTGAGTACATATACACAGCTGATTCGTTACATTTACATTTACGGTAGTGTAACGAAGCCTTTAGAATCAGTAATTTAAGCTTTATAAAAATGCTATCAGTCTTAAGGCTTCGTTACTCTACCGTAAATGTAAATGTAACGAAACAGCTGACACGTTTTGCTTTTTAGAGTTATATGTGTACTCAAAAACGTAAATGTTACGTAGCAACCTAATCAAATTAGGACACTCTACGTTTTTACGTGACAGCTGTAAGAACAGTGTTTATAGCTTTTTATTTCAATATACTAAATCTGCGCAAAAAAAGCTGTAAAAGGTTTATCAATTGGACAATTTGTTTTGCTGTTTTCTTCACTAAAAAATTGTTGAAATAATTTAAATAAGACGTAGAGTCGAATATTTAATTTAAAGTTTGAAATAAATCTACCGATTTTCAATTTAAATTTGGTCTACTTGAAATATGTTTAATTGACATCACTGATGTTCATGTGTAGAAAACAACAACAAAGTACTGGCTACATTTACGTTTTTTGAGTAACCATCCACTTACGTTCCGTTAACATTTACGGTAGAGTAACGGAGCCTTTACGAACTACTCTGCTAATCAGGAGAGAGATAGCAATTTAGTAAATTGATTGGTTATGTTGCTAATAATATTAGACACTACGTACTTTATCATGTTTAGCAATTTTTTTCCTTTTTGAACATCATTGGCTTTTCTGCAATACTAGCAAAAAGAGATATATTGTTTACGGGTTTTTTTTTTTTTTTTTGATATATTTAAAATCTATTAAACAACAACACTTGACTCATCTAATTAATTTAAACTTATGATAATTTTTTACGATTTTATTCAATTCTATTGATTTCTATTCATTCAATTTTATTTTTATTTTAGTTTTATTTTAAATTTTGTTGAAAATATCTAAAAATAAAACAACAATTTCTCATTTTTTCTGGCTTCGATTACTGTTGGTTGGTATATTGACATTTTGATGAAAATTAGAAAAAAAAAAAAAAAAAACACTCCTTTTAAAATTTTTTTTTTTTTTTCAAATTAAATGCAAATATATTGACAAATATACACCTTCATTTATACATGAATCTACAAAGTACATATTTACATACATGTGTAATTGTTGTTATTATTATTTCTGGCGATGTCTATATAAATATACCAACTAAAAACATTATTTAATGTTTTTTAAGTGGATAGAAAAATTGTGTTTTTATAGAGACATAATGGTTTAAGTTGGCAGCACTTTTCTAAATATATAAAATTTGTTTTTTGATGAACATCATATTTGGTTAAATGTCTACTTCTATAACAAAAACAGTCGCATATGGAGAGAAAATAATCTTTAATTGTTAAGTCGCTGCTACAGCCATAAAAAATTTATTATGCTTTATAGGTCGGTGGATTTTTTGGTCGAAACAATAATTTTTTTCGGTCTAAATGACGCCATTTTAACCACTATTTCTATTAATATAATTCATTTGCGTTTTATGTCAATTTTAAGTTTTACACCTTGTAAAAAAACACCCTTTTTATGTTCGTTTTTATTTAATTTGATTTAAATGCATTTCACCGCTATTTTTGTTGTTTTTTGTTACGATAACACTTTTTAGCCAAGTAACAAATTAAGTGAAAATAAGAGTTGTATTTTGGTTTGTAAAGATTTAGTGGTTACTGGGTAATTTATAGGGCGACTTCTATCAAATTCGTTATTTATTATTCAGTCACTGATTAAATGATTAAACTTTATTATCAAAATTAGTGTTCCTTAGTCCAAATGTTATTATTTTACTGCTTTATTATAATAGTCTGAAAATACATCCAGAGAAAAATCGACCACAATCAGTGTCAATAATGATAACAATCAGTGTCAATAATGCATCAGCCCGTATGTGTTTAAATTTAGACGAAAATTGATACCTAATTGGCATTAAGTTGACACTGTTAATTACATTTTGTTTTCTATTAAATTTTTTAACGAACGGTATCATAAAGGCGAATACCAAAAATTTTCCAATGTGACCACAACCGTGGTAGATTTTAAATCAATTTTTTTTCTTTAGTGTAATACTAGTAAAATCGGGCAAATTGCAGCCAATTTATTACGAACGGGACGGCGAAAATGGAAGAATCTTTCTGTTGAAAGCAGTATAGGGCTCGAACGAGACAACCAACGTAGGGGGACGAAATTTGACACAAATATTTATCTTATATAAGGTTTGTTTGGTATGGAAAATGGGCAAAATCGGTTAATAAATAAAGTTATGGGGTAAAAACTAGAAACACATTGTGTCCCACAGTGCACTATGGTTTCAATGACCACTTTTTTTGGCCAAAACTACCAAAACGGAAAAAAACTTAAAACTTAAAAATTATCATATTTAAAATATGATTTAAATGAAAATCAAAACAATTTAATGTATTTCAAAAATTAAATTCATTTTGACACTTTTTATGCGTCAGAAGTACAGTCATTCCAAAGGAAGTTTACAAATATTTCACTTATAATTCAACCTAAAGGCGTGAATTTTGCTTTAGCAGCATTTGTTTTGATACACAACTATATTTTAGCAATATCTGCTATTTTATTTTATATCCTGGCATTTTTGTTCATTGGTTAGACCTTTGTAAATGATAAGAATGTCCAATGCTAATTTATACGGAAAAGATGGATTTTCTCGAAAATCGCAAAAATTCGCAGAACGAGACAATATGGATAATACAGCCCAGATATATGTTTATTTATTTTCGTTCAGTTTTTCTTTACCAATTTTCACCAAAAACTTGCAGGTCTAATGAAATGAAAAATTTCTTACGAATCCAATTTCATTTTGGTTTTGTAAAACTAACTGTATTTTTCTAAGACGCCAACAAGTTCTTACTGATTTCGTATTCAATTATAAAAGTACTTATACTAAGAAATATTTTCCGTATTAAACTTATTTAAAAAATTGTTGTACTCAATAATTATAAATTAATAAAAACCGTTGAAAAAGGCACCTTTTTTATACATATTTTAAATTTGCTTAAGTAACTAAACTTTGACCTGTTGTATTATGAAGACAAATTAGTAAAAGTAGCAAAAAACTTAATTTTTTGGCGTTTTGAAGTGTTTGCTACAAAACTACGATAATTAAAACTCAAATAGAAAATGTTACCAAAATTAGTTTTGGCCAAGAAAAGTGGTCCGCGAAACCATAGTGCAGTGCTTTGATTCCATACAACGATGGGACAACAATAGAAGAAGTTGTCGTAGAAAATTGAAACTTGGTACACATATTACTTTAGTCTTAGAATGAATAAATACGAAGTTTTGAAAATTGGCGCAAGGACACGCCAACCTCCCATATATCATGAAGTCAAAAAACTAAATTTTTTCTAAAATACTGGTCTGAATTTTACCAAAATTTGTGCCAGCCATTAAAAATAGATTGCTTATACGTCTTCTAAATTATTTTTTAATCGGAGCAAGGACACGCCCTCTTTCCACATATCCTGAAACTAAAAAACGGATTTACTAAGTGAATACTGGTCAGAATACCATCAAAATTTGTGATTGCAGTTAAATATTATTTATGAGTCTTACAATTTTTATTTAAATCGGAACAAGAACACCCCTACCTCTCATATATCTTGAAATGAGAAAAACGCATTTCTAGCTAACATACCGTTTTTAATTTTATACAAATAGAAGGAGATGTCGTAGAAAATTGAAACTTGGCACATATATTAAAGTAACACACAAAGTAAATATATACAAAGTTTTGAAATCGGAGCAAGAACACTCCTACCTCCCATATATTCTTAAATGTGAAAAACGCATTTTCTTTTAAAATACTGGTCAGAAGAGAACAAAACTTACAATAACCATTAAAAATGGTTTTTTATGGGTCAGACAATATTTTATTTAATAAGGGCATACCTACCTCTACCAAGCCCTACATTTTTAAATATTATTTTAATTTTTGCACCCACATTTTATGTTCAGTAAATCATTAAGTAAATTTCACAATAAAGCAAAAATTTTGTATAATTTTTTTAATACTCCATCGAACTCATGTAATTTTTGTATTAAAATTTAAAAATGCTCTATATTAAGCGCCATCTGCAGGATTTTTAACGTAGTATACTGGGTCCAAAAAATATATTTTTCTATTCCTTAGTCGCTTTTTAAATTTCAAAATAATTTTTATAATTATTTTATTTTAATTTAGCAAAATAAATTACGTCAACATTAAGAACTCTTTGAAATTAAAGTAAAAACAAAAATACAGAATATAGTTGTCTGGTACTTTTTTGAAATTCTTCTCTTTTAGGGAAAAAACGGATAAATACTATAATTTAGTACTTTTTGGGCACCCTAAGTATCTTTTTTAATACAGTAAGCATAGAAATAAAATGTGCATCAAATTAGTACCTTATCGAAAATTGGCGAAAACAAGTTTGATACTTTTTGGAAATTCGAATGATTAAGCTGTAAAAATTGCACCTGTTTTTGGTACTTTTTTTTTTCACAAAATATATATATTTTTTATTGACACATACATATTATTATTTTAACATGTTATTAGTACAATTTATAAAATACAATTTCGTCACATCCAAGGGAAATAAAAAGTACCAAAAAGGGGATTAAATCGAGAAATTAAATTTTATTCAAATTAATGAATGCATTTTTTATTCTATTAAACCTAAAAACACGAACTTCAGTACATGTGGTCTTAAGTGAGGACTACAAGAGGGGATTTTGTGGTTATTTTTTGTTCTTCTAATGGTACTTTTTGAATTTTTTATAATATTAAACCTAGAAACATGAATTTAAAGATATATGATCCTACGTGCATAACAATCCATAACATGGGGCTTTGTGGTACTTTTTCATTCTTTTAATGGTACTTTTTGAATTTTCTACAATATTAAACATAAAAATATGAAATTAAAGATAGGACCATGTATCTTTAATTTCATGTTTTTATGTGGTTAAGAATTCAATAGGGGGAACTTTGTAGTACTATTTCGTTTTTCCAATGGTACTTTTTGAATTTTCTATAATGTTGAAGCTACAAATATGAAATTTAAAATATATTATCATAAGTGAATGAGAATCCAGAAAATAGAATTTGTGGTACTTTTTTGTTCTTTTAAAATGGGTTAAAATTCAAGAATGGGAATTTTTGGTACTTTTTTCTTCTTCTAATGGTACTTTTTAAATTTTCTGTAATATTTAAGCTAAAATCATGAAATTAAAGATATATGGTCCTATGTGAATGATAATTCATAAGTGAGTACTTTTCGTTGTTATGATATTACTCTTTGAATTTTTTGTAATAATAGTTAACTATCAAATTAAAGATATGTATATGGTTCTGTGTTGAGAATCCACAAGCACTATTAGCATATTCCTCTCCACTAAAATATAAAAATAGAAATAATTTGGTCGTTTTTGAACCTTCGAACTTTAAAGATGTAAGAAATTGTTAACTAAATTTCTTACATCTTTAAATTTAAAAACATAACTTAATCGATTACTTTACATTCAAAAAATTTCAACAGCACTAATTAAAATGCAGATATTGCTATAACTACATTAACAATAACAAAATATCGAATAAATAGTAATGTATTTAGTATAAAAATGTCTCTAAATGCCGGGCGCGTCACTGTCACATTGACTCCTCTTTACGATTACAGATACTTCACTGCAAATACTTATAGCTATTGTTGTTGCAATTGATGATGATATACCTACAAGAATGTAATGATTTATTTTTTTTTATTTTTAATTTCATTTATATTTTAAATTTTTTGCAGCTACTTGGCAGTTGTAAAAGAAAAATAAAATCTTATTTCAACAGAAACGAATAAAATAAATAATATAAAATACTATAGTAAAATAACTAAGAAATCTATGAAAAAAATACGAGAGACTAAAAATAAAATATAAATAGTTAAATTAATACAAATATGGAGTTTGTTTTGCTACATTTTTTCTGTAGAATATTATTGTTTGTTGCAAGAAAAATTAGTTTACTACAACATGCTATATAAGAAATACACAGAGAGAAAAAAATAAGCTTAAAGCCCAAATTACATTTACGCGTAGTCAGCAACAGTATTAGCAAAAATTATCAGCTGTTCACTGTCAGTACAACATGATGCTGCCGTTATAATTACAATTAAGCGTAGGCAGCCACAATTTACAACCACCATCTAGCTTTGTTCTACTTGTGTATTTAAGCCTCTCATTTATTTGTTCACTCTCTTTGTCTCGCTCTCAATCTGAATGCAGCGCAGTGAATTTAGAAACAGGGCTAAATGAAAAAGCACTGCAAACTGCTGCTGACTAAATGTAATCAACACCATAACAAACAGTGCATTCTAAATAATCAGCTGATTATGGTAGCACACACTGCTGCTGACTACGCGCTATTGTAATTTGAGCTTAATTCTTAAGTTAAAAAAGCTTTACTTTAAAATTATTGAAATTTTTAATTGTTTTTTAAATTTTGTTGTCAATTCACTCTCTGTGCGTTTAGAACTTAATATCTTCTGTTCTATAGCAGACGAGGCTCTGACGCACAGTGTGCGATCTAAAAAATTAAATGTAAATAATTATGCAGTTTCGGAACGGCTGGTCCGATTCCACTGAAATTTCACATATTGTTAGTACAGGTGTAGGCAAGGTTAAGTTTTGAGCCCAGTTGACTTAAAGGGTGTGAGTCCACAGGGTCTCAAATTAATAAACTAGTTATTAAGCATAGAGAAATATCCGCAAATCTGGATAAATACCTGTCAAAATGAAAAATCTCTTTCAACTCCTATTACATATTTAATTTTTTTTAACTTAAATATAAAATATTTATCCTTTAGTTTCTCACAATGTACGTACAACATTGTTAATGATTCCATCATGTCTACTACCTGGATGGCTTCCTACAACTCTACTCTTCTTAATGTAGACAATTTTAATTCTTGTAATAAGCTTGAATTTTTTCTTTACAACAATTTGCTGTTCCTACTTCTTGTTCTGTTGTTTTAGTAAGAAGAAATTCTTGTTGAAAACTTCATTTATGGATTTGTTTTCATTTGTAAAATGAGTTTGTCAACATTCAAACATCTAAAAACGGGAGTCACTTCCATATTTGTTTGCCAGTGGTGCGCATTCTCATCTCATTTTACCACAAATTCTAAAGAAGGAAAAAAAAAAAACCAAAACGAAATGTGTGTAAGTGTGTCGCTATTGAAGAACTCTTGTAACCCAGCAGTTATTTTGGTGACAATTGACCAATTGTTGGGGTCTAATTATGTAGCTCCCAACTTTAGGGCATAGTGCCACTTGCCATTTTACTTATCCTTTGGTAAATATGAAGAAGTGGAAAAGGAAGATAGCGAAAGACCCTTTTACTAACTTTTTTGATCAGAAAAATGGTTACGTTCTAGGACATGCACATGTCAAAGTACCAAGTGACTTTCAATATAAAAATAATTTGTAGGTTATGGACTGCCTCCAAAAACTACTGGGAAAGCATTGTTACACAAGATCTACTTTACTTAATGTACATGTGTAAGTATATTTATATAGTTTTCTTCTTATTAGAGTTCAATTCTTAAGCACGATTGGGTTCTTCTTTTTATTTGTTGCTGTTATTTGTGTAAAAAATTACAAGAAACAGAGTGAAAACAATGCTCTGCCCAAAGATATAACCAAGTCATTATGATGACTGTGTTTTCTTAATGTGTTATTGGATACATATACTAAGTGGGTTGATGACAATGTTTTACATGATTTTGTGCATTTTTTTTTTTATTATTTATGTTTATTTTTTAAGCTGACATAAATATGACATCTTTAAGTTTTTGGCGTGCTTAAGGGTTGGTAGGACTTAGAGTCTTATAAAAAAATAGTGGCAGCAGTAATTTGGAAATCAAGAATTTTATAAAGTTTGTTATCGTTTTCTACTCTTCATGGGCACCAGAAACATAAAAATCATACCTAAGATTATTATTCATTATATACTACACCACCATAATAGTTGCGTTTTACTGATGTTTGTAACGTATAAAAAAACCATCGGTATACCAACTTAAAGTATACCGTTCGACTCAGAATCACTTCCTGACTTCCTTTGGTCCATGAAAACCTTGTAGTCAAACTGCAGGTTGTAATTTTAAAGATAAATCAATTAAATTTAGCACACGATCTCATATTAGGTCAAGAACGATCCATTTATTTTACCTAATCCTTTCGGAATAGAAGTTTAACGACTATAAATGCCTTAAACATTGCGATATTTTAAGTATGTTTTATATAAGTACAAATTTTTGTGAATATCGGTCCATAATTGACTATAGCTCCCATATAAACCCCTCTTCCGAAAATCGCTTTTAACGTGCATATATTCCATACATATGTTGATACTTATATGTTGACACAAATAAGTTTTATATGTAGAAACTACAGTGCCAATTTTTATGAGAATTGGTCCATAATAGAATAGAACATAGCTCATCACATAATCACATAGACAAGTTGTTTTTGAGATACGCTTCAATCAGGCTTGCCAGACTTGGGTATTTCTCCCCAAGGCGACCGCCTTGCACTGGGTGCAACATTGAGGGACTCAGTTAGCAACGCCAGGCATTTAGGGTAAGTAAAGCAGAGATAGAACCTAACTGTTAAAGATGTGGTTACATAGTGTTGTAAGCCGACATCGGGTTCGAAGGACCATAAACAAGTTTGCAATTGTAAATTGACCTGTTGTTTTTTTTTGGCGGTACCAAAGCAGACAACAAAAATTTTTCGTGCTCCTTCAAAAAAAATAAATAAATAAATAAAATATATATATATATCGTCCATTCCATGAAAGAACGCCCAAGAATATTTTTCATGTCTTCCGATTTTAATAATATTTGGCATACGCATACGCTATGGAGCCGTTTAAATATGTCCGTTTTTATTTTTTGAGATATTTAAATGGCTCCATAGGTGATATGTGTACCAAATATAAACAAAATCGGATGTCCCTCCGTAAAAAATTGACATTTTTTATAAATCTTTCGTGGAATTGACGATATATATTTTTATCTCAAATCTGGCAATACTACGAGTAAATAAAGCCACGTATCATAAAAATTGATGCACAAATCTTGATTGGATTCACAGTTAAGTTAGGATAAATGCATACCTACAGTTAAGTGGAAATACACTAGTCGGCAAAAAAAAAAAATGTTTTTGTCTTAAATAAATAAAAAAAAAAAATATGTGGATTAGATGGAATTTAATGTGCTAAATAAGAATCAGCTTTTACTTTTTTCTATCACGTATTGATTTTTTTTATGGGCATGACTACTATGACCCGCAGTGACACTTGTATAACTCGAGAACTGTTTGTCCAATTAAGATAAATTAAACTCAAATATGTAGTGATCTAAATGTCTTTGAGCTGAAATTACATAATTTTTTTATCCAGTTAATATTTCCGTAGTTATTCGGTAATTAGTAGCGGAAAATTAAATTTTTTTTGAAAAATTGTGAAAATTTTGATCCATAACTCTGAAATTCTTGAGCGAATAAAAAATATTGTGCACGTATGCGTCTTTTGGTGTATCATTTATAAAAATCGTGTAAACGGTTCTTGAATTATAGCCTAAATTTGACAAACCATTATCGAGTTTTAAAAGTCTGACCGCTGAATAAGGTGATGACATTAGTCATGTCCATAAAAAATCAGTACGTGATAGAAAAAAAGTGAATGCAGATTCTTGTTTGACATGTCGAAATCCACCTAGTCCACCTATTTTTGTTTCAAGAAAATATGTATTTTTTTTGTTTTTTTAAAACTATTTTAGTAACAAAAAAATCTAAAACTTTGCATAAAAAAGTTTTTTTTCGGACAATTATTTCAAAATAACCCCGAAACTATAGAGCACATAAAAAAATTAAGTTTGGAGATTTGAAGATATTTTTGGTCCGCATATTTTGGTGTATCACTTATGTCAATCATACACACCGTTCTTCAGTTATGAGGAAATATACTAGAGTAATGGCCTTACTATGGACGAAAAATTAGACACGCCCATTAAAAAAAGTCCAGACCTAATGGAAAAAATCTGAAAGCAGATTCGTGTTTAGCAGATCAAAATGCTTCAAGTTCAACTATTCGTCTTTGGGGTAGGATTTTTTTTGTCGACCAGTGTAATTAGACATCAGCAGAATGTGGTTTGTGTATTTTATATGCCGCTACACACTTCATCAGCATTCGTGGTGTCTTATCCAATTCGATTTCGGTAAAACCTAAACAATATGTATGTTTGCGTATGACATATAAGAGATCACAGATTTCCTGAAAAATCTGAGTATTTGGGATTTTAGTACATCGAAATTTTCATTTAAAAATCGATTTTTTGTATAAAATATAAATGATCACATATTAATCTTATTTTCTCAAAATTTACAGTACTTACCGAGTCATAAAAGATTTTAGTTTTTATCAAAATTTTCTAGTGTTCGACCGAACGTTCGGGCTTGGCTACTGTGTTCGGTAAAAATTAATGTTCGGTGTGTGTTCGGGGTTCGGCAATTAATTTGGCCAAATTTTACCGAACACTGAACTTTATGAAAAAACACAAAGAAAAGGATGAAAATGAGTTTAATAAAGAAAATTCAATTTATTTGACTACAACTTTAACTTCTGAAAATATAAATATCTACACATTTTCAAATTCTATTCGTTTAAACAGCGTCTAGAAAGTACTTCCCAGTATTATTGTTAATAATTATTATTTTTTTTTTACTCTTTTTAACCCCTATAACAAAAAGTTCAGGTTCGTTTTTTTCATATTATTTGAAGTTGCTCAAAATTTAATTAAAATAGGTTTTTATTATGTCATTAATTGTGCTTCTGAAAGACCTTTCTGCTCTCTTTGAAAATTACAATGTGAATTTTTATTATTTAATTTAGCTCGGGTAAGGATAACTAAATTAAATATTAATTTTAGTTTTGTTATCGATATCTTAATTTTATTACATATAAAAATATTAGTATTTTTTTTTCTTTTTTTAAAGAAAGAATAATTTAACATTTTTCTTACTTAAGTAGCCTAATTATATGTTGGATAGATATTTGTTTTCATGATGATATTACATTTCAATAATATAGATTTAGTTTAAAAGAACATAAATATTTATTGTCCTCCCATTTAAATTAAAATTTTTTAAATTTATAAATTTAATCTTATTTCTTGGCGATAAGTATACTAAAAACCTAAATTAACTGACACATTGAGAAAAAAAAAAAAACTAAATTAATTTCTCTCTTATCTCTTAGTGATTGTTGTTTTTAATGTTTCTTTAACTTCATAATTCATAGACATCAATATGTACTACTATTTATTCTTCTGGCTGTTTGTGCTTTCGAAAGGGTGCCAAAGTTCAGCATCATCATTTAATACTTATTTTAATGATTTTTTTTTCTTCACTCATCATTCTTTTTAGTTTTACATTTTTTTTTTTTTTTAATAATTTTTTTTCGCTCTTATCAGCTTAAAGTACAATTTTATTTCAAAATAACAGTTTTTTTCCTTTTAGTTAATGTTTTTTGAAGTGTTCATTAAAAATTTAGTATATTTTAAAGGAAAATAAAAAATAAGATGTTTATTCTACTTTTAAGACAGCAGCAATAATATGTAGATTAGAAAAGGTTTCCAAAGGGTATCAGTTAAAAAAAAAAAAGAAAAAACAAAAACCAATAAAAATATAGAACATTCGAAAAAGTCATAAAAAATAATACTGTTATGTATATGTTTTATATAGAACATGACATACAATCTTGCGTAATCATATTTTATAAAAAAAAAGAAAAAAATTATTTTAACACTTCATAATTTTATTATTGCATTTAAAAAATTTGTATTTTAATCTTTTCCTTCATTAAATAAATACATAAGATTTTCTTCTTGCCCAAACATATTTGAACTGAAAAAAAAAATAACTGAAATTTTATACGGCATTTGAAATGTTTATTACCATTTTTGGTTAACAATAGTGGCTTAAGAAAAGACCTTGTCTTTAAACTTTAAGTCATGGTTAGAAGCAGCAATAATAACAACAACAATAAACAAAAATATTTGTGTCCATGTTAAACTTGTATGTCTATACATGGATTATAACTGCGATTGGAATTGCATTAATTGTATTAAAATGAAAAAAAGAAACATTGATTTTATTCGAACCCATAATGATGTGACAATGACAAGTGCATTTTGTATTCAAATAATGTTTTGTATTAAAAAAAAAAAAAAACAAAGTATTTTTTTTAAATACCAAAGTTGTTAGAAATAACAAGTTTATAAGAAAAATATGAGACCAACAAAATGGTGACCACTATTTTTAAAATGCCTTTCACTTAATATATTTCTTTAAAATGTAATTTTAATAGCTTAATATACGTTTTACAAATTTCAGGATATGTTGGTTTTTATTATCCTTTTGTATACTACTGTCAAAAATGCATGACAAAGATGGCATAAAAGAAATCGTTCTAATTAAGAAATTGCTCCATTTGCCATAACAAATATGTTAATGAGGCTATATTTGTTGAAATATTTAGAATCTTTAAATAAATTGAAAGAGAAATTGCATACAATTTTCATAGAAATTTTAAACTTTAATATTGCAGAAATAAATAACATAAATGTTGGGATCAGATACACGTAAGAAAAACGAAGGAAAAAGATATAGTAATTCAAGCCCGACCATATGATACCCTACACCATTGGGTACATTATGATTCGGGGAGGGGTCTTTAGACTTGGACCGAAATGTGGTCTCATAAGTGTAAAATAAGTGTAAAATAACACATACGAATACAAAATATTACGTCCATGCTAAGATATATATGAATTTATTCACTTTTAACTGATTCCCGAAAGAGGGCCTTATATGGGAGCTATGGTAAATTATGGACCGATCTTTGTAAAATTTGGCACTAAAATTTATATTTATATAAAACGTATTTGTGTCAAATATTAACTGGATACTATTATTTTGATGGGATTTATGGCCGTTAAAGTGATTTTCTGAAAAGATGTTTATATGGGAGCTATTGTTAATCATGGACTGATCTAAATCGGTACACTTATTTAGACTTATATGGAACTTATATGTGTTAAATTTTACTAAAATATTGCTATATTTAAGGGATTTATGATCGTTAAACCCTTTTCCAGGAGGACATTTGTATGGGGGCTAATTGAAATAATGGACCGATCATAACCAATTTCAATAGGCTTCCCTGTAATGTAGGAAGCCCGTGCGACAAATTTCATTAATTTTTGTTCAAAATTGCGACTTATAGTTTGATTACATGGTTTACATGGACGTACAGGCGGACGGATGGATATCGATAAATCGACTCAGAAAGTGATTCTAAGCCGATTGGTATAAATTAATGTGGGTCTTAGACCAATATTTTTGGGTGTTGCACCTTTGTTGGTGTAGGGTATAAACATGGTTGCCGTATTATTATGGCAACAATATAAGGTTTAAAGATATAATCGGTACCGAAATATAAATACTTTCATTAATATTGTGGTCATGATACGAGGCGGATCAATAAGTCCATGACTTTTTGAATGAAACACAGTGCTTTTTGCAAAACAAAAATTTATTTTTCAACATAATCTCCTTTTAACTCAATACACTTAGTCCAACGTTTCTCCAGTATTTGTATCCCTTCCAAAAAATAGGATTTTTCGAGGTCCTTAAAATAGGCATTTGTTTGGTCAATAATTTCATCGTTGGAGCTGAATCTCTTTCCACCGAGCCATTTCTTTAGGTTTGGAAATATGAAGTAGTCACTAAGGTCTAAATCCGGAGAATATGGCGGATGAGGTACCAATTCGTAGCCCAATTCATTCTTGATGAAAAAGAACTTTTTTCTTGGCCATATGGGGTCGTTTTCTTTTTAAATCCTCATTAAATCGGTCTAATAAGTTGGCATAATATTCGCCATTTATTGTTTTTCCCTTTTGAAGGTAATCGATATGGATTATCCCGCGTGCATAAAAAAAAAACAAAAAACTGTTGCCTTCACCTTATTGGCCGACAAATGAGTTTCACCCGGAGAAACCCATTGTTTAGACTGCTGCTTGGTCTCCGGAGTGCAGTAATGGATCCATGTTTCATCTATAGTTACAAAACGCCGCAAAAACTCATTCGGATTGCGGTTAAACAACTTCAAACAATCCTTTGAAGTTGTCACACGTTTACGTTTATGGTCAATTGAGAGCAAACGCGGCACCCATCTTGCAGACAACTTTCTTAAACCCAGCTGATCATTTAAAATCGAAACCACACTGCCATATGAAATGCCTATGGCATCAACAATCTCACGCACTTTTACTCTTCGGTTGGCCAATACCATATCGTGGATTTTTTCGACATTTTCAGGTGTACTAACCTCAATTGGCCGTCTAGAACGTTCAGCGTCATTTGTACTTGTGCGACCACAACGAAAGGTCAGTAAACCACTTTTTTACCATTGAAATCTATGGTGCAGAGTCCCCATAGTATTTATCGAGCTTTTCCTTGCTTTGATTGACGGTTTTTTTTTCGCAAAAAATAATGTTTAATGAGCACTCGAAATTCACTTTTTTCCATTTTTAGAAAAATACACCAGGTTGTATGTTTTGAACAGCTGTTAAACGCAAAGTAAATGACGACACTTGCTCAATATTTGACAGTAGTCTATTAACAGGTGGTACTTGATGGGAACAGTGTTGCGTTTCATATAACTACGAGGGAATTTCGAAAAGTCACGGAAATATTGATCCGCCCTCGTACTTATGTTAAAATTTTATCATATTATGGAGAGGCCAAATAAACATTTTAATATGGTTGAATGAAACATAATATTTTTACAAAAGCAAATTATGATAGTTATACAAAAATAGTTTTATAATAAAAATTAAAAAAACAAAAATTAAAATATGATCCTTTCACAAGTAGAATTATCATAGTTAAAAATGTCATATTTTATTTTATTTTTAATAATATTTTTTACTATATTGTGTTTTGCTTTAATAAAAAACCCTATTACATTAAAATTCCAATTTTGTTTATATATGAATAAATAAAAGTAAACAAAGTTTGGTTATATTTTTAGTGTGATTCATTGGATATGATATATTAATTAAATATTAATTAATTTAGTTAATAAAAAATATATTTTTGTATATTATCTTTTTCAATATCATTTTCAATAAATAATTAATGATTTGATCATAATAAGATGATATAATAAAATCTGACCACGATATGAGAAAATCAGATCATAATAAGATAAAGTTAAATCTCTTTATGATAATTATTATCATATATGTTATTATTTATGACCATAGCAGTTTTTACAGCAACCATCCCTAGAAAAAGAGAACCGATTCAAAATTAGACACGTGACAGGTTCTCAGGGCTAGTGACTGGTCCCATTTCCGGAACTTTATATGAGAGGAACCTGTCAGTTTTACATGGGGTTGTCATTGGAGGTGGCTAATTCGCCCTTTGGGATAGGTCACAGGACTGGTCCAAGAAGACAGGTTCAGTGTCGATTAATATAATAAAAATTTGAAAAAAATTCGGTAATTGTTTACTTTTTTTTTTTAATTTATAATTTTTCGTTAATATCGATGGCGGCACCCTGAATCGAACCCATGTTCCTCTAACATATGTCATGTTTTATAGTCTTCAATACTAACCACTCAGCCACTGATTATTATTGCACGCTAGTTGCTAATTGCGTACTTAACAAGTATGTTATAAATTGACTTTTAACTGTTAAATGTTTCTATTAGTTGGATAGATAGTCTGGGTAGTAGTGTTTCATTTTTGGATATTGTTGCAGTAATACACAGAGAAAAACAAAATGGCAACTACAAAACATGGAAGTAAGAAAAAACTACTGCCAACATTTAACGCGGCACAAATTGGACTGAATGTTATGCCTTGAAAGTCAACATATGTAGTTGTTGATGACAATAATATCTAAAATTCTGCGGTGGTGCTTAACGATCGCATTTTTCGTTTACGAGAAAAATGAAAAAAAAAAAAATGCGTTTTTTTCACCTTCATTCATATATAACTTTTGAAGTAGGAATGTAGGAATTGATGTAGGAATCTTCAAGCACTATCGCAGAATTTTAGACATTATTGTCATCAACAACTATGTTGACTTTTAAGGCATAACATTCAGTCCAATTTGTTTGATATTGAAAATGAGTAAAATCTGTAAATAAACAAAAAAGTTATGAGCAAAATACTAAAAACACAGGGTGTCCGTTGTAGCTTAATTTCATACTTATCTGCTATATCTCTTTTAAATCAAATCATGTACTACAACAACATTTTCATGGGTCGATATAAACTTGGAAATACGAAGTGGGCGTGGTCCGCCCACTTTACTGAACACTTCCCATATAAGGTGAAAGGTCAAAGAAATTTTGTACAAATATTTCATGGATAAATGTAAACAAGGAAACTAAAATAGGCTTGGTTCGCCCACTTTACCGCCCACTTCCTATACAACATTCGCATTTGTTTACATTTGTAATGTTATTGTTTTTTGTTGTTTTTCTTTGTATCACTGTTTTTGTTTAGAACATTTTTTTTACTGATTTCCGATTATTTTACAACCGATTTTCAAAACAAAGCTCTTTTTGGAAAGGTATTCAAATTACCTTTCTAATTGCTGAACATAGTTAGTACAAATTATTGCCGCTAGATGGCGCAAAATTAATTTTTTATTAAAATTGCATCAAAACACCCTGTATTTGCTAATATTATGAGTTCATATGTTCAGCAAAAATACTCGCCAAAGGATTTTGTACAAAGTTGCCAAACATCATTTGGTCGAATTCTGGAAATTTAAAGGTTAAAATTGTGATGTCGAAGGAATCATCTAAGACCCCACAAAGTATATATTTTCTGGGTCCTGGTTAGATTCTGAGTCGATCTAGCTATGTCCGTCCGTCTGTCTGTTTGTTGAAGGGCTCGAACGGGGCAACCTAGGGGAACGAAATTTGGCAAAAATATTTATCTTATATAAGGTTTGTTGGTATTGAAAAACCTCGTGTAAAATCGGTTAATAAATAAAAAAAGTTATGATCTAAAAACTAGAAACACAGGGTGTACGTTTCATACTTTTCTGCTGATATCTCTTAAGCAAAAGCTTGTATGACAACGAAATTTTGCATAAATAGTTTTAGGGTCGATATAAACTTGGAAACCAAAAATGGGCGTGGTCCGCCCACTTTACCGCCCACCTCCCATATAAGGGGAAACTTCAACGAAATTGCGTTCAAATAGTGTACCAGCCACCTTCCATATAACTTAAAATTTGAAAAAGTTGATGGTGGGTATATAGATTCGGCCTAGCCGAATATAACATTCGCCCTTGTTACTTTTTTATTTACTAAAGCATCTGATCTGAATAGGCTTAAAATATTTTTCCCTTTTCTAGTTTTACGATATTTCATTGCTGTTTCATCAAACAAAAAGCTGTGAACCAAAAATCAACTCTGTATTATGTAGCAAAAATTGAGGTAAAAACGATAAAATAATTCCTGTCAAATATTTGTCTAATCTGAACTTGGTTTAAATATTGATTTCTAAACGTTTTAGAATTTTATAACAAAATTTAAAATTTTAATAAATATTTTAATATGCGTTTACATATTTCTAATAGACAACACTATGGGCTACATAAAATTATTATTTTTTTTTAATTAAAAAAAGAAAATGATTAGATTATGTATTAGATTATGTATAATTAATATTCCATAACAAATTTGAGGTTTTGTTTTGTAAAACTTTTACCAACAAAACATTTAAAACTGTGGTTATGAAAAAATTAAAATTTACAGTGACACTTTTTGGTGATAATATTTTTTTATATGTTTGCTGTTATCATTTCTAGAAATTTTTTTGGGTTAAACTGTTTTTGTGGTATTTAAAATTTATACTTATTATTATTTTAGTAATATTTTAATACAATTTTATTGACTTGTTGCGATAACACCATCTGGCTTAAAGTCAAACTCTTATTATAAGATTTCTTCTGTTCATTGTTTTTGCAATTCATTTCTTTGTAATTAAAATTTAAATAAATAGACACATTGCATTAGTTATTTAATGATTTATACATATAAAAATTTGTTTTCAGTTTAAATAAATTTATTCAATTTTAATTAATATTTAAATTAAACCAATCGCAAAAGATTTTTCATAATTACAATTTATTATTCGTAATTACAATTTATGTCCAATTAAACGTAGATAAAATGAAATTGAAAAAAGATTCGGCTGTGCCGAATCTTTGATACCCTTCACCATATTACCATATTACCATCTTACTATCTTATCGACATCATATTACCATATTACCGACTAATAATAAAATTTTCGCCTTAACGTATGCTTTCATATTTTCACATATATAAATCTAAATTTTTTTCAAACTACGAAAATTTGAATATATAAAAAAAACAATCATAGCAGGCTTTGCTTTTAAAAAATAAACAACAACAACAATTCCAAATTTATATATTTTTTTATGTGTGTATATACAAACTGGCTGCATATACAAAGAACAACAACAACACTGTTATTCATTATATTACTTCTGTTGCTAACTAAACTACTTGTCTATACAAAAAACAAAAAACGTCACTAATAGCAAAGAATATACAACATATATGAATATTCTTTGCTAATAGTCATTACAATGCTTAATATACATGTTTGTGTATGTATTTATGTATATTCTTAACAGATATGTTTTAGTTTTTAAAAATTAACAACAACAATTCCATATCTATTTGTTTTTGTACAGACTGCATATACAAAGAACAACAACAAAAACACTGTTATTCATTATATTACTACTGTTTCTAACTAAACTACTTGTCTATACAAAAAACAAAAAACGTCACTAATAGTCATTACAATGCTTAATATACATGTTTGTGTGTGTATTTATATTCTTAACAGATTTGTTTTTGGGCCATAACTCTGTTGATTATAAACGAATTTGGTTTATTAAAAAAAACGAAATTTTATAAAAACATTTATGACTGATCTATATAAAAATAAAAATCTGTAGCTTGAACAAGGGCTTCAAAAATAAAAAATTCGTTTTCCCCGATATCTCAGTTATTACTGAACCGATTTATTTTATTTTTTCAGAACAAAAATTCAGAAAATAATTTCCGAGCCTCCTTTGAAAATTCGAAGTCCCTGGTATATGCAGAGGCTTCAGAAACTGAAAAACCGGTTTCAAAAACCGGTTTTTAAAGCATATCTCCGCCATTTATAAACCGATCCTGCTGATTCAAAAAATCAAAATTTTATAAAAATATTTGTGACCGATCTGTATAAAAATAAAAATCTATAGCTTAAACCAGGGCTTTAAAAAATAAAAAATGCGTTTTGTCCGATATCTCAGTTATTATTGAACCGATTTATTTCATTTTTTCAGAACAAAAATTCAGAAAAAAATGTCCGAGACTTCTTTGTAAAAACGAAGTCCCTAGTATATACAGAGGCTTCAGAAACTGGAAAACCGGTTCTAAAAACCGGTTTTCTTAACATATCTCCGCATTGTATGAACCGATCTTGCTGAATTCCAATAGCAAAATTCTCGAAAGCATTTCCGATCGTTTGATATATATATTATATATGTCAGTTATCGGTGGGCTTCATAAACGCCATTTCAACCGACACACGGACGGACGGACGGACGGTCGGACGGACGGACGGACGGACATGGTCCTATCGTCATCACTTCTTACAAGGATCCCGAAAATGTAAACTTTTTTGCTCTCCGACGAAAATTGTGGGAATTACAAACGGAATGACAAACTTATATATACCCTTTACACCTGTGGTGAAGGGTATAACTAGTTTTCTTTACTTTTTCATAAAACAAATTGTTTCTATTATTTATTTTTATAAAAATACTTTTTTTTTATATTTACAGTAAATGCTCGTTTAACATACCAGAAAGAGGAAATGTTTTTTAAAATTTAAAACAAGTTTATTGTTAAAATGTTTATACTTTTACTTAGAAATAATACTTTGAAGTTTAGAAATATATTTGTGTGTCATTTAGCCGTTTAACGAGTTTAGGGTTTAAATAATAAATAAAACTAATATTTATTTCTGCAATAGTAAATACTTTTAATAACTATTTTATATTTTCATTCACATGTCCATAATTTACCATACAGATTAGTGGAAAAATTGTAACACCTGTTATGTATTAAGTATCACCATCTGGATTTTATTTTAATTATTGAATCCAATTCAGTGTTACAGATATGTAAATATTATAAAATATAAAATCTATACAATTATTAATAAAAAATAAGTGACTGGTATTTTATTTTATTTAAACGTCATAAGAATAATTATACAAGAAGTAAATTAAAACATTGAAATTAAAATCTTTTACTTGTTAATAGAAATAGGCAATAAAGATATGTCATGAATAGCACTAAGAGACAGCAAATGTAATAAAACCAAGTTACACAGTGAGATGATTATGGATGAAATTATAATAAAGTGATCTTTTTTTTGAAATATATATCAAAAATGAAGCAATTAATTGTTAAGCAATTAAATTTATAAAAGATTTTTTTTTGTTTTGCTGTACAGAAGGTAAAATAATGTTGTCAAATTGACAACGCTTTTGTTACATTCAATGGAATATTGAACACTTAAGGCTTCTTAATGCTTGGAAATACCAAAGATGTGGTCATGCAAACATTCTCGGTGACTTATATCGAGACTTTAAGATCGATTATTCAACAACAATACCGCTGTTCGACCCTGGGTTCATGGTACACATACCGGAAAGAACATACTATGACAATAGTCACCACAGAACCGAAGAAGTAATTCAAATCTTCCGAGATGGTTCGAAAACAGGAATTGGCATCTTCTGTATACAATTGGACCTGAGGCTGTTCCACAAGCTACCTGACTACTGTAACATTATCCAGGCCGAAGTGATGGCCATGAGTGCAGTATAATGGAATGTCAAATAAGGGTATTCGCATATTTATTTACAGCAAAGCGGCCATCATTTCCCTTTCAGGTGTGTGCACCACATCAAAGATTGTACGTGAATGCCGGTTGTCTCTGGAGGAGATCGCGAGACATTCGTTGTTGGTCCTCGTCCTTTGAGGACCAACAGCTATTTGGTCTAAGATTATTAATAGACAAATCCTGTCCCTCTAGAGTTGAATCAACTAAGATCAACTACTTTGTTGGAACCACGAAATGGTTCGAAGAATCAGATAAACATAAAGAATAGGCCTTCACTGTTGGAGCTTTTTATGGTAACACAACTAGACCTTACTTAGACCCAAGTGAGCTTAGCCTAAAGCGGCTGCAAATATAACCTAACCTAAGGCAAAATTTAAGTGATTATGACCTCCTCTTCGCTTTCCAAACATGTTGAAACTGCTGTACCTATAGAAGGCTGCAGCACACATTTACCATAGAAATGAAAGAAAATGTGCAAATTTTGCTGAAGGGGGTTAAGTTTCAGTTAGTTTTTAAACAATTGTGTAAAGTATTTATGCAAGTATTTGGTATCGTTGGAAAGGCTATTATTTGAAAAATAATAATATATAAATAGTAAAGTATTAGAACTAATTTTTTTCATTAAATTGATCAAAAAATCTAAAATTTGTGTGTTAAGTGTGCAAAAAAAAAAAAAAAATAATAATATTTGAATTTATATAAAATCTATATTAATAAAGCTATCATTATGAAATTTTAATATAATATAAAAAAAAAAAAATGTTCTTAAAAGAAAAGTATAAATAGATTCCCACTTTTTTATTCCGAAATACCCAAAATTCCAGTTCGGGAAAGCTTGTTTAAAAAGTTGACTTTTTTCAGTAAAATGGTCAACTTGTCGTTATAAGAGCCGTGGCTTATTAAATATTTTTTGTGTGTTTAGCTAACATATTTAGGTAAGTTTTCAAGGTATTTTTTTTTTTTTAATTTCAGCTTTGAAATTTTTGAGCTCCATAAAAATCTAAAAAAATTAAAATTAATGAAGTTCTGCAGGGCTAGCGGGGAGACTGTTACCCCAACTGCTCTCGGATTTGTTTTACATGCATTTGTATTAAGAATTCTTTTAAAAAAAAATTATGGTCCAGTGGAAAATAATGGATTTTAAAGTGGAAATATGTTACCATCTTTTTGAAAAAAATCACAAAAAATCAAAATTTTTTTCAAATTTTCTATTTCAAAATACAGTGGACGTTCGCTAGTACGAATTATATATTGTCAGGCCCTTTCGTAGTACCGAAAAATTCGTATTATTGAACAACGCTGTTTTATGTTCCAATTCAAATAATTTACATAAAATATTTAGATTTTATTAATAAATATATATATTTTTTTAAAAAAACTCATAACGAAACAAGATATAATAAATTTGTATTATTTTGAATTCATTTTTTGTACTTAAACAGGCATGAAAGAACATACTAATGTATGTACATATACATATAACAAAAAAAAAAAAAAAAAAAAAAAAAAACAATTTACTTATTTAAAAAGCCGTCATTAAACATTCACGTTTATTTCTTTTTAAACTGATTTCTACAGCCTTTTCATGAAGACTTCTCAATAATAGTATTTTCGAGGTTTCAATGTTGTTCTCAACAGCCCATTTAATACATGTATCAAAGCAGTTTATTGCATCCGCATATTTTACTTTTGTAGAGTTATTATCAAGAACTAATAAAATATTATCCTCATCGACATCTTCATCCAATTCAATTTCTTCACTTGGATCATCAAGATTCCATTCAAATAAATCAAGAAAATCAAATTGTAAATTTATAAAATTTGCATGTAGTAAATTGTGCATTTGGGAAATTGCTCTTATCTCCTCACTGTCACGCCTACTGATAGTGGAATATCATCCTCGTCCTCAAAATTGTCATCGCCCAAAATTTTCTTCCAACATTTCTTTATGGAATCACTGGATATTTTTTTCCCAGGCTAAGGCAACCAATGAAACGGCTTCAAATAAAGTGGTTTATTTGAGGGACGTTTCTAAATTTTCGTTCGAAGATAAAATTTTTGACAGTAAACTGTTACGGTAATGCAGTTTTAAGAGCCTAATTGCATTCTGGTCCATGGGCTGTATTAGTAAAGTTACATTGGGGGCCATATACATTACCCAAATCTGTCCATCTTTAGTATCATGAACCAGTTCATCTGCCGGTGGATGACTTGGAGCGTTGTCTAATATTAGAAGAGCCTTAATTGGCAGTTTTTTTTTTTCTTTTAAAAATGTCCCTACCTGTAAATATATTTTGAATTTTTTTTAATCATTAATAACATTAAAACAATTTACTAAAACTTACTTCTGGAATAAATTTATCAAATAACCATTTTTTGAACAGAGCTGCATTCATCCAAGCAGATTTAGAGTTTCCGTACTCAACAGGAAGAATTTTGTTCCGAAAAGATCTCGGTTTTTGAGCTTTTCCTATTACAAAAAGTTTAATTTTCTTAGTTCCTGCAGCATTAGCACACATTAAAAATGTTAATCTCTTCTTTGACAATTTTCTACCTGGAGCAGATTTTTCTCCACTGTGAACATATGTTTTGTTTGGCAACATTTTCCAGTAGAGACCGGATTCATCCGCATTAAAAATTGCCTCGTTTGATAGCCCATGCTCCATAATGGTAGACGCTAACTTCTTTGCATTTTAATTGTTCTCCACCGACTGTGATATGGAATTTTCTTTGTGCTAAAAACCACTCGTTAAGTCCATCCTCCATTTTTTTAAATTCACCACTTGTAAGTCTATACCGATTTTTTAATGAACTCATGGAATTATCCAGCAGTTGCGTTTTTTGTTTAATGATTGTACATATTGTGGATTTGGATAATCCATATTTATTTGAAATTTCAAACAACGATGTTTTATTTTCGTGGTCTGCTATAATTTTTAATTTATCTTGCAAAGAAATTGTCTTTTTTTTACATCGTTTTACTTGCAACATTTTGAAAGTTAAAAACACAAAACACTTTTAAAAATAAAAAAAAAACTTCACAATAACTTCGCTAAACGTGGATGACCGCGAAAGAATGAAGTAAAAACATAATAAAAACTTCATTCATACGTAAATGAAACAAAAATTCTTATAACAAACCACCGTTCGCACTATCGAATAGAAAAAATGCCTATCTATTCGTACTATAGAGTAGTCAATGCAAAAATTTTGCCATTCGTATTATTGGAAATTCGTAATAAAGAGCGTTCGTACTACTGGACGTCCACTGTAATATAACTTTTTATATTGTACAGAATCCAGAAAATATTTTAGAAAAATTTTAGGACTCAAATTAAGCCCGCCATGTTAAAAAAGGTGTACAAAAATGGGTCTAAATTATACTTTGGTCCAAATGTCTCTTAAAGTAAAAGAGATAACCCACACATGTAAGCGTATTTTATGTAGAGAATTATAAGGATTATCTATGTGCAAATTTTTTTTTCAATCAAATCATAAATGAAATTTTTGCGATTTTTTTTTTTTAATTTTCATACCCGAGGTGACTAAATTTGGAGGTCCAACGCCCGTCCCCCAGACCTGCTATGAACCTGTCCTCCTGCAAATCAATTGGCATATACCTCAGGATTGTCCATGTAAAATTCTATTCAAATACATCCAGCTGAATGAAGAATTATTTCCAAAAAGTTTCTTTTTGGGACCACTGTGCGACATGAGCAAAGAAAGAGAGTGGCTCTTCAAAGCAACTCCTGCAAAAAACGTGACCCGAGAAAATGACTCTCAATAGGAAGAATTTGAAGTGAGCTATGGACAGAGATTTCTGGCAACATGGCAAATGTTTAAACTTCTCCAACGACTGATTGTCTTTCGAAAAATCTGTTTCCTAGCATGCAATTTGCTTGTAACTAATTATATACCTATATTATACTTATCTGGACGGATCTGTGTGGTGTACTTTCTCAGGAGAGCTCGTCTTCTAAACGATTACCCCTTACGCCACTATGGGGGAAATGTATACTGTTTGCTTAAAATATGTCATAGCAATAGCCTAAAGGGACTCAAAAGTTGTTATGCAAAACCAAAGCATATATTTATTTAAATTTAACATCATTCTTATTAATTTCCTTGGCTCATAGATACAATGGTAAAAAGAGACAATAAACCACATGGCTATATTAAAGGATGATCGATTGAGACTGGACATTCGGAAATTGTCATCATATTCAAATATCATTGAAGATTTTGATTTTGATACCATAATTAAACAAGTTTGCATTCGTAAATTGCCTTGTTGTCTCTGTTTGGCGGTACCAAAGCAGAGTTTGTGGACTATAATTAGACACCAGCAGAATGGAATACGTATTTTCTGTGCCGCTACACACTTCATCAGCATTCGTGGTGTCTTATCCATTTCGGTTTCGTTGAAACCTAAACATGTCGCCCGCCTTGCACTGGGTGCAATTTTGAGGGACTCAGTTAGCAGCGCCAGGCGTTTGGAGCAAATAAAAAAGAGGTTGAACCTAGCGTCGTAAACGCTGTTTAAGATGTGGTTACATAGTGTCGTAAGCCGACATCCGGTTCGAAGGACCATAAACAAGTTTGTAATCGTAAATTGCCTTGTTGTCTCTGTTTGGCGGTACCAAAGCAGAGTTTGTGGACTATAATTAGACACCAGCAGAATGGTCTACGTATTTTCTGTGCCGCTACACACTTCATCAGCATTCGTGGTGTCTTATCCATTTCGGTTTCGTTGAAACCTAAACAATAATTATGGGTGACCATCATACACAGATTACTAAGGATTCTAACCTATAAAGTTTTCAAACCTAATAATTAATGTGAAAGGACAAAGATAGTCCTCAACATATCCTATAACTGGTCCAAGGGGGAGGGCTCTATTTAAACACCGACAACAACGTAATTTGTAAAACGATACAAATAATAAGAGTCAAATACCTGTGAGTAGAACTTGTTTGAAGACTACCCTGGATAGACCGACCACATTAAGAGCAGTATAGAGAAAGCTTACAGAATATGAGCCTTCTGCAGAATAGAATAGGAGTGAAATGGGACATGAGTCTAACACTGTCTATTATGGTGGTCCAAAATTACTTTTTGCGAGCTACACTTAAACGTACCTAAAATTATGAAAAAAATTGTCATTTAGAACATATTTGCCAAATTTCAATTTCCACAGTTTATTTCATCTGTTCTTATTTAGTACAAATGCATTATAAACTCTCTTCTTACTTGTCATTTTCGCTGTAGGAAAACGAAAGTCTTATGTCCATGGTTTCTATTACCACAACTTATAATTACATTCACATATACATTTTGTTTTTTCCAAGAAAGACTATTTGACATTCTAGTAAAAATTACAATAAAATCTTGTCATATTTTTATAATTTTAATTAATTATACAAAAAAAAAAAAAAAAAAATCAACATCTTGTCTGTTTGTAAAATATAATTATAACATTGTTTTTAGAGTTGAAATGGCCTAGACTCGACTTTCCATTTGCAGTAATACAAACTTTTCTAAACTGAAGTAGGAGGTGGCATTTAATTTCAACATAAATTTAAAAAAAAAATTATAAATAAAATTCCTTAAAAAATTTTATAATAAAATAAATTAGAAAATCTCTACAAATGACAACAAAATACATACTTGTAACAACAAAATTGTGTGCAATAAATGTACAAGAAAAAGATATTTCCAAGTCTTAAAGCCAGACAGCGTTACAAAAATACTCATGTCCAACAAAAGTGGCAAGAAAAGCAAATAGAAGAAGTGTTTAATGTTTGTCAAAATACTCGAGAATATTTAATGTGATTTGATGGTGTTTTTCTATTTTTTTTTTTTTTTTTTTGCAAATGATTTTCTTCTTGGTTGACAAATCACACAGTCTTCTCTCACTAGTTTGTAAAGAAATGACAGTTGATTAGAAATTTTGTTGTAATCTAAAACACATGTTAGACATTCTCGGAAAATTTGCAAAAAAATAAAAAAATAAAAAATTAATATGAATTTGCTAAGAGATTTTATGTGTTTTAGGGAAATTAATTTGAAATATGTGAAATAGTGTATTAACTTTAAATATTTTAGCTTATAACTAAATTTGTTTAAAGTAGAAATGGCAAATTTAATGGCCTATATCTTAAATTTATATAAAAATGTAAGTTTTTACATATGTATTTATTTAAGAGTCCATATATCTCCTAAATCACGGATCAGATCGAATTGAAATGTATGGGAAAATTGTAGAGGATGACCTAATCTTTCTTTTACATACTCGAGGCGTGCAACTTTGATACCATTTAGCTTACCTCTTATTAACACAGGGTGACTACAAAAGGATTTTTTGAAAGATTAGGTCTTCTTCTACAACTTTTCCATACAATTCAATTCGATCTGACCATTCGGTATAGCTTAGTACGGCGGTAAGACTTTTGAGCTACACTGAGTGTATTTGTGATGATATTGATTATTGTACTCCGAAACCATTCTTCGGCTGTTAGTTTTCTGCCGAGCGGGTGCATTATTATTCAGGCGGAGATCTCTATTATTAAACTGGTTGAGGTTTTACTATATATCGGGAGTTATTTGTATTTTTACTGACAGCAAAGCAGCCATTAGATCTTAAGCAGGTATCTATACGACACACAGTTTTTCTAAAACATTCATTTGCGTACAAATGTGTGAAAAATGGATTAATTTGACTAGAGGAGGCCAGGTTTCTATTACGTTTTAAGCAAAAGTATAAACTTTTGATACAAGTATTTAGTATCTAAGAAAACGTTAGAATATGGAGATTGATAATTTATAAAATAAAAGTCAGTGGAATGTAATTTGATCGCAGAATTTCTTGGTAGACTAAAAATTTAGCATTTTTGGAGTTTTTTTTTTTTTAACATAAAATTAATATTTAAACATTAATATAATTTAAGCGAATAGCGATATTTAATTGAAATTTCAGTATAATATGTATAAACTTGTCTTAAAATTATGTCATTAAAAGAAATCGCACTTTTTTTTACATGAAAACACCCAAAATCCCAATCCGTATAAAACGTGTTAAAAAAATTTACTTTTTCCATTGAAATGGTCACCCTGTCGTTATAAGGGGTCTCCGTCAGAAAATACTTTTTGGGTGTATACCTTACACATAGAGCTATAAAATTAAGATAATTTTAAGTCGATACCAGCTTTGCGATTTGAGAACATAACAAAAAAAGAAAACAAACATTTCCAAAATTGACAAAATTTGGATAGGGCTTGAGCGCAGAACTTTGCCCCAAACTCCTCCGGATTTACTTTACATGCATTTACATTAAGATTTCTTTTGAAAACATTAAAAAAAAATTATAAAGCCCAGAACAAAAAACAAATTTTATCAGTGAATAAATATTGTCACCTTTTTTGAAAAAAAAAAAACCAAAAAAAGTACAATTTTGTTAAGGTTTTAACATCAGATTAATACAACTTTTTAACGGATTCATATATTTATACCATTCTTGTATTCACGAATATTTTAAACACATTTTAGGGGCAGTATTAAGCCCGCCAAGTTTAAAAAAAACTGAAAAAAGACGAGGCTAATGAGGTAAAAATTTATTTCGATCCAAATTTCTCTTAAACTAAAAGAGATAACCTACACATGTAAACGTATTTTTTGTATAGATTTACGATGACTATCTATATATAAAATTTCTTTTCTGTCATATCGTAAATCATTTTTGGCGATTTTTCAAAAAAATTACGTACCCGAGATGGCCAACTTTGGAGGGCTACCCACTTCCTTCCTGACACGCTAGGAACCTGTACTCCTCCAAATTAACTCGAAAACAGCTCAGCTCTGACCATGTGAGATATCTCTAACGATTCAATAGTTATTGAATTATAAAAAAAAAAACGTTTTGGAACCACTGTGCGACATCAAGCTTAATTTCAGAATGCCGGGTTTCTCTTAACGAGGTAGCGAGACATTCTAATGTTAAGCTAGTTTGGGTTCAGGAACACGGAAACTGGTCCGGAACTCATATTGCTGATGAGATTGCCTAGAGCAACGGTTCTCAAATGGGGGTCCGCGACCCACAAGGGGTCCGTAAGGACCCCTTGTGGGTCGCGAAGAGATCCTGAAAAATATTCTTGAACATTTTTTTTAATATAAATACTATGTAGAAGTTTAAATAAAAATTCCAATGAAAACATGAAACTATTAAAAATCTTTATACAAAAATCTTTATACAAAACATCCCTAAATTGAAGACAAAAAAGTAAAGATTTTTTTTTTTTTTTTTTAATTTTGAAATTATTATGTTTGATAAAGACAACAATGATCAAGTAAAGAAAGTGATGGTGAACAATATAAAAAAACTCCGACGTAGCAAGGAAAACCGAATTAAAAAGATAAATAGTTCACTTTAATTTCATGATACTATCAATTATTAACATGAAACCCTACTTTTATTTTTTATAAATTTATTATGCCAAGAACTTCTTTTAAAGTCGTTTAAATGTTCTTTCCGAATTTTAACCATTAAATTACATCCTGTGGAATAAGATTGTTATAAACTTTTTTTCGCAGAAAAATTTGCGGGCTATAAAATTACAATTAAAAGGCGTAATTTTCAATACAATTCAATACGACTATAGATAAAGTACCAGATTAATTTAAAAAAGAGTTAAATTGTAACTATTGTCTTAAATTTTTATTCTGAATCAGCAGATTTCAAAAGCATTTTAGTTAAAATATAGCAAAGTTTATCCGCTTGTTGACTCCGAAGTTCTAAAGGTATTAGAACAATTTTATTTAACATAAATTTTTATGTGGAACTTTCCCATCCATCAAAACATCGTCCATCAAAACAAAGAATCTACCTTTTGTGTTCGAAGAGAATGATATTAGATATGCATTTTGCGAAAAAGAATCATAATATGAAAGATCTCATAAAGCAAAAACAATGTCGCAATTATTAATATTATTTTTAAATTATTTTATCTTTACATACAATTTTATCTGATTTTTATACTAGTCAAAGTTGTAGTGGGTCGCGCTTTCATTACAATGACCTTGTGAGAACCCCTGGCCTAGAGGGAGACGAATCTCGGCGAGAAGATGATTATCTTGTTGGCATTCCTTTGGAGCAGTGTAAGCTGCTACTACGGCAGTAGACTTTTGGTATTGCACAGCGCAGGTGGGTGCGAGAATCTACGTGTCGCATAGTTAGAACTATATGGCACAAGTATGATGAGTTTAGGAAAAATTCTCTAATTGCGCTATCTCGTTCTCAAATGAGACTTGTTGTTTCTATTGCGAGAATCTACGTGTCGCTTAGTTAGAACTATATGGCACAAGTATGATGAGTTTAGGAAAAATTCTCTAATTGCGCTATCTCGTTCTCAAATGAGACTTGTTGTTTCTATTGCTACGGGGCACTGTATCTTGGGTATTCATGCCAGGAGACTGGGTCTTCCTTTCAACTACTGTATGATGATGAGGCAGAGCTCCAACATGCTGGGATCTAATGCCCTGTATTTATGTGACTTATCAGTTATTGACTCTAGGTTTCTATTTTCAATCCTTTCAGGAACTTGATAATACAGCACGATTAACACTGAATTACTGGTATGGTGTAACACAATGGGACCAGACTATGATGGACCCTTGTGAGATGTCTCGGAGAGACACTGTCCAAGGAAGCTAACCTAACCTACGTCTTTCCCATAAATTTTAATTCCATCCGACCTGATGTTTAGGAGATACAGATTTATTACTGCAAGTGGAGCAAGTGGATTAGGGTTCTCTGATTTGACTTTCGAATAATCGAACTACCATCTTTCTGCTGAAAAATGGTCGAAAGCGACTTTTTGTTTTCACAATTGCCGAGAAATCATTTTTCTTGTTGCTAGACAGTCGAAAAATAGGAAAAAGTAGAAAAGAGCCGAAAGGTATGAAAATAATAAAAAAAAAATATTTTTTCTTGTTCAGAGAGGCAAAAATCTCGAATATATCGTATAAGATAGTCGACTTAAGTCGAAAATAGTCTGAAAAAAGTCGATAATAGCCAAAAGACGACTATTATTTAAAATTTGAAAAAGTCGAAAAGACGACTTTTAATTAAAACCGTAAAACCCTAAAGTAGAGAAGTCTGTTACTCAAGCCAAAGAGTCGGTAAAAGTCGAAACTATTCGAAAAAAGTCGATAATAGTCGAAAAGTCGACCATTACAAAATTTAAAGTAGTCGAAAAATCCACTATTTAAAAATTTAAAAGTCGTAAAATCAATTATTTAAAAATTGAAAAAAAGGACAAAAAGTAGACTTTTTGTTCCTACTATAGAACTCTAAAGTGAAGGATTCCATCACTCAAGTCGGAAAAAGTACAAAATTGAAAATAGTCGAAAAGTCTTAAAATCAATTATTTAAAAAAATACAAAAGTAGACTTTTTGTTTGAACTATAGAAGCTTAAAGTGAAAGAGTCTTTCACTCACCTTCTTTGGTGAAAAGCGAATGCAGCACTTTATTCATGTTAAAAACTTATTGGCAGGAAAGAAGGGATAAAACCGAAATTACTCTATTGGCTTTATATTGCGGCAGTAGGGCCTGTAGCCACATATGCCTGCCATGTGTGGTGGCGCGTTACTGACAACAAGGTCTGTGCTGATGCACTGAACAAACTTTATAGGTTAGCACTGTTGAGTATCACGGCGGGCGATGAAAACTACGCTGACAGCAGCCTTAGAGGTTTTATTAAACGTTATACCTTTGGTTTATATGTTAAGCAATCAGCAAGGATAACCCTTATCAGACTAAAGCAAACTGATTCATTTAAAAATGAATTGGTGCATCACCCGGAGATAATAAGGGATGAGACAGACTATTTAACATCCTACAATGTAATGGAAGAGGAATTAAATACCACTTTTCCATCACTAGATGTCAAGTTTTCAGAATTAAATTTTTCACTGATGGTTCCAAGATCACTGATGGAACTGGTTATGGTTTTTTTTTTTCAATGAACTGAATTTAGAGACTTCTGATCATTTAAAAACCGATTGTAGTATCTTCCCAGCCGAAATTTACTCGATAGCCATGGCATCAAGAAAAATATCAATGTTACGAATATCCAAGTGTAATATTAGCTTTTTCATTGATAGTCAATCTGCTATAAAAGCATTAATGACATGTAATATTAGGTCTAAGGTAGTCAGCAGCTGTCACAAAGAGCTTCTAGATCTTCGGGAACAGCATAACATTAATCTTCGCTGAATGCTAGACTATAAGAAATGGCAAAAAGAGGAGCGCACCTACCACAGGAGAACGCAGTAGGGGAAGTTCATTAAAAAAATTAAGCAAAAATCGAGAACTGAATGGTCAAGTCGATGTCAAGAATCTGACAGCCATATACAGACAAAGCAATTATGGGAGGAAGAAAAAATAAAATATAGTAATATTCTTCTGGAAATGAATAAGATGCAATTTAGAATGGTAATTAATCTAATTACTGGTCACAATACTCTCGATAAGCATATGATAAGATTAGGAATTATAGAGGATGATACATGTAGGTGGTGTAGGGAAGCTGTTGAAAACAGCTATTTATGTGAATGCCCTGCCCTATCCAATAGGCGATTAAACGCTTTTGTATCTTTTTTCTTTCAGAGGCTGACTGATATCAGAGGTACAAATCCTTAGATTTTCTTTGAATATATCAAGGAAAGGAAATGGAAGGCTCAGAATACACTACAACACGAAGAAGAGGAGTATAGTTTTTAAGGAATCATAATGGACCACATTGGCTTCTATGGGCACCGACTTTAAATTAGTCGGTGTCATCCTTACAACCTTACCTAACCTAACCGACTGCTTTGGGTAGAAGGAGACATTTCCTAGGTGGACCCTTCTTTTAATAAGCAGTTTTAAACATTCGACTATCTTTATTTGTTTATTTTAATGTCCCATACAAATTTCATTTAACATAAAATTTTTTTTTTGCTTCAAAAACTAAAAGTTCGGTTTTTAAAAGATAATTATTATTGTTTTACTTACCGGGAATATATCCTCTAAAACTTGCATTTAAATGGTTTCACATACAGCCAAAATACTAAAATCTATAAAAAGAAATAAAAAAAAAAGAAAAGGAAACAAAAAATCCATTAGACCAAACAGTCAGTCAACCATTTGAAAATTAGATGCAGACACAAATCTCAAAGTGCCACACTAGACAAGAAAATATATAATAAATTTGTAATTTTAAAATTATTTCATACTTCGTCATCATAATATAAAAATATAAATTCATTTGTTTGTATAGTTTGTATTGTAAAAGATGCATATTCGTTCATATTGTCATTTTCTTAGAATAAACAAAAAATAGAAAAACAAAAATGAAAAAACAATAAATAGTTTTTATTTTGGTCTAGATGTCTGTTTTATAGTTTATAAATGCAATTTGTAGTTACAATTAAAAAAAAAACCCAACAGCAAAAAATATATGTTTAAGTATATAAAATCTGTCTCTAAAACCATATGGAAACATGATGTTTTTTTGTATAAAAAAAAAAACCCATTCGCTATCATTTGTTTGACCATCGAAATAATTTTAAAATATTATTTTTATTTTTGCAAAAATAAAAAATAAAAAAAGCATAAATGATGTCTACTTGTCTGTTTCTTAAGTTGATACTTTTTTCATTAGAAATTTAATTTTGTAAAGAGCACTATTTGAAATGTTATAGGCCCCATATGAAAAGACAAAGACTTAAAATTTCTTATGATATTTTTGTCTTTTAATATTTAGTACCCAAAACGTTAGAACATAAACAACGTCACGCAACACAGTTTCAAATCCCCAAAAATTTTCATTACACGCATAAAATATTTAACGCCGCCGCTTTTAAAGATACTCATCATGAAGATCATTTAATGATCATTATTATTGTTGTTGGGTGTGTTGCATGTACTTAGCGAGTCCATATCTTTCTTTCTATATTTATTCTAATCATCATCATCAACGTCAACATTTGGATTATTTTCTATATAGACATTTTCTATATTTATTTCCTGAGCTGTCAGAGAGGTGGTTGTAATAGGAAATTATTTGATTAAGTCAGATCATTAAGATCTTAAATGTTGAAGTTCTCATGATCTTTATTTAAAAATATCTGTGACATTAATGGGAAAATGCATGATTATATATTTCTATTTTGATTTAACCGATTTTACAAAAAAAAAAAAAAAAAGAGAATAGAAATTTTGGTTTAAGGTTTAGTTTAAAAAAAAAAAAAACTTATTAGTAGAATTTTGAATATTCTGCATGATGAAATCAAATATGTATGAAAAATTCAATTTAAATAAATGGTTTCGATTCGTTTTCTTGAGGAAATAAATGCAGTAAATCAGAATGAGATTTGTAAAAATTGTTCAGATGGTACTCGTTCTGAGACTAAATATTTATATTATAGTGACCACACGCAGAGAAAAAACATGGTTACAGCATGATCACCACAACTATTCAATGTTTTTATAGCCGTTTTTCATAGATTTAAATAATACTGTGTTCATGATAGCAACGTTTATGATTCTGTTTAATCATTTAATGATTACCCACAATCAAAATTTTAATATGGTTCACTGAATTATAATATGTATTTAAATATGTTTATATGAAATCATATTTATGATAAATCCAATCATTTAGTAAATTCTACAACTATTTAGTTAATTCTACAACCATTCAATTCATTTTACAAATTTGGTTAATTCTACAACTATGAAGCCATTAACTTTTAATGCCTTTTGAATACGCATTTTTGTGTATCAGTCCAGTAGTTTGTTCGTATGTTAATTCTCATTTAGTTTATATATGAACAAATACAAATTGACAAGGTTTGTTTTTATTCAGTATGCTGAATGTACCACAAATCGTGGAACAAATTAATATAAATATGATAACATGGGATTATATATATGATAAAATGGAATTATACTTATGATGGAATTAGTTCATATATATGATAGATGAAAGGTTATGAATCTTATTAATAAATTATAAATTGGAATCATAGTAATGATTACGTACAAATATACTTATTGTAACCTGAAATCATATATTACAATCATAGTATGTTGCTCTTAGTTTATGATCACTGGAACCATTTTTTTTCTTTGGTGCAGTATTGTTCACACTATGGGGCATATTCAAAAATTTTTGGAAATAAATCTTCTTGATTGGATTTACATAAAATTTCATATAGGCGCAGCAAAGAAGAATACAATTTTAAGTTTTTGTGGAGGACCTTTTCTATATCAGAGGTAACCTGAAGGGTATGTATCTCTGACATAGAAAAGTTTTCATCGCTTGTCCAATTTTTGTTTCTTATGCGATTTCAAGTATTTTTTTATTTCTTAAATGTCTCGATAAGATCTATGAAAAACATGCTTGTATGTGCTATAAATATCCTATCGATTGCAAGTTATTTGCATTCGAAATTTCAACTACCTGAATTTTGTTAAACCTTGGTCCAGATTTTACAATATATTATACTTTTTTTAGAATTTGTATTATTCGGGCTCAAGTTCATTGAATAATTGTAGAAGAATACATTGTAAAAGTTTTATTGGACACTCGGCAGAATCGAATGCATTTTCTATTCAGCCACGACCGTCATCAGCACTCTTCAGTGTCCCACCGTGGTGTTCTCTGTAAACATCATCTATTTAACTTACAATTTTTAGGAAATGGAATCTGTGACTTCTTTTCCTAAATGTTATTAAGTTAGACGAATGGTTTACGATAAAGCTTTTTACAATTATTTGTATTCTCCTTTTACAATTATTATTGTTTTATATGCTTTAAAGCTATCAGTTAGGTAGCAAATAAAGCAATGTATAATTGTTATTGTTTAGCCACTTATTAATATTATACTTTTATCCTATTTTCTAAAATGTTTACCCAATTAGTTAAAAAACAAAATTTAATATCGAATAGAAAAAACTAAAAGTCGATGTAAGTCGTTGTAGTCGTTAATTTGTACTCGTTGTCACTTTAAGACGACATCGACATCACCTCAACGCTCAATCGGTATTTTCTAATAGTATTGTGTGACGTCGATTGGTTATCGATAATTTAAAAAAAATAACTATCATTCCTAAATATTTTGTGACAATTTTTTATTTTGAAATTTAAACATAATTATGTGTTTTTGCAATAAATTACAGTAAAAGATTTACCAATGAAGAAAACAAACATAGAGCCAAGGGCTCTTAAGGAAAGTCCTGACATAAATATTTTGGACATTTTTAATTTGCCAGGAAACAAAAAAGTGATACTTTGTACTGTGTTTTTGTAGTATATTAAAGCATGATATAAGTACGAGGGCGGATTAATATTGCCGTGACTTTTCAAACTTCCCTCGTAGTTATATGAAATGCAACACTGTTCCCATCAAGTACCACCTGTTAATAGATTAGTCAAATTTTGAGCAAGTGTCGTCATTTACTTCTACAACCTGGTGTATTTTTCTAAAAATGGAAAAAAGTGAATTTCGAGTGCTCATTAAACATTATTTTTTGCGAAAAAAAACCGTCAATCAAACCAAGGAAAAGCTCGATAAATACTATGGGGACTCTGCACCATCGATTTCGAAGGTAAAAAAGTGCTTTACTGACTTTCGTTGTGTTCGCACAAGTACAAATTACGCTGAACGTTCTGGACGGCCAATTGAGGTCAGTACACCCGAAAATGTCGAAAAAATCCACGATATGGTGTTGACCGACCGAAGAGTAAAAGTGCGTGAGATTGTTCATGCCATAGGCATTTCATATGGCAGTGTGGTTTCGATTTTAAATGATCAACTGGGTTTAAGAAAGTTGTCTCCAAGATGGGTGCCGCGTTTGCTCTCAATTGACCATAAACGTAAACGTGTGACAACTTCAAAGGATTGTTTGGAGTTGTTTAACCGCAATCCGAATGAGTTTTTGCGGCGTTTTGTAACTGTGGATGAAACATGGATCCATTACTGTACTAAACAATGGGTTTCTCCGGGTGAACCTGCTCCGAAGAAGGCCAAGGTAAGCTTGTCGGACAATAAGGTGATGGCAACAGTTTTTTGGGATGCACGCGGGATAATCCACATCGATTACCTTCAAAAGGGAAAAACAATAAATGGCGAATATTATGCCAACTTATTAGACCGATTTAATGAGGATTTAAAAAGAAAACGACCCCATATGGCCAAGAAAAAAGTTCTTTTTCATCAAGATAATGCACGGGTGCACACGTGTTTAGTCTCAATGGCAAAACTCTATGAATTGGGCTACGAATTGGTACCTCATCCGCTATATTCTTCGGATTTAGCCCCTAGTGACTACTTCCTATTTCCAAACCTAAAGAAATGGCTCGGTGGAAAGAGATTCAGCTCCAACGATGAAATTATTGACCAAACAAATGCCTATTTTAAGGACCTCGAAAAATCCTATTTTTTGGAAGGGATACAAAAACTGGAGAAACGTTGGACTGAGTGTATTGAGTTAAAAGGAGATTATGTTGAAAAATAAATTTTTGTTTTGCAAAAAACACTGTGTTTTGCAAAAAATTTACTCTGCCACTTTTTGGATACAGGATACATAATTTATTTATTATAAATAAAGAAATAATTATATTTCGTAAATTATTATGACTTTTCTTTAATTTTGCCAACTTTCATTCTGAGTCGACATCAAAAAATTTTTAGGCAAAATCAGAGTCGTTTCAACTCGATGACGACTTTAAATCGCCTTAGAAAATTACAAAACTTTGTCACTATTGAGATTTGTAGTCAATATTGACATCACAAATACCATTTTTGTTTTGTCGACGTGATTTGCTATCGACAACGACATACATAATAGGGGTGGATATCTCTTCTGAAATAAAATTCAAAAATAAACGAATTTGAAATGAAAGTTCCAAAAATCATAAAGTTTTGTTTTTGGCCGAAAATGGAAATATCGTCCCAGTTTACCAGTTTGGTTTTCGTAAAAAAAACACGGTACCATAGAACAAGTAAATTGTCTGTTATTATGTTTATACGCGTGATTATTGCAAATGCAAATAAATAATTCACTGTTTATACGCAAATTTCACAAAGAAATATATTTCCTTATTTGTCATGCCAGATGGGAAAAATGAATCTATTATCATCGAAAATTCTAAGAACGTAAAAGGAAGTGGCAACGCTGTACGTTTTATTTGCAATTAGCTTCAGTAATCACGATTATTTTTCGTGAGTAACTAACATACAAATATAATACTAAAATTTTCATATCGCAATATTTTTAATTGCAAGTAAATGGTGCGTATAAACGTAATATGTAAAGATAAGAAAATGTTTCTTAAATGTCGCACAAGCTTTCGACAAAGTTTGGCATAAGGGTCTAATCAATGAAATTAAATGTTTACTTCCACCATGTTCTCACAAATTGCTGGAGTCCTATCAACCTGACCGTATATTTAGGGTAAATGACTTTGTGACAGAAGAATTTAAAATAAAAAACTGTGTTCCACAGGGAAGTATTCAAGGACCTACTCTATACCTAATTTAAACCTCCGATTTGCCTATATGTGATGAACTGAGTATTTCAACGGCATCCAACTATGGAGAACTGCCAGTAATACGAGTATCGATATTATAAAGAGGGCCCAATCAAAAATTCGTAGGACTATAACGGGTGCACCATGGTACATACGAAATCGGAATATTTATAGGGACTTAGAGATACTATTTGTAAGATACTAATTTAGGAAGCTCAGTGAAAAATACATTCTCAAACTAGAGACTCACTCCAATCCACTCGCAAGACTTCTTGCTGAAGTTCAAACAAATATAAGGCTTCGCAGAGCTGACATTCCACCCCGTTAATAGTAGGACCATGGAAGAAATAATGATCTCGATAGAGATTGAATAGTATTTAATTTTTAGTTTTCAAGATTTTAATATATAATGTGAGGTCTAAACTATGACGGATTCAATATACAAATAAAACATAAAAAAGATTATAAATTACATATCTAATTACACGCTGTACTAGAAGCTATTTTCTTCTCATTTTTATAAACTATGTATTTATTACAATGTGCTAAAAATCATGATTTTTCGATAAAAGTAAATGTTTGTCTTATTAAAGTAACAGGTATTCACTTCAATGTAAATGAATGAGCAAAGAAGAAGTGTTACAATTACTACAATTTTTCTTTGATAATAATATAAAATGAGTAGTGAATTTTAAATTTCATTACAAATACTGGGCTAAATAAGAGGACAAATTGGGACTGTTCAGACCTTTTCTAGTTATCCGAAAAGGCGGAAATAACTATTTTAAACTTTGTTGCTAGAGTTTTATTCTCATATAATTATTTTTATTGGGTTTATAGCTTATTTTCGACTAAATAAGGATGACTTTATGATAGTATTAGAAGACATATCTCTCGCAATCAATAAAACCAACATACCATTGATTTTTTAATTGGCCACAACACTTTTTGTGTTTTCGGACAAGGAAGTGCACAACAATTGATTGCTAAAGACTCAAATATGGCTTCAGAAAGGAGTACAGTGTCAAAAATACTTACACGTGTATGTAAAGCTTTAAAAACTATCATTTGTCCTAAATGGATTCAATTGGAAAGAACCACCGAGGAGATTGGAATATCAAAAAGCACTTTTATGATCAATTTGGAATGTCTGGCATTATTGGATGTGAAGATGGGAGCCATGTTAAAACGAGAAAGATATAGTCGGTCAAGCCCGACAATTTGATACTCTACACTATTACGTTTGTGCACTAAAATGATTTCCGAAAGTTTCGGAAATGAAACTAATATCGGACCTATGGCAATTTATAGACCGATCCTTATGAAATTAGTTAATATGATTTCTATTTATATTAAACTTATTTTTGTCAAATATTACCATGATACTGTCAATTATTTGCGATTTTTAAATTTAAATTATTTTCGAAAGTGGGCCTTATATGGGTGCTATTCCTTATTGAGGACCGATCTTCCTCAAATTTTGCACTTCGATTTATCTTTGTTTAGAACTTATTCGTACCGAATTTTATTGAAATAGTGCCATAAAAAAGACATTTGCTAGCGTTAAACCTCAATTCCGGAAGTATTTGTATGAGGGCGAGGTGAAATAATGGACCGAGTATATGACCCAATTTTAATTGCGTTCGTCGTTATGTCAAAATAATTATATGTGACAAATTTCATCAAATTATCTTAAAAAATGCTACCTTGCGACTTTGTGCAAAAGGTTTACATGGACAACCAGTCAGATGGACGGACATCTTTAATACGACTCTGAAAATTATTCTGAGTCGTTTAGTATACATTAAGATGGGTGTTAGAATATTTTTTCTTTGCGTTACAAACATCAGCACGAACACATAATACCCCAAGCAAGGATGGTAACTTATTTTATAACAGGAAAGGATATTTTAGTTTAAGTGTAATGACAATAAGTATAAAAACTAAAATACTTTGAAAAGTAAAATGCATATATTGTACTTTTGGATAAGTGGTCAAATAATGAATATAACTGCTGTAAGTGCATGTCATCTATTATCAAGTCATGATGCATTTGTATGGAGGCTCAGCGACTTTTTAACGAACGTCATGCATCAGCTAGAAATATTGTGGAGCGAGTTATTGGTGTTTTGAAGACCGGTGTCTGCTAGTCACAATGGCATATGAATCACAATAAGTCATACAAATCATTAATATTTGCTGCGCATTACACAATATTGCAGATTTTTTAATATAGGCGCTCAAGATTATAATTTGGCTGATGTCGTCGATGAAATATTATCAAATGCCAATGAAGTTGATGATTTAAGATTGCTTAATGACACTATTTGAATTCGTAATGGAATTGCTAGTAATCTCTGATAAATTAATATAAAAAAATACTTTATTTGAATTTAAAAATTTAATTAATGTAATAAAATGTATAGCAAAAACCAGAAATTATAAATTCTGTGGCAACAAGAATTTATTTTTTAATTCTGTCAAGTTCTATGTTGTGTCAATTTTTTTGGATAAAAATCTAACAAGTATTTCAAGAGATATTAAAATTTGAAATCAAAATCTTCCATAGTGTTGCATGGAAATTAAAAAAATATAAACTGCTTTCCTGAAAACTATAAAGAAACTTTTTTTTTTTTTTTCTTAAAATATGTTCTAGTTCATGGTTGTTGCACTATGTTTCTACCAGTTTTTGTTAATGGTTTTTTCTTTCATAACATCTGCTAAGGTTTCTAAAGTTGTCCCTAATCTGTTAATGTTTTTCACGAATGACACCTTCCCAGTCAGTTCAAACGTTTATTCAACATCTTGTGTCTTTATCGGAGTGACCTTAGCCAAATCCTTCCATAGCTGATCTGATGCCTGTTAGCCTTATAAAATACCTTGGCTGATTTTGTATTTTTTCCATGAATTTAAGCAATGCGTCTTCTTGTTCCGAATTTTTGTGTTTGCCCCTTCAAAATTCAAAGAACATAACACGGATGATTTACTTACATTTTGTTTCTTTGTTCTCTACAAATTGAATTCCAAAAAACATTTTTTTTCGTTAAAGAGTAATTCTAAAAAAAAAACTGACAAAAAACAGACATTTTCGGATTTGATTTTTCCGATTTTAATGAAATTCGCTAAAGTTATTACTTATTGCAAGTGTTGCTTAAATCACAAACTTTCAGACTGAAGATCCTTTCCGGTCCAAAAATATGATGTTTAAAAATTAAAAAACTATGGAATTTTTTCCAAAAGTGTACTTTATTGCTCATAACTTCTAAACTATAGATTGGAAAATTCTAATCCTTATTTCATTTAGTAGAAAAATAAAAAAAAAGATATTGACTTTAATATGTCGTTTATAAAATTTTATTAATATGAAAGTTCAAAGGTCAAAATCGATAACAAAAAGATGTTGATGTACAAGAGTTGTGGTAAAATTACATTATTTTTTAAGAATTTTAAAAATATCCCGGGATTTAACGTCCTGGGAAATTTTAAAAGCACTTAAATGGAAGAAAATTGCTTGAATTTTATCAAAAATTTATACATTTTAGTAATTTTTTAAACAAAAATTCTTTATTATTCATATAATTTTGAACTGGAAAGCTAAAGATAATATTATCTGTTACGAATGAGAACGTCTGACAGTGCTTTGTTCCATAGACAAAAATCAAAATAAAATTTTTCAAATTGAGTTGAAATATACGTTTTTGGAAAGCTAACAATATAGATCATATAAATTAAAAATATTCTTTTGGAAAAAGTTATTTTTGTAGCTACTAGAGGGCGCTAAAGTCAGAGAATTTAAAGCCAATATTAATGAACTAAAAAGCTGGTTTCAAACAGTTTTAGGAAAAAAATTTTCAAAAATTTATTTTTTGATGAAATGCGTCGAAGTTTCGTTTTTTCAATACCTCGGAATATTAGTAAATTAAAACTATTATATCTTTTAAATATAGTGTTTCGAATATATATATAATATTCGATTTACTCAAATTTACACATATTTTTTACTTAAAACCTAAAAATTTCTTAAATTTGATGAAGGACATAAAAAAATTATAAAAAATTATACAATTTTATTTTACGGTTTATGTAAGTTTTTACAGTTGTTTAACAGATTAAAAAATAATTAGAGCCTATTTTTTGCCACAACATTAAAAAAAGTTAAATTGAAAAAGTATATTAATTTTCCGTTTTTACTTCACTTTCAAAGAGTTCTCAATGTTGACGTAATTTATTTTGCTAAATTAAAATAAAATAATTATAAAAATTATTTCGAAATTTAAAAAACAACTAAGGAATAGAAAAAATATATTTTTTGGAACCAATATATTACGTTAAAAATCCTCCAGATGGCGCTAATTATAGAGCATTTTTTTAATTTTAATACAAAAATTACATGAATTCGATGGAGTATTAAAAAAAATTATACAATTTTTTTTGCTTGATTCTAAAATTTAGTATTGTTTTTTAATATATAAGAGAATAATTATTTCCTATTTTTTGCCACAACTAATAAAAGTAATAATCCAAAAAAATTATAAATTTCCTTTTATTACACAAAAGTCAAAAAATTCTTTATGTTGGAATATTTCATGTTGTTAAATCGATATTGCTTTATAATTTAATAAAATATTGAAAACTAAAAAAAAAAATAAAAATGTTTGACCGGAAATCGGGCGAAATTAGGCAAATTAATGATTTACTGAACATAAAATGTGGGTGCAGAAATTAAAATAATATTTAAAAATGATAGGGCTTGGGGGAGGTAGGTACGCCCTTGCTCCTATAAAACAAAATATTATCTGACCTATATAAACCCATTTCCAATAGCTATCGTAAATTTTTATACTGTTTTGACCAGTATTTTGGAAGATAATGCATTTTTCACATTTCAGAATATATGAGAGGTAGGCGTGTTTTTGCTCCGATTTAAATATAAATTGGTAGAATCATAACATTTTAGTTAAAATATTTTCAAAATAAATGCTACGTTTGAATTGGATTTCATTTTGCACCACCCCTAAAGGTTTTGGATAAAGTGATCATCAGCCACTACTTTAAAGTAGAGAGATTATTGTTTTTAGTGGACTTTTAATAAATTTAAATTTTATAATGATTAAAATGGAGTAAAATTTAATGGATAAATATCAATGTCTGAGTAAATATTTTGTTATTCAATTTAATATCACTGTGGTTCAATTTAATATTTATGGTTCATTAATAAATTTAAATAAAAATAATAATATTGCTTAATATTGTGTCGATACCCTGTGAGAAATTTGTGGCAATTGCATTAATGGACCGGTACCGGTTGAGTACCAATTGACACCTAACTCATCACCAAAGTTCCAGTTGAGAACCAGTTGACACCACCACACTCACTAAATATCAGTTGAGAGTCAATTTTCAACAGGCATGTTAAGTGCGCAATTAGCAGCTCGCGCGAAATAACAATCTGTGGCTGAGTGGTTAGAGTTGTCAAGTGACTAGTTTTGAACCGGTTCTCTTTCCTCTAGGGTACCCATAAAACTCTTTCACGATTGTCAGCATTCAATTATTCATTAGATTAACGAATTAGTCGAATTTCATTTTCTCGCTACATTTAAAATCCTGTTTCAAATCTGCTAGTGCAAAGATTCATAACCTATTTGGGTCTTATTTGTTCAACTAATGATAGTTTCGACTTCCCGGGAAATCAAAAAGTCCGGGAAATTGTGATTCTTAGTTGCAAAGTAAAACGCTTTGGAAGAAGAGTAACGTCAATATTATAAGGAGTGAGATCGAAAAAATCTTAACATACATTTTGCCTCATAACTTTTTTCGGAATCAATATTCAAAAATTTTTTTTGATCTAGTTATCATGAAAAAATACTTCAGTTATTATTTTTAATAATAACCATGTTAATTTGTCCTTATTTTCATCAAAATAAGTAACGAAAAAGTTTAAAGTTATTAAAAAGTTATTAAAAATTTATTAAAAAATTTCAAAAAATCCAAATAGGTCTTACAAATAATTGGCCACAGAATTAAATGTCGTCCGTAAAACCGTTTCTGATGTTAATAAACAGTATCAGGAGAATTTGACTGTTGATGTGAAATCTAGTTCGGTAAGAAAAAAGTACCACATGATATTGGGAAGGCCAGAAAATTGAAGGCATATTGAAAGGAACTCCAAACACATCTGGTAGAAAATCAGCTCAGTTTTCTCAGTGCTTCGACTATTTGGTGCTAAAAATTTAAAGCTAATGGGAAAGTTGATAACATATAAAGTTCAAAAAATTCCAAACTGGAATTCTGCAAAAAAAATTACAAGCCAAAAATACTCAAGCTGTTTAATTGACGAAGAAACGTAGGTGCTGGCAGAATCTTCGCAGCTTGTGTCTCAAAAATTTTTATTGCTAATGCTCGAAGCAATGTTGGAGATAAGTTTAAGACCCAAAAGCAGCAAAAATTTCTTACAAAATTCATGGTATGATAAGCTTTTTGCAGTTGCGACAAAACAGGAAAGTCATTTGATACATTCGGATCTATAAATACCAAAATATGCATAAAGGAATATTTGCAAAAAAGACTTCTTCTTTTCTTAAGAAAGCACAACGTGTCCACATATTTTTGGACCCATTTGGTATCATGTCACTACGGTAAGAAAGCTCTGGAGTGGTACCAAATCAATAACATAGTTTTAGTACCAAGAGAGGTAATTTTTCAAAATTGTCCATAGCTTAGACCAGTGGAGAGATATTGAGCTCTTGTGAAAAGTGAATTCAAGAGCACAAAAAAGGTGTCCCAAAATACCGAAGATTTTAACAGAAGATGTGCACACTGTTCCAAAAAAGTGACTGAAGCAACTATCAAATCTCCAAAGAAAGGGTTTTCAAAAATGGTCCACAATTTTGTAATTGGTGGTTAGAACCATAAAAATTATATATTTCTGTGATCTGTGCTAAATTATCAAATGATTAAAAAAATAATGAAAACTCTAAGATCAGTTATTGAATATTATGTATGTTAAGAATTTTTCGATCTCACTCCTTATTTTTTTCACACAAATTTTGTTTGTCGATTTCAAATTCACTTCAATTCCACTTTAAACAATGTGAAAAATAAATTTTACTTTTCATATCATTGTAGTGAAATAAAAAACTCAAATTAAGGGAAAGTTGCAAATTCATACTGTAGAACGCAGGCGTATATTTTTTATCTTGTTTGATAGATAATTACGCTTAGATTACGATTCATTTACATTAAATTTCAAAAAAAGAGTTGATAATAGCAAAAGTTAAAAAAGTAAAAGTCAAAATTTCCCTACGAACTTCATATTCGATTGCACACAGGGTTTTTTCAAACTGTCTAATGTGTCATTGTTCCACTGGGTTCTGGATTTCGAATTTTTTTGTTCGAATTTTAATCAGCAGGAGAATTTGTTAAACATATTTTGAAAAAAATAAAACCAGGAATTCTTACTTTTATGCAAGACAAATGGGAAATCATGTTAAAAATTATATGTTTTCTTAAAAACCACATATTTGCTACAAAACGTGCCACGGGAAAGCATAAAATAACTACTATGAAAAAAAATGAAAAAAATCAAAAGAAAATTCTCTAGTCTGAGACAGAAATAAAATTTTAAAATTTTTACCACGTGTCTGGCTTTTCGTTTTGTAGGTTTGTCTGTCTAACGTGCCAAGTTCAAAAAATTTATGCGTTTTTGTCGACTGTCTGCCAATTTTTTTATTTTTTTATTTTTCTTCTTGTTTAAACTATATATACATACCAATATGAATACATACATATAGATATTTATGTGTTAACTAAAATCTATGTACTTAAAAAGTATTTACATGTATGCATACTAGTTTTAAATATTATAGACAATTTTAAATGAATATATATATATATTTTTTTAATTTTGAGAAAAAATATTGTAAGTTTTAACATATTTTTTTTTTTAATATTTCTCTTAAAGTTTATTTCCTTAAATCATTATTTTATTTTAAATAAAATGTTGAAGCAAAATTATTTTAAATGTTTTTGAAATTTGATTTTATTTTTTATCTACTGTAAGCAAACAAATACAAGTATTTTTTATAATTTTTTTTATGAATCATTGATTAAATTAACAGCACAATTTATTAATGCAACAATTGTAAAACAATACAAAATCTCATAAAAATAAACAAATTATTATGGTACTCGTTCGTACGGATACAAAGTATTTATCTACTTGTCTCTGTTTAAAGGTTTACACTAGCATATTAATGTAACTGCTAGCTAATTTGATTTTAATTTATTAAACTAAATAAAAATGATCTTACGTATTTATTAGATCTTGTGATCATATTCAAAGACACAAAGCTATAAAATATATAAATTAATTAAAAAAATATTGTTCTAAATCTAATATTTAAAACTAGAAATTTGTTATTCTTTTCAAAATATAGTTATTTATCTTCTTTACGAGATCAATTACTATATCCAGTGTAAACCATTTGTAAACAAACTATACGAATAAGCTAATGAAATGATCATATAGTTGCAGCATTTTTTTGTATACATATTGTATTTGCAAATTTCCTTTCATGCTTATTAATTACATTTTTCACATAAACTCAACAAGAATTTATGGCGCCACACGTTATACAACTTGTATTTAATGTTGTACATTTAAATCAAACATCTGATTCTGCATGAAAGGCAATTCTGTACATATTCATACTTACACTTACATTATATACATAGATTTTTACATAAATACATGAATAATATACATCCATGTACATTAGACTGCTCCCAAAAAATGTGGACTTTCGAATTTCGAACATTTTCATATAAACTTATGAAAGTTGTTGAGAAAGTTATTCTTACAAAATATTAAAACTTTCGCTCTAGTAGTTCATAAGATATTTAATATTTTCGTTGTATATGGGTTAACATTTCCCCTGGTCCAATCTGTAATATTTTCATTTTGGTTTGGTACTTGATGTGAAAAATATTCCCGTACAATTTTAAGACTTTTGCTGTAACACAATATTTAAGTTATCAGATAATTGGTATTTTCTTTTCAAAATCTCAGGACTTTATCTGATATAGTACTGGATATATGTGATAATTATGGGGGCTATATTTCCCCTGCTCCTATCGCAGCCTTTCGAGTATTACAGAATGATGTTGTAAAAATAAAAAATTTGGTCCAGCGATTTAGCTTTCTATAAAGCCCAAACAAACACTGATTCATTTTTATAGCCTACACCACCATAGATTATGCGTTTGCACTGATGCTTGTAACACCCAAAAATATTGGTCGAAGACTAAGATAATGAGTTGATTTAATGATGTCCGTCCGTCTTACCGTCTGTCCGTCCTTGTAAATCTTGTAATCAAACTACATGTCCCAATTTTGAACATAAATGGCACACAAGTTTCTTATGGTGCAATAACGAAGCCTATTGAAATTGGTTATGATCGGTCCATTATTTCACCTAGCCTCCATACAAATGACCTCCCGGAAAAGGGGTTTAACCATCATAAATCCTTTAAATAGCAATATTTTAATGAAATTTGGCATATGCATATAAGTTTCATATACATATGTTTAATTTATCAACTCTCCCATATAAACGCATCTTCAGAAAATCACTTTAACCCTACGTCATACAGATGTTTCAATTGTCACATTCGTAAGAAATATGGTCTGGCCAGACCAGCTCTGTAATTCTATATATTTTAATGGAAATTTTGGTGATTTTTGTATATTATTACATTTGTACAGTGTTGCCAAAACGGCGATTTTCCCGCTAGATCTGGCGATTTTTTGTTGTACATAGCGGGTACTTTTCGTAAAAAACCGCTAAGTGGTTTTTCTGGCTGCAACATTTTTCTAGCTGGCGGTTTCTAGCGACTTTTCTTTATTGTAAAAACATGGTTTGAAATAGAAATAAGAAAATTTAAAGGTATTATTTAACTTCTATAACTAACTAATTTATTAAAAATAAGTAGTTACCCGGAAATTTTTTATCACATCAACTGTTTTTCTATAAAAAAGACAATGAAATTATTATTTTTTTATCAAAATGTTAAATCACCACAACATTATAGAATGAAAATATCACTAGAAGAAAGAGAACCAGTTCAAGACTAGTCACGTGACAGGTTCTCAGGGTTAGTGACCGGTTAAAGTTCCGGAACTTTATATGGGAGGAAGCTGTCACTTTTACACGTGGATGTCATTGGAGGTGGCTAATTAGTCCCTTGGAACAGGTCATAGGATAGGTCACAGACTGGTCCAAGATAACATGTTAAGATTAATATAGTAAAAATTTTACTTTTTAAACTTTTTTGTTTTTTATTTCTATTAAATTATAGGTATATTTTTATTTTATATTTTTTCGTTAATGTCGATGGCGGCATTCGAACCCAAATTCTTCTGATGTATCTTACGTTTTACAGTCTTTAACGCTAAGCATTAACCAACAGATTATTATTTCGCGCAAGTTGATAATTTCACACTTAACATTTCTGTTATTGACTCTCAACAGATATTTTAGAGTGTGATGGTGTCAAGTGGAACTTTGGTGATGAGTGTCAATTGGTACTCAAACGGTACTTAGGAACCGGTCCATTATTGCAATTGCTACAAATTTTTGGTTTTGTACGCTCTATATATCTATGTCAGCCGAATATAATAAAATCTAAACAAACAAATTTATTACAAGTTTGTAAATTTGATTTGAATCAGATACTCAAAATTAAGAAATATTTTAACGGTAAAATTCAGCGATTTTATTTTAAGTGTAGACGGTTTCTAGCGGTTTTTCAAACACAATCTGGTGGGATATCGCTTCAAAGTTTTGGCAACACTGCATTTGTATAACTATATTCTAGCATCACTACTGCATAGTTTTGCAAGATATTACATTTTCCCATCGATAAACTTCACGTTTTTCTTCCTTGTTTTGAGTCTACAATGCATAAAATTTTTCTTTTCAAACATTTGAGGTTTTATCGGTAATTCTCTCATAACACAAAATATATAGGAATAGGTGGAAGATCATAAAATAACATGTGTAAACTGATAAGAGCTCAAGTTTTTAATAAAATAAAATAAAATAAAATAAAATACAATAAAAAAGAACGAATAACATTGTCAAACCACATAATTTTCCACACAAAATATAACTGGTCCAGACAGACTATATTTGGTACGAATGTACCCCACACAAATAAATTTTAAACTGTAAACCCGCTACTTCGTTAGCGGAAATTTTTTATAAAAACCAAACTATAAATTTAAACTAAGATTCTTAACTCCCCTGGAAACATTTTAAATAATAGTGTTGTATCGGCATTAACAACAATAAACGTTTTAAATATTTTACTTAAAAAGGTACCAACAATTACAATAAAAAAATAGGATTTTCGAAAATTATAAAAGTCATGTTTGAAATACTTCTGATAAAAAATATAACATTATCACTTTAATTTCAGGTTTCTAATATTAGAATAACAAAAAATATTAAGATAACTAAAAAGTACCACAAAATCCCTTTTAAGGATACTGATTACAGAACATTTAAGAAGTACTATTAGAAAAACGAAAAAGTACCACAAAGTTCTCCTGTGAATTCTCACTCACTTATGACCACATATCTTTAATTTTATGTTTCTAAGACGAAAATTATAGAAATGTTCAAAGAGTACCATCAGAAGAATAAAAAAGAATCACAAAGTCCCCTCTTATGGATTAATGTTTTTAATAATTTAATGTTTTTTTAATTTAAATAATATAGAAAATTAAAAAAGAAAAAAAGGTACCACAAAGTCTCCCCTGTGAATTTTTACTCACTTAGCGTCACATATTTTTAATTTCATGTTTCTAAGACGAAAATTAAAGAAAAATTAAAAAAGTTACATAGGAAGAACAAAAAAGCACCACAAAGTCCCCTTTTATGGATTCTCATTCATATTACAGAAAATTCCAAAAATACCGTTGGAAGGACAAAAAAGTACTACAAAGTCCCGTCTTATGGATTCTCATTCATTTAGCACCACATGTTCTGCATATTTATAGAAAATTCAAAAAGTACCATTAGAAGAACAAAAGTCGCCCCTGTGAATTCTTACTCACTTAGTATTACATGTCCTTAATTTAATTTTTCTAAGTTCATAATTATAGAAAATTCAAAAAAGTACCAAAAATTTCCCTTCTTGAATTTTGTACCCACATATGGTCCTACCTTTAATTTCATGTTTCTAGGTTAAATATTAGAGGAAATTCGAAAAATACCATTAGAAAAAAAAAAGAACAGGACCTCATATCTTTAATTTCATGTTTCTAGGTTAAATATTAAAGACGATTCGAAAAGTATCATTAGAAGAACAAAATAGTATTACAAAGTCCCCTCTTATGGATTCTCATTCATTTAGCACCACATGTCCCTAATTTCAGGTTTCTACACGTAAAGACAAAATATGGTTCCTGTGACCATAAACTAAGAGCAACATACTATGATTGCAATATATGATTCCAGGTTACAGTAAGTACATTTGTACGTAATCATTATTATGATTCCAATTTATAATTTATTAGTAAGGTTCATAATCTTATTAATAACTTTTAGTAATTTTTATAACCTTTTCTTAAGTATTGCTTTCAATTTCATTATGTTTTTATCATTTAATAATTCCATGTTATCATATATATAAACTAATTTAATTATATATAAAATTCCATTTTATCGTATATATAAAATAATTTCATCATATATATAATTCCATTTTATCATATATATTATTCCATTCTATCATACATATGAACTAATTCCATCATAAGTATAATTCTATTTTATCATATATATAATAATGTTATCATATATATAATTCCATTTTATCATATATATGAACTAATTTCATCATATATATATAGTCCCATTTTATCATATATATGATCCCATATTTTCATATTTATATTCATTTGTACCACGATATGTGGCACATTCATCATACTGAATAAAAACAAAACTTGTCAATTTATATTTGTTCATATATAAACTAAATGAGAATTAATATACTAACAAACTACTGGACTGATACACAAAAATGTGTATTCAAAAGGCATTAAAAGTTAATGTCTTAATGGTTGTAGAATTAACCAAATTTGTAAAATGAAATGAATGGTTATGTAATTAACTAAATTGTTGTAGAATTGACTAAATTATTGGATTTATTCATAAATGTGATTCCATATAAACATATTTAAATACATATTATAATTCAGTGAACCATATTGAATTCCTAAAAGTACCAAATTTGTATTTCTCATTTTATGGTATGTTATGAATACTACATACATTTTATCTGTATGTTAATTGGTTTCAAAGATACATATGGTGCCAAAAAGTACCAAAATACAGCTTTTACCCGTTTTCTCCCTAAAGGGGCCTATTTTCAAAAAGTACACCTGTCCGATTATATTTTAAATGAATAACGATAACTATTCATCTTTTTTTGTATCTTTATTAGTTTGGGAGTTATAAGGTTACCGATTTTACATGTTTTGTCCCGTTCGAGCCCTATCATGCTTTCAACAGACGGATATAACTAGATTGACTCAGAATCTAACCAGGACCCAGAAAATATATACTTTGGGAAAGTTGATAAATTATTTAATTTTTAGTAAAAATATATTAGAAAATTAGAATTTTGACCACTTGAAAAATTGATACAATTAAAAAAGTTATTGAAATAGTTTTTATCATTAATAAGTCGTTTAGTAGACCATATTTTTTTTTTTTTCTGTAAATAAATTTGAATTATATTTTCGATAAAAATCTCAAATATTCCAAATCATTACTCTGAAGACTAACTAAAAAATTTACTTTACAATACGAAAATCACAATTCTAGGGAAAGTTATGGTCAAAATTTCAAAGTCAGTTTTTATGGAGCAGTCTCATATACATACAAATAAAATAATCATGTATCTCTCCCATTGTAAGAACTTATATGAGTTTATTTTTTATTTATTTTTTTTTTTATTTTTCGTTTTCTTTTTGTGTTTAATAAAACGCATAAACGACATACTTTGCATAAGAAATTTCGCTTGATTTCATTTTATATGATTTTATTTTTATTACAATTTCAAGTAGGCAATAAAATGGTCGAATCAAAAAAAAAAAAAAAATCAATGCAATGCAATAAATAGACAGGTTATATTGGTGTTTGGAGGCATACAAAAGTTATGTAAATTTTATGGAGTCATAAGTTTGGAAAACATTAAGAACGTCTTGTCTATACATAATTGTGTTTATTTAAATGAAATTAATGTTAAGAAAATTTTTAAATTGTGAAATGTAACTAATATTGACAAGTTTTAAGAAAGAAATAAGCTGCTTAATTAATTTTTGCTTAAAAAATAGTAGACGTTATTTTGAGTTTTATACCCACCATCAAAAATATGGGGGTATATGATTTTGTCATTCCGTGTGTAACATATCGAAGGAATCATCTAATACCCCACAAAGTATATATTTTCTGGGTCCTGGTTAGATTCTGAGTCGATCTAGCTGTGTCCGTCCGTCTGTCCGTCAAACATAAAAGTTATGGGCTAAAAACTAGAAGCACAGGGTGTCCTTTTTATAGAGTTCTGCTGATATTTCTTCAACAAAAGCATGTACGACAACGAAATTTTGTACGTTTAGTTCGGGGATCGATATAAACTCGGAAACCAAAAATGGGCGTGGTCCGCCCACTTTACCGCCCACCTCCCATATAAGGTGAAAATCAACGAAATTGTGTTCAAATAGTTTAAGGACCAATGTAAACTCGGAAACAAAAAATGGGCGTGGTCCGCCCACTTTACTGCCCACTTTACCACCCCCTCCCATATAGCGTAAAATTTGAAAAAGTTGATGGTGGGTATATAGATTTGGCCGGGGGGAATATTCGCGCTTGTTTTTTTTATATATTTTACTAAATATATTCAATTAAGAAGTGCCTGCAAAAATAAATTTTTGATTAATTTGGCTTTGAGAGAATAATTATTTTTTTTCCATAAGATCTTGTATTGTGTTTTCGGTTACAGTTTATTTTATATATTTGGAATATTATTTCCTTTCTTCTGAGATTTTTTTTATCCTAAAAATAAGAAATAATATTAAATTAATAGAAAACATAATGCAATTTAATAATTTGATTTCAACTTGATTCCAATTAGGTATAAATTTTCGTAAAAATCCATACGTTGCACATTGGGGTAAAAGGGGTCGAAAATGGCGCTTAATTCAGGGAAAGGTGATATCAATATTTTAATGATCATGTTTTACTTTTTTTTATTGATTAATAGTTAAAAAAATTCAGTTTTAGAATTTTAAGATTTTTTTAACAATATCTGTCCGTCCGTCTATACATTAGAGTTAAATGGGTCGAAAATTATGCATTATTCAAAGAAGGGTGATATCAACACTTTAATGATCACGTTTAACTTTTCTATTTATTAGTAAGTAAAAAAATGTATTCTTAGAATTATAAGATGTTTTTTGGCTGAATGATAATGTCCGTCCTTACCTCTATACATTTGGGTTAAATGGGACGAAAATGACGCTTAATTCATGAAAAGGTGATATCCAAATTTTGATGATCACTTTCTATTTTTTCTATTTATTAGTTAGTAAAAAAAATCACTTTTAGAATTCTAAAATATTTTTTGGCTGCATGGCAATGTCCGTCCGTCCATACATTTGTTTTAAATGGGTCGAAAATGCCACTTAATTGAGTGAAAGGTGATATCAAAAATTTTAATACTTTCATTAGGTTTTCATATTAATCGAGAATTGGAAAAAAATATTTTTCGAATTTTAAGATTTTTTTGAAAGAATTCTAATGTCCGTCCATCTGTCCGTCTGTTTGTTTATTTTTGCAAACTTTCCAATTTAAAATCGTTTAACTTTTCACTCAATAAAGATAACGACTCAAGATTTTCTTTGTTCTGTAGATAATTTTGTTTTTTAATCAACTACATAAAACACAATAAAATCGGTTGAAAATATTTGGCTATATATGGAAAAATCTTAACCAAGATCTTGTTAAATTGAGATTTTTTAAATTTAAAATGTATATATGTAACTCGAAAAATATATAAGTAGTACATGCAAGCATGTTTTCTAAAGGATTTATCAAGAACTATAAGGTGATATTAAAATCTTGGAAATCGGTTAAGTAACAAAAATTGGCTAGTGGTTAAACATTTTCCATGACACTAGTACTCTATTTTGAACCCACATTGTTCCTCTCCTGATGCGAATATTGGATCCCGCTTCTAAACTCAAAATGCTACTGTCCTCTGTTACAGATTTATTTTGATTCTTCCCCACTGTTTGAAGTTTGATAAAGCAAAGAATATGTCTGGCACTTAAGCTGTTTTTTGTATGAAATCTACACGCAGAGAAAAATAAATGGTTACAGCATGATCACCACAATTATTCAATGATTATATAGCCGTTTTCTCGTTGATTTAAATATACTGTGATCATCATAGTAACGTTTATGATTCTGTTTTATCATTTAATGATTACCCACAATCAAAATTTTAATATGGTTCAATGAATTATAATATGTTTTTAAATATGTTTATATGAAATCATATTTATGAATAAATACAATCATTTAGTCAATTCTACAATTATTTAGTTAATTCTATAATCATTAAGTTAATTTTACAAATTTAGTCAATTCTACAACCATTTAGCTAATATTTTTATTTGATTTTAAGTCATATTTTGTTTTGCACAACTGTTGAATGTTTGTTTTTTAATATGTTTATGTTTTCCTTAAATATAAAATATTTGTTTTTGACTATAATTTGATTTAACACAACTATTGTATTTTTATCGTTAATCATATTTATTTTCTACATAACACATTTTTGTGTATAAGTTCAGTAGTTTGTTAGAAGGCAAACGGTATAGCTGTGTGTTTTTAGAAAAGTGTTAAATTTATTTGTGTTCTAAGTTTAAAAAATTGTGAAATAAAACCACAAAATAAAAAAATAAATGAAAAATATGTCCTGTTCTGAGATATGCAGGAATGGTTTTCCATATTGAAATGTATGAAAATGACGTTCCATTATTTGGTCATATAAACCACATATATTGCTCCAATGAAACTTACTATCTTTGCGGTCAAAGGCTTTCAAATCATGGATTTAACTCACATTTTCAAGCCTTTCAGCAGGATTATGAGGATTTTTATTTTTTAATATCTATTTTATAGCCAATAAAATTTTATAATCAAATCTTATTGGCTATATTTGCATTAGCAAAGAAAACATAAAACTGTTGATTTATTATTTGATGTAAATAATATTTAAACAATCAATATGTAAATATATGTTAAAAATTAATATGTAGAGTATAAATATTATATAAAAAACTATTAATAACTTATAATTTTATAATTAAAAATTAATCAATTTTTATACCTGAAAAATTTTTGTTCAATATTCTCAATAAATAAAGAAAAATTTCAGATAAATGTGCTTTATTTTAAATATATTCAGTATTACAAAAAGGGGGTTATATATATGATAAAAGGGGATTATATATATGATAAAATGGGATTATATACATGATAAAATGGGATTATTAAATGATTAAATTCGTTTATATATATGGTAAAATGGGAATATTAAATGATTAAATTCTTTTATATATATGATAAAATGGGATTATTAAATGATAAAAAAATTGGGAAATCGGAAGAAATATTATAAAAAAAGTTATAAATATGATTAAACCGAATCATGAAATGATGAGAAAATGATTAAATGGAATCAGAAAAATGATTACGTACAAATATACTTATTATAACCTGGGATCATATATTACAATCATAGTATGTTGTTCTTAGTTTATGGTCACCCGAACCATATTTTTTCTTTGCGTGTACTGGAGTTTTTTTGAACAAAAAAATTATTTTCTCAAATCGGGCTATATATGCGCACGATTTTTTTTCATAGTATTAAAGTGGACAATATGTACTATTTTTCAGAAAATTTTCCTGTAACATTTTAAGTTGCATTCGATGAAAGTTGAAAATTAGTGTATTTTAGGATAATTTTCAAAAAAATAACAAAAATATTAGGACAAAATATAATTTACAAATACTTGAAGAAAAGTACACTTAAACCATCAAGTTGATGGTACCTTAAAAGACTTTTTATTTAAAATAAATACACTGAAATCTGATGAAAATTGAATTTTTACTATTTTTCAAAAATGTAAAAAAATTCTTAAATTTGACAGCTCCTTATAAGAAAACAACACAAGCTAGATGAAAGATTTTAATTGATATTGATTCATAATTTTGTCTATTTTTATTCGGCCACTTTTTGACACATTTTACCCCAACGTGCAGTGTACATTCACTATTGACAATGAATGGTACCGTTTTCAACACGTATGTGGTAACTTTTATTTATGTTTTTTTTGATAACGTCAATGCTAAACTTTTCACTTATTTTTTGATCCTTTTTATGAAGATTATACAATAAATTAATTTTCATTATTCCAATTTTTTAGTTCAACAATGGTATGGGACTGTATATCTTCTAATGATTACTGAAAATACATTTTTAAGATAATGGCTTCAATTAAATTTTGTATTTATTTCATATTTCTTTTTAATTTAATTTTACTACCCCTAATATTTATTTTAGATGCTATAGTCTCCCATAAATAAGTTTACTTTTTCTTCTTTTGCATTTTTTTGATTAATCACTCTATATTTTAATTAAATTACTATAATTTGCTGTACTCAGTTGAGAACATTTGTCTTGTTTATATGCTTTCTTTAATTCTTTTTTTTCTTAAGTTGCAAATGTAAATTTACTAATAAACTTTCATGTCAACTGACAACAGAAATAAATTTAAGTGAAAAAAAGTTGTTGGTAAAATTGATTTAGTGGAGTCACATTAAAATGCAATTAATATTAAGGAAGCATTAAGTATTTTAGAAAGTTAACATTTAAAACAATTAGGGGATTTATGTATTAAATATGTTTTGGTAGCGAAATTAATATAGAGGTTAACGATTAATAAATACAGGAAAGCTAAGAACAAAACAATATATCTCAGGGCATCAATAATTTTCTTATTACGTTGAGGAATTGTTCCCATAATCTGGAACACGACGAAGAACATTTTTACGATCTTTACTTGTGAATGAGACACCAAATCGGACTATTAGAACACACTTCCGAAATTTTCTAATACGATTTTGAACAGCTGGAAATGGCTAGGAAAAAAATGTTCGACGATGTTGGATTACCTCTTAAATAAGATAAAGTTAGACAATAGTGATAAATTCATTATTGGAACAGTGAAGAGGACAAGAACATTTCTAAGGAAGAACAAGGATTCTGAATGCAGATCAGGGCAATAAAACTTTAGCTATCAATAGAAATGACTATGACAATATGATGAGAAACATAATGTAGGATATTATAACCTACCATTATTTCAAAGGATCCAACTAGTACACTACAAAAGTCCTGATCTCCTATAAAATAAGTCTACCAATAATGAATTGATAGACTCACTTTATAGGAACAAGAACATTAGTGAGTTAGAGAGAAGAAAATTGAGAACAGACGTGGCAGTACTACCCAGGATTTATGGACTTCCTATAATCCATAAGAAACATTTTTTTATATAAGTTTATTGGGAAAATGATGTGTGCTTGAAAATACAACATAAGGATTAAGTGCAATTTAGGGATAAGATAAGAAACTTGACAATGACGTAGTTTCATTGTTTGCAAGTGTACCTGTAGATTTAGCTCTAAGAATAATTAAGGGAAAATTGAACGAGATATCTAAACTTACTGATATGGAAAATAATTTATTTTTTAAAATTATGCTATTTTATATTAGGGATATTAAATATTTTAAATTTAACAGAAAAAAGTTATGCCAATGGGTTTAAAATTGGTATAAAAAACCAAGAGCTTCAAGACGAATTGTGAATTATTATTCGAAACATACGAAGAGAATAATTATCAATGCGGCAAATAACCTTATTAAATGGGATTTGAGAATTATTGACGAGGAATTCCATGAACCGAACTTTGTTAAAATTAGGGAAATTTCAATGGTGAACAATTTCCCAATTATACTTATAGAAAAACGAGCTGTAAACCCGCTACTTCGTTAGCGGAAATTTTTTATAAAAACCATACTATATAATAAATTTAAACTAAGATTCTTAACTCCCATGGGAACATTCTTAATAATGGTGTTATGACGGAATTTCCAACAATAAACTTTTTAAATATTTTACCTAAGAAAGTACCAAAAACCACAATAAAAAATATCTCTTTAGAAACCTGAAATTCTAATCTTAGAATAAAGAAAAATAAATATCAGAATTACGAAAAAGTATATTAGAATAAAGAAAAAGTACCACAAAATCCATTTTAAGGTTTCTGATACACTTAGGACCTTACATCTCCAATTTTGTGTTTCTAAGGATGAAAATTACAGAACATTAAAGAAGTACTATTAGAAGAACGAAAAAAGATACCACAAAGTGACTTCTTATAAATTCTCATTCATTTAGGACCACATATCTTTAATTTCATGTTTCTAGATTCATAATCATATAAAATTAAAAAAGGACCATTAGAAGAACAAAATCAGTACCACAAAGACCCCTCTTGTGAATTTTTTCTCACATAGGACCATGCATATTTAATTTCATGTTTAATATAAATATTATATAGAAAATTCAAAAAGTACCATTAGAAGAACAAAAAAGTACCACAAAGACACCTCTTATGGATTCTTATTCACTTAGCACCACATGTCCTTAATTTCATGTTTCCAGGTTCATAATTATAGAAAATTAAAAAAGTACCATAGAAAGAACAAAATAGTACCACAAAGTCCCTTCATATGGATTCCCATTCATTTAGGACCACATATCCTTATTTCATGTTTCTAGGTTAAATATTACTGAAAATTAAAAAAGTACCATTGGAAGAACAAAAAAGTACCACAAAGTTCCCTCTAATTAATTCTCATTCATTTAGGACCAAATATCTTTAATTTTATGTTTCTATGTTAAATATTATAGAAAATTCAAAAAGTATCAATAGAAGAACGAAAAAGTACCACAAAGTTCTCTCTTGTGGATTCTCATTCACTTAGCACCTCATGTTCTTAATTTCATGTTTCTATGAAATATTATAGAAAATTAAATATTATAGAAAATTCAAAAAGTACCATTAAAATAACAAAAAAGTACCACAAAGACCCCTCTTATGGATTTTCAATCATTTAGGACCATTAGAACAACCAAAAAGTACCAGAAAGTTCCTCTTATGGATTCTCATTAACTAAGGACCACATATCCCTAATTTCATGTTTCTAGGTTCATAATTATAGAAAATTCAAAAAGTATCATTAGAAGAACGAAAAAGTACCACAAAGTTCCCCTTGTGAATTCTTTCCAACATCGGACCATGCGTATTTAATTTCATGTTTCTAGGTTAAATATTACAGAAAATCAAAAAAATACTAATGAAGAAGAAAAAGTACCACAAAGTCCATCCTCTTGAATTCTTACACACATTTTTAAGTACCACAACTTCCACTCTTGTGAATTCTTATCTACATAGGACTATATTTTCTTAAATTCATGTTTCTATATTTAATGTAATTGAAAATTCATTATTAAGTTTGAATAAAATGTAATTTCCCGCTTTTGCCCCCTTTTTGGTATTTTTTTACCCATAGAAGTATCAAAAATTGTATTCCAATGAGTTTCTAAATTATAGTGAGATCCCATATTAAAATATGCATATGGTTATGTCAATAAATATAAAAAAAATGTTTTATGAAGTAAGTACCAAAAATATGTACTATTTTTACCCCTTAAACGTTCGCATTTCGAAAAAGTACCAAATTTATATTTCTCGTTTTTTGATAATTTATGAATATGGCATAAATTTTATTTGTATGTTGATTGGTTTCAAAGATACATATGGTGACAAAAAAGTACCAAAATACAGTTTTTACTCGTTTTCTCCCTAAAAAGGCCGATTTTCAAAAAAGTACCAGACACCTGTCCGATTATTTTTTAAATGAATAACGAAAACTATTCAACTTTTTGTGTATTTTTATTAGTTTGGGAGTTATATAGTTACCGATTTAACCCGTTTTTACCCCCTAAACATTCGAATTTCCTGCGTTCCAAATTTCGACTCTCTAGCTTCAGCCGTTTGGGCTGTGGGATGATGAATCAGTCAGTCATTGAGTCAGTCACGTTACTCTTTTATATATATATAGATAGATTGATATTGGGATAAAAAAAAAAATTGATATTGGGATATTGGAGAAACAAAAGTCTGTTCTATATGCACCGGGAATATCAGATAGACTCGAAAAGACACATTGTGTTGAACAGAAAATATGCAAAAATGCACACTCTTAAGTAAAACCAAAGACAAGATATTGAAAACAGACAGATCCAATGTCTTTTACAAGATACCATGTAGCGGTAACGAAAGGGACAGATATATGTTGGAACAAAAAAAAAATTGAAAACAAGATTAGTCCTACTAATATCAGACCTGAAATTAAGAAACAATAATTTGAGACAAAAAACAGCATAAGCGGCCAAATGCGCCAGAACTTATCACTTTTCGGATTTCCAAAATGTTAAGAACAATTATAGAAAAAGATACATGTTTAAAATTTTAGATACCAACAGACAAAATAATAAATTACAAAGGTGATACTGACAATTGTTCTTAGATCATATCGTCATATAGTGAAAAAGTTTAAAATGTAGTGCAATCAGTAACACCGTGTGACAGTCAACTTCACATACATATGAAAAATTGATATACGCACGAAACTAGATCCCATATGTAGTAAAATTACGTACTCATTTTTTCTCTAGGACGTAAAATTTCTTCTTCAAAGGACTTCAAAGTTTCGAAGGACACACATATTAAAAAAAAATTAATAATATATTTACAAACAATTTACTAACTCAATGTGGATGTTAAATGAAATCTATGAATCTCTGCAATATAAATGTATCTTTTATTTAAATGTTTAGGTAAAAAAATTTAAGAAAATATATTTTTGAAAATTTAATCCTGTAATATTATATTTATTACAGTTACACACTAAATATAAAGGATGTTTTCTTAACATTTTGTTCTGCAACATTTAAATAAAAACTTTTGTTATATTGCAGGCATTTATAGCTTTCATTTCACATCCATATTGGGTTGATATAATTTTGGTAAATGTTTTAAATATTTATTAAAGTTGCGTATTTTTTGAAACTTTGAAGTCGTAGTTTGATACATATATCGATTTTTACATGTGTAAAATTTGTATACCCTACACCACCATAGGTGATGTTTGTAACATCCAAAAATATTGGTCTAAGACCCGCCTTAGTTTATACCACTCGGCTTAGAATCACTTTCTGAGTCGATTTAACGATGTCCGTCCATCTGTCCGTCCATGTAAACCTTGTAATCAAACTACAGGTCGCAATTTTGAACAAAATAATGAAATTTGGCAGACAGGTTTCTTACAGCCGAGGACGAAGCCTACTGAAATTTGTTATGATCAGTCCATTATTTTACCTAGTCCCCATCAAATGTTCTACCGGAAAAGAGGTTTAACGATAATAAATCCCTTAAATATAGAAATATTTCAATGGCACATATAATATAAGATCCATATAAGTCTAAATCTGTGTGACGAATTTCAGGAAGATCGGTCCATAATTGACCATAGCTCTCATATAAACCCCTTTTCAGAAAATCACTTTAACGGGCATAAGTTCCATTAAAATGTTAGTATCAAGTTAATAGTCGACAAAAATAAGTTTTATATAAATATAAATGATAGTGCAAAATTTTACGAGGATCGGTCCATAATTTACTGTAGGCCCTTTTCGGGAATTACCCAAAAATTAACAAATTCATATAAATGTTAGTATCGACGTAATATTCTGTATTCCTATATTTTATTTTACACTTAATATGAATATCGGTCCACAATTGGCCCCAAGTCTAGTAAAAGACCCCTCCCGAATTTTGATGTACACAATGGTGTAGAGTATCATATGGTCGGGCTTGACCGACTATAACTTTTTTCTCGTTTTTTTTTTTTTTTTTTTTTTTTGGGGAAATTGTCACACAGTGTAATCATCGATCAGTGCAATATTAGACATTAAGAGGACAACATGTATGTATATTAGAGTGTCCCGTGTAAAGGCTACTTTTGGATTTCGATGTTAGAGACCCCTCAAACAATGGGTGAGCTAAATACGAAAAAAAATAAATTTTTTAAAATTCATCTTCAGTTCTCTACCAGCGATTGAAAATCTCAAGTTTGGTACATTTTGTCTAAAAAAAGTTTCGAGTTATTTCGCGAAATAGTTCACAAAAAACTCATAACTTTCAGTTTGTTATAGAAAAAATATTTTTAAATTTTTCCCCATGGAATTTTGTTCTTCTAGAGGACTTTTTAGTGCATTTTGGAGAACAAATTTTTTGAAAATAATTTACTATAATGAAAATTTTTAATATTTTACCAATAAATGGAACAAAATTATTAACCATTTATCAACAAAAAATATAGAAATTTTTTTTCGCATGATGTACTAAAATGACCAACATTTTTGCAAACAATTTTTTAAATACTTCTTTCATTGAAATTCCAAATTTTTTGATACCCAACTCGAAACAAAACTCAACACTTTTTTTTGACAAAATGTCCTAGACCTGCGACCTTCAATCGCTGGTAGGGAACTGAAGATGAATTTTAAAATTTTATTAATTTTTTTTCCCATATTCATTCGTTTTGTATTTCACATAATTTTTTTTCAGCGGGACACTCTAATGTATATTTGTCTTAATATCGGATATTTGTAATAAGTGTTTTTTTCATGAAAATTATGTCTTTGATGTTAAGAAAAGTTTTTCTGTATTGATGTGTTAATGTTTATATTAACGAATTTTGTTTTTCTAAAAGCCCTGAAGATGTTACACGATGTGTGACGAAATATCGGCAAATTGATAATATAACTTTTGGCCTTGAATAGAACAGGAATTTTAATAAACATTAATTTCAAAGGCTGATTAAAAATTTAATTTTTATTGGTAAACGATTTATTTAAAATTAATAAAATTTCGGCACAAAATGGTTCGATATAGATTTTACCAATGAACTACATCTTAACTAGTGATTTAGCTCTCTACAATATTCCAATAACTTCAAGATTTAACAAAAAATAGCATTTTGAGGAGGTTTTTAATTTATTTTATTTTTTCATATATACACTCGAACATGGTTATAACGAACACGAAGGGACCGACAAATTTAGTTCGTTATAAACGTAGTACGTTATATCCGTAAAATTCCAAAAAAAAAAAAAAAAAAATATTTGGAAACAAAATACACAGGTCAATCATCAGGAACATTTCGGTTTTTTCTATCACGTGACATTTTTAACCCATTGAGGACCAAAGAAAATATGGTTTTTTGATAAGTTTTTAGGTTATAAAATTTTCCCAGTAATAGGTAGTGTAGATAAGTTAGTCATGTTTATAGCCAAGACATGGGGCTATACAATTTTAGTACTAGTTAAGTCTCTAACTTATCATACATAGCCCCTATATGTCTTTGTATTTGTAAAAACCAAGAATTTCTCAATTAAAACTCATCAAACCATGGAAAATGAGGAGTAAGGAGTGGGTGTAGAGGGGAAATTTGTATTTCATATAAAAGACAAAATACCATAGATATCAAAAATGGTAAAAATTTTAAAATCACACTGACAGAAAATGTGTATCCATCAAAAGTATGAAAAAATAAAAATCCAAATTTAAATAACAGAGTTAACAAAAAATTATGTATAAGAAAAATATATCGCGAATAATTCGGCCTAATTTTAACTTCTTATACTAAATATAGTGTAGAAAGTTAAATAAATAATTTCCACGACATCACAATTTTAAAATATGTAATGTTTTTATTTTAAACTTCATTGAAAAATGTATGGATATTTTTTTCTTTAATTAGTATTTAAGAATGTACTATATGCAATTTTTTTTGATATTAAGAAGCTGCAAAAGTCTGTCACCAAATTAGGATTCCATATGCGTTGATATAATCTCTCAGTAACAGCATTTTGGTGCATAAGCTCCCATTGTTCATTGCATATTTTTTCCATTTTTTCAATGCTTTTAGCAACATTAAAGATTTTTAGGTACTGTGGAGGGCATGTTGGAGATATGGCATATTCTATACTTTTGTTTTATTCTTCCTTCTCTATAAAATACGGATCCATAATTTACTCTATCTATTACACACCCAGAAAATTATATAACCTAAAAATTTCTTAGAGGTACATATTTCATTTGGTCATCAATGGGTTAAAATTGTGAAGTGATGGAAATGTTTCATGTTACTTTTTTCACTACATTTAGTCTTAGAAGTAAGAATTAAGCAAAATTATGCAAGATATATTTTTTCCCTAATTTTTTGTTAGCATTGCTATTTAAACTTGGATTTTTATTTTTTCAAACTTTTAGTGTCTACGCATTTCCAGTCAATTCGATTTTAAAAATTTTACTATTTTTGAAATCTGCGGTCTTATATCAGTTTTATAAATTACAAATTTCCCCTATACACCCACTATTTATCCCTCATTTTTCAATGGTTTTATGAGGGTTTATAGAGAAATTATTGATTTTTAAAACTTTAACGACTTCTAGGGGCTATGTGTGAGAAGTTAGAGATTTTACTAGTACTACATTTTTGTAGCCCCATGTCTTGCTTATAAAACATGTGTGAAACATGTCCTCTATCTATTACCTGGAAAATTTTATAACCTAAAAGCTTCTCAAGGAAACAAATTTTTTTTGGTACTCAATGGGTTAAAAATGTGACGTGATGTAAAATTTTTTTTATTTGGCTTTCTACACTATCTCAAGCCTAAGGAATAATAATATTGTAGACTTATTCCAGTTATAAATTTTTTTTGCGATTTTGTTGACCTGTGATACATTTATTTCATTACGATACTAATATTTGTAATTAAATCGTATTTCTTTCATTTAAAAATGAACCGTATTTATGACTTTTATTAAAGATTTCAATATATCAGTAAGAATATTATTTCCATTCATCAGTCACTTCATAAGTGGCAAATTGAGATTAATTATATTTTTTATAATCATTCAATGTTTTCTTTTATTATCAAGGTTTTGAAATTGGCATATTTTGAGGCACAACGACTTTATTTAGATTTTAATCCAGTTATTTTTATTTTTAGTTATTTCTTACAAATGTATATGCGTTATGTTAGAAAGGACACCAACTGTAAATATAAAATTTCTCTTTTATTTGTCCGAAATTTTAAATTGAAATTAATGAAAATTGTTTCCATTTTTACATTTTTCAAATATGCAATTTTATTTATTTGAAACTAGTATTTGTTCTAGTTCGTTATAAACGTAGTTTTTTGTATGAAATATTCTTCTTAAGACCTTAAAAATGTGTTTGTTATAAAAAAAAGTTCGCAATAATCGTATTCGCTATAAACGTAGAAAAAATGGAAAACATGGAAAATGTATGTAAAATCAAGAAAAGTGTTCGCTATAGTAATAGTTCGTTATAACCGTGTTCGACAGTATTGAGTTTTAACCTTAATTTTATATGGAGTTTGACAGATTAACAAATCAAAACAAAGACTAATGATATTATCTTGTTAAATCAACCTTGAACCATACAAGAGCTTGTTATAGTGATAAATATATTTATTTATACCCTGCGCGAAATTTGTGGTAATTGCAGTAATGGACCGGTTTCTCTGTACCAGTTGAGTACCAATTGACACCTAACTCGTCACCAAAGTTCCAATGGAGAACCAGTTGACACAAACACACTCACTATTAACATGCTCGTTAAGTGCGCAAATAGCAACTCGCGCGCAATAACAATCAGTGGCTGAGTGGTAAGCGTTGAAGACTATAAAAAATAACATACGTCAGATGAACATGGGTTCAAGCCGGGGTGCCGTCATCGACATTAACGAAAAATTATAAAATTAAAATAAACATAATTTAATAAAGATAACAATAAAAATAATGTTTAAAAAGTAAACAATTATCGAATTTTTATAAAATTTTTATTACAATAATCGTTTTACTGAACCTGTCCTCTTGGACCTGTCCTAGGACCTATCCTGTGACTTGTCCCAAGGGGCTAATTAGCCACCTCCAATGACAACCCCATATAAAAGTGACAGTTTCGTCACATATAAAGTTCCGGAACTGGGGCCGGTCACTAGTCCTGAGAACCTGTCACGTGACTAGTTTTGAACCGGTTCTCTTTACTCTAGGGTAATTATTGAAAGTGGAACTCTCTTACATAATTAATAAAAATCACAAACTAAAGATATATAAAATCTTTATTTTAATTTAGAATAAAATACAAATTTAATTTAAATAAGATAAGTATTTTTTTTAAGTATTAAAATCTTAGAACTTTATATTTCTTTTCACATACTTTAAAAGTTTAATGATCTTTAAAACAAAAGTTCGTTAAAAGAAAAAAATATTTGAAACTATAATTAAGACATTTATTTGGTGTTTTCACATTTCTTCATAATTAAATAAAAATTTTCCCACATTTACAAAAAATCTTGAATGCAAGTTAAGCATATTTTCTTTACACAAAAAAGCGCAAATTTTTTTTTAACAAAATCCCTTAAACTAAATGTAATTGAAGCCTTTGAGAGGCAAACAAACCAACAGAATAAAAATTTAAAGAATGAAAAGCATAATTTTATACAACATATGAGAACCATAAGGTGCTACTAAAGTGTCACAGTAGGCAAAAAAAAAAAAAAATACATATAAATGAAATTTTTAAACTTTACAATTAATTAAATTCATACAAAAAAAAAAAAAAAAAAAAAACATATATTAAATAAAAATCAACTGGCAAGCAAGAAACGTAAACCAAATAAAAAAAAATTACGTTTAATCAATGTATGAATGAAATTTATTTTTGAAACTTTTTTTTTGTTCATTTTTGCATGTGCAAAAAATATTAATTTGATTATGCTTTATAATATAATATTTATTATTTAATTCCTTGCAAAAAATTTAATAATAATATAAGAAACAAATTTTATGCATGTTTGTGTTTTTTTTTTTTTTTTTTATCAACAAATTGTCGGTTTTTGGTTTGAAATCAACAAAAGACTTATTCTCATACACTTTACAATTTGAAAGAATGCCACAAGCAGTATAATTGATACACTTGAAGAAAAGTAAATAAAATATAATTAAGAAATTAAGAAGAGATATAATATCAAAATGAAGAACAAGTTTTTCTCTGAATGGAATGTGACTCATTCTTTTAAATTTTTCAGATTTTTTTCAGGAATGAATGAAAGATCTTTTGAAGTAAAAGAAGTTCCTAATAGCAACGCTAAAAAATGTGAATGCAAAAGACAGGGCGAAAATTATTTAGATTAATTTAAAAATTTTCAAAAATATGAATGCTATCTAAAGGGTGATAAAAAAAATGATCTGACATTTCATGTACAATAACTGTATAGTGATGTCTCAAAGTGAAAAAAAAAATAATTACCAGATTTTTAACCTTTATATTGATAATATGAGAATTTTGATCAAAAATGGACCGCAAGACATCTTCTAAATCAGCAATATAAAAGTTAAAATTTTGTCCAGTTAATTTGGCAAAAATTCACACATTGGCAAGGTCGAAGCAAAAATGTTTGAACTATATATAATACGAACGTAACCCGGTGCGCTTCGCTACCCCTTATTAGGCGATATCAAATATTTACTACCGTTTAATTTTTAAAAAGTGAGCATGAAATCCAAACCAGTTCGTTGTATGGGGGTATCATTTCCACCCACTCCATTTTTATCTGATGTTTGGTGGTTGATGAGAAAATATTTCTAACTAAATATTGAAACCTTTGCTGCAATAGTTCCTAAGATATACGATTTTTAATATTTTCGTTGTATGGGGGATGTCATTTTCCTTGGCCCTATCCGTTCCTTTTTCATTTGGAGTTAAGTGGTTGATGAAAAAGACGTTCATGCAAAATTTTAAGATTTTAGCTTTAAAAGTGTTTAAGATATCCAATAACTAATATTTTCTTTATATGGGAGCTATTACACCCCCTAGATCTACCCGATCTATTTTTATTTCAATTATGTAGATTAATAATAAAATTATTTTCACAAAATGCTATAATTTTATTTGTAATAGTTCTGACGTATGTGATATTAAAAATTTACTTTGTATGCGGGCTACCAGTTCCCCTGCTCCTATCGAAAAATAAAGTAGCCTATTTTACTTTCGGGTATCACAAAATGATACTGTGAAAGTTTCAGGAAAATCGGTTCAGAGGTTTATATGTGATATGTGATAATAAATATTTATTTTATATGGGGGCTATCACTCGCCCTAGATCTACCCGCCCCATTTTCATCTCAATGATGATGTAGATTAATAATAAAATTATTTCCGCAAAATCTCATTATTTTATCTGCAATAGTTCTGGAGATATGTGATATTAAATATTTAATTTGTATGGGAGCTACCATTCCCCCTGCTCCTATCGAAAAATAAAGTAGTCTATTTTACTTTCGGGTTTCACAAAATGATAATGTGAAAATTTCAGGAAAATCGGTTCAGAGGTTTATATGTGATAATAAATATTTACTTTATATGGGGGTTATCACTCCCCCTGAATCTACCCGCCCCATTTTCATCTCAGTGATGTAGATTAATAGTAAAATTATTTCTACAAAATCTCATTACATTTGTCTTTAGTAGTTCTGGAGATATGTGATATTTGTATGGTGGCTACCATTCCCCCTGCTCCTATCGAAAAATTAAGTAGCCTATTTTACTTTCGGGTATCACAAAATGAAAATATTTTTCCGTATTCAGCTCATAAATACCATACGTATTTAGGGGTTTTCCTACATCGAAATCTCAAAAAAGCGCTTCCTCAGGACACTAATGTATATGTAACAGACAAAGGTCCCAGTCGATAGAAAATAGGCGCCTGAGCAAAAAGTTACAGGCGGCAACTTTAAGCCGGCTGAAGCCGATGCACAGTGCTTTGTTCCATAGACAAAAATCAAAATAATTAAATATACGTTTTAAGAAAGGTAACAATATAGATCATATAATTTAAAAATAATTTTTTTTTGGAAAAAGTTGTTTTTGTGGCTACTAGAGGGCGCTAAAGTCAGAGAATTTAAAGCAAATATAATGAAAAATTTTCAAAAAAATAATTTTTTAATGAAATGCGTCGAAGTTTTGTTTTTTCAATACCTCAGAATATTTGTAAATTGAAACTATTATTACTCGTATTTTTAAAATATAGTGTTTCGAATAAATCTATTGTTGCTCAAATTTATACATTATTTTTTAATTAAAACTTTAAAATTCATAAAATTTTATGAAGAATATAAAAAAATTATACAATTTTTGTATGGTTTATGTAAGTTTTTACAGTTATTTAACATATTCAAAAATAGTTAGAGCCTATTTTTTGCCACAACTTTAAAAAAAGTTGAATTGAAGAAGTGTCTGATTTTCTGTTTTTACTTCAATTTCAAAGAGTTCTCAATGTTGACGTAATTTATTTTGCTAACTTAAAATAAAATAATTATAAAAATTATTTCGAAATTTAAAAAACAATTGAGGAATAGAAAAATATATTTTTTGGACCCAATATATTACATTTAAAATTCTCCAGATGGCGCTAATTATAGAGCATTTTTATACCCACCATCAAAAAGATTGATTTTGTCATTCCGTGTGTAACATGTCGAAATAATCATTTAAGACCCCACAAAGTATATATTTTCTGGGTCCTGGTTAGATTCCGAGTCGATCTAGCTATGTCCGTCCTTCTGTCTGTCTGTTGAAAGCAGGATAGGGCTCGAACGAGGCAACGTAGGGGGACGAAATTTGGCAAAAATATTTAACATATATAAGGTTTGTTTGTTATTGAAAATGGGCAAAATCGGTTAATAAATAAAAAAGTTATCGGCTAAAAACTAGAAACACAGGGTGTTTGTTTCATACTTTTCTGCTGATATCTCTTAAACAAAAGCATGTACGCCAACGAAATTTTGTATAAATATTTTGAGGGTCAATATAAAATTGGAAACCAAAAATGGGCGTGGTCCGCCCACTTCACCACCCACCTCCAATATAAGGTGAAACTTCAACGAAATTGTGTTCAAATAGTTCAAGAACCAATGTAAACTCGGAAACAAAAAAAGGGCGTGGTCCGCCCACTTTATCACCCACCTCCCTTATAACGTAAAATTTGAAAAAGTTCGAGCTTTTTTAGTTTCAGGATATATGGAAGGACTCGGTGTCGGCTCCTTTTTGTAATAAGTAGTCGGTGGCGGCGCAAAGCCGGCTTGAAGCCGATCGACTTGGATCTCTGGCAACTGGGGCCTTATAGCCTGATAATCAGGGCAAACAAATGTATGCTCTAAAAAAGTGTTTTGTATGTATAAAAAATACTCTTAAAATTAATTTTAAATTATCTACTATTCATGCTAAAAATAACTTGATTTTTATTAGAAATTGTTAAAAAATATTTTCGTTTTGTATTTAAAATTACTCAATCTTAAACATTTTATTGGGAGAAATTTTGTAAAACGTAATAAATATTAATTAAAATTTATTACGTTTTGTTTTCTTATAAGGAGCTGTCAAAGTTAAACGTTTTTACATTTTTTTAAAATAGTAAAAAATTAAATTTTCATCAACTTTCAGAGAATTTGTTTTAAGTAAAAAGTCTTTTAAAGTAAAAACTTCAGATATTTAAGTGTAATTTTCTTCGAGTACTATGTCCCTTATTCACTCTTCAAGATATATTCATTTGAAATTTCAACAATCTCAACTTTGCAAGATGTTGGTCAAGTCTTTTCCATATATATTACAAAATTTTCAACAGATTTTATCATAAGTTTTGCAGTTTATTAAAGAACAAAAATGTCTATTGAATAAATAAAATTTGAAGTCTATATCTTCATTGAACCAAAAAATAAACGATTTTGAGTTGGAAAGTTTGAAAAAAATAATAAACAGACGGACTGAAGGACAGACATTAGAATTCTTTAAAAAGAGCATTAAAATTCCAAACGTAAGTTATTTTTTACTTCTTGACCAATATAAAAACTAAATCTAAATACTAAAGTATTGGTATGACCTTTCCCTGAATTGAGTGCCATTTTCGACCCATTTAACCAAAATGTATAGACGGATGGACATTGCCATTCTGCCAAAAAATATTTTAGAATTCTAAAAATTAATTTTTTTACTTACTAATTAATAGGAAAATTAAACGTGATCATTAAAGTGTTGATATTACCTTTACCTGAATTATGCATAATTTTCGACCCATTCAACATTTAACTGTATAGACAAATGGGCGGATATTAACATTCTGCCAAATAAAATTTAAAATTCTAAAACTGAATTTTTTTTACCTAATATCAACAAAACATGAAACGTGATCATTAAAATATTGATATCACCTTTCCCTGAATTAATCGCCATTTTCGACCCCTTTTAACCCAATGTGCGATGTTTAAATTTTTGGCGAAATACTAATAACTTTGTTAAAATAAGTATTTAAAGTATTTTACTTTAAGTGTAGTATTTATAAGATAATTTTCTATATTGTATAAACGCATACACATGTTTATACATAAATTAAAAACAGTTCTTTAAAAGAATAAAATTATGAACACTTCAGATCACTTGATTTTGTTATACAAATCAGTTTTCAAATACATAGTTTTCGATTCACCTCAAAAAAGTGTTACCGGAATTAAAAAAAAAAATTTCATTCGAATTCATTTTTCCAAAAAAAAAAAAAAAGTAAACAATTATGAATCCTTATATTATTTTTCTGTTGTCTTACAGCCTTATTCAAAAAAAATAATGTAGGTTTGATAACGAGTTACTAACTTTTTCTTATGGAAATTTACATACAAAAAGTTAGTAACTCGTTATCAAGCATACATTATTTTTTTGTGAATACGGCTGTTAATTTTTAATAATTAAATATAATCCAGAATTCAAAAAATTAATATTTTCTTTTATGATTTTATTCTTTAATAACTCTGTTTTGTCATATACTCTGTTTCTTGATAATGATGAATTTAAATACAAAACTTTTCCTTTATTTTTTTTCGTCTTTTTATTTGTTCCTTTATGTTTGTTATTATTCGTGTAAATTGAGTCATTTGTGCTAAAAATACGATAAATACGAATACTGTAAGTAGACATATTTTATGTTGCAGTATAAAAATTCTGTACAAAAAAATATTTATTATATAAAACTTTATATGACTAAAACGGATATTTTGCACTTAAGTTGTGTTTTTTATTTAATTGTTATATTACCCAGTGATATAATTTGTATTATTTTAAAAATAAATATTCAAAATATTTCCGGAAACTAAAAAAATTTTGAATATGATTTTGAAACCCAATAAATGTATATTTATTGATAGGCTTTATATTTCTTTAAAAAAATACTAATATATTGTAATAAGGGTATTTGAGCATTAATCTATTTTAAATGCCCAAAAATTATATTTGTGTAGTGTAAAGATGGTTAAAGTTTTTAAAATTTACAATTGTTATAACAAGTATGTAATATTAAATTTAATTTCCCAATATGTGTGTTTTAGATAAAAATTTAAAGCATGGTTATTATTTAATTTTAATTGCTAAAACCAGCGATTTGTAAACATAAAACAAATTCCCACAAAAATAGTATGTTTAAATGATAAGTATTACACACTTTAAGTTCATAAATACATATCTACTTATATTGCTGTAACTTGACCACTTATTCCTTATTTTCTACACAAA